>JACRUU010000015.1:2524949-2532449 GCA_030449085.1 Kryptopterus vitreolus | reverse complement strand
CGATGTGTAATCACTACACACACACACACACACTGCAAATCGAGCAACAAAATGCACAAATCCGACACTTCAAAGCGGCCGTCGTTACTTTAAAACATTTACACGTTTTCTTTTCTTGGTGCTTTTATGTTGAATTTCCACTGATAATAATCATAAATGTGCATAAAGAGTCCATATTGTTACATGTTTATTACAGAATTAAAGAGCGTGCTCACTCATAGGGGGTGTGGCTCAGTGGTTTAAGGAGCTAACTGATCGGAAGGTCGGGGGTTTTTAGTCTCGGTATCACCAAGCTACGGGCCTTGGGTCCTTGAGAAAGGCCCTTAACCCTCTGTGCTCCAGGGGGCGCTGTATCACACCTGACCCTGCGCTCTGACCCCAACTTCCAAATATGTAACTGTTCTGTAATGTATATGTAACAAATAAAGGCTATGGGCAGACAGACAGACAGACAGACAGACAGACAGACAGACAGATAGATAGATAGATAGATAGATAGATAGATAGATAGATAGATAGATAGATAGATAGATAGATAGATAGATAGATAGATAGATAGATAGATAGATAGATAGATAGATAGATAGATAGATAGATAGATAGATAGATAGATAGATAGACAGATAGATAGATAGATAGATAGATAGATAATAGACGATAGATATAGATAGATAGATAGATAGATAGATAGATAGATAGATAGATAGATAGATAGGATTCCAGACACAGAAGATAGATAGATAGATAGATAGATAGATAGATAGATAGATATATAGATAGATAGATAGATAGATAGATAGATAGATAGACACAAATTAGAGATAGATAGATAGATAGATAGATAGATAGATAGATAGATAATAGATATAGATAGATAGATAAAGCTGATAGATAGATAGATAGATAGAAGATAGATAGATAGATAGATAGATAGATAGATAGAAGATAGATAGATAGAGATAGATAGATAGATAGATAGATAGATAGATAGATAGATATAGATAGATAGATAGATAGATAGATAGATAGATAGATAGATATAGATAGATAGATAGATAGATATAATAGATGATAGATATAGATAGACTACCAATCTGATAGATGATAGATAGATAGATAGATAGATAGATAGATAGATAGATAGATAATAGATAGATAGATAGATAGATAGACAGATAGATAGCCTGATAGATAGATAGACCAACACAAAGATAGATAGATAGATAGACACAAAGCTAGATAGATAGATAGATAGATAGACACAAAGCTGATAGATAGATAGATAGATAGATAGATAGATAGATAGATAGATAGATAGATAGATAGATAGATAGATAGATAGACAAAGATAGATAGATAGATAGATAGATAGATAGATAGAGATAGATAGATAGATAGATAGATAGATAGATAGTAGATAGAGCTGATAGATAGATAGATCGACACAAATAGATAGATAGATAGATAGATAGATAGATAGATAGATAGATAGATAGATAGATAGATAGATAGATAGATAGATAGACACAAAGCTGATAGATAGATAGATAGACAACACAAAGCAGATGATAGATAGATAGATAGATAGATAGACAGATAGACAGATAGATAGATAGATAGCCAGCTGATAGCTATAGATGATAGCAGGTGAACTGTGGAGACATTTTACATTTAGCATATTTGGCAGACGGCCTTATCCCGAGAGCAACTTACAACTGAGGGTTAAGGGCCTCACTCAAGGGCCCCACTAGTGGTAGCTCTACGATGTCAATAGTCATGAAAATAAAGAAGAAGAAAGAGTAATATATATACACACACACACACACACAATATATATATATATATATATATATATATATATATATATATATATATATACTGACACGTTTAACCTCCACGCGCTGATCCACTTCCTGTAGTGCAGATGGAGTGGGGAATTGGATTGGGACGAGGCCCGGATGTCTGGCACAGTGAACGTCAGATTCCATGTTTCTGGACTGAAGAAATGAGACGCAGCCGTCCTCCACAGCTGTGTTCTCCATATGGAGCTGCCTTTTTGCCATGTGCACTGTGATTGTGTGAGTGTGTGTGTGTGTGTGTGTGTGTGTGTGTGTGTGTGTGTTGTGTGTGTGTGTGAGATGCTCCTCCCATATCTCAGTGTGTAAATTATGGATGTTATAATCAGTAATATAAAGTGGGCGGAGTCTAAAACAGAACCTACACAAAGATACAGAGGGGACTCGATCTATCTCTGCTGGGACTCGAGCCCACAACCTCTGTCCTGGATCTGGTTTTAGTTGTGGGTTTGAGGTCTGGTTCTGGTTGGAGTGTACTGTGTGTGTACTGTGTGTGTTCTGTGTGTGTACTGTGTGTGTACTGTGTGTGTGTGTGTGTACCGTGTGTGTACTGTGTGTGTTCTGTGTGTGTGTGTTGTACTGTGTGTGTGTACTGTGTGTGTACTGTGTGTGTTCTGTGTGTGTACCGTGTGTGTTACTGTGTGTACTGTGGGTGTAGTGTGTGTGTAGTGTGTGTGTGTGTGTGTGTAGTGTGTGTGTACTGTGTGTGTGTGTTTGTGTGTGTGTGTCTGTGTGTAGTGTGAGTGTGTGTGTATGTGTGTGTGTGTGTGTACTGTGTGTGTGTACTGTGGGTGTGTGTGTGTATGTGGTTGGTACGTGGATGTTTGTCGTGTGTGGTATGTGGTGTGTTCTGTGTGTAGTACTGTGTGTGTTGTGTGTAGTGTGTGTGTTCTTACTGTGTGTGTACTGTGTGTGTGTGTGTTACTGTGTGTGTTCTGTGTGTGTACTGTGTGTGTAGTGTGTGTGTAGTGTGTGTGTGTGTGTGTGTGTAGTGTGTACTGTGTGAGTTAATGTGTGTTGTACTGTGTGTGTGTGTGTACTGTGTGTGTCTGTGTGTGTAGTGTGTGTGTACTGTGTGTGTACTGTGTGTGTACTGTGTGAGTGTGTGTGTAGTGTGTGTGTAGTGTGTGTGTTCTGTGTGTGTAGTGTGTGTGTACTGTGTGTGTGTGTGTAGTGTGTGTGTACTGTGTGTGTTCTGTGTGTACTGCGTGTGTACTGCGTGTGGTGTTGTGTAGTGTGTGTGTACTGTGTGTGTATTGTGTGTGTGTGTGTGTATAGTTTGTGTAGTGTGTGTGTATGTTTGTGTAGTGTGTGTGTATAGTTTGTGTAGTGTGTGTGTTCTGTGTGTGTGTAGTGTGTGTGCACTGTGATGGTCCTGTAGAAGATGGACACAGATGTGAAAACTCTCAGTCACACAGCACAGCCAGAGGAGACATGAAGTAAAGCATCAGGGAAATCAGCCTGGACCCAACACACAATGCGATTTAACTCGCTCTGTTTCTTTCTGCCCAGTCTTGTTAACACACACACACCACACACCACACACACACTAACACACCCACAGGACACACACACACCACACTAACATACACACACTAAACAACACACACACAACACACACTAACCATACACACACACTCATACCTTTCTACACACACAACCCACACACACCACCACACACACACACACGCACTAACATACACACACTAACATACACACACACACACACCTAACATACACACACACACACACAAACATACACACCCACACAAACACACACACACACACATACACACACATTTAACTCGCTCTGTTTCTTCCTCTAATCTGTTTACACACACACACACACACACACAACACACCCACACAGACACACACACACACACACACCCACACACACACACACACAATACCTGCCTCTGTTCACAGTGTCTTTGGGTCTATTCTGCACACACACACTAACATACACACACTAACATACACACACACACACTAACATATACATACACACTAACATACACACACACACACTAACATATACATACACACTAACATACACACACACACACACACACACACTAACAGACACACCACTCATACCTTTCACACACACACACACACACAGCACACCATACACACCCACACAAACACACTCATACACACACACTCACACACAAACATACACACATACACCACATATACACACAACACACACACACAACCACACTCACACACACCCTAACCATACACACACACACCACAAACACACTACAGACACAGATATACACATACCCTAACATACACACCACTCGCACACACACTCCATACAAAGACAACACACACATTCACACACCAACATAACCCACACACTCATACACTTTTCGCCACACACTCACACACACAAACTAACACCACACACACTACATCACACACACTCACTACACACACACCACACCCAACACACATTTCAAAACACGCATTCACACACACACACACACACACACCACACATCACACACACAACACACACAACACACAAACACAACACACAAACACAACACACAAACACAACACACACACACACACACACTCCCTCACACACACACTCTCACACACACAAACACACACACACCACACACACACACAAACCACACACCCTACCCACCCAACACACTATCTCTTTCTCTCTCTCCCTCACACACATACACACACACACACACTAACATCTCTCTCTCTCTCTCTCTCTCTTTCATTCCACACCCACCCCCAACACACACTCTCTCACACACACACACAAACTCTCTCTCTTTCACACACAACACACACATACCACTCTCTCTCACACACACACACACCTCACTCACACACACAACTCTCTCACACACACAACACACACACACATCGCACACACACACATACTCACATTCACACACACACACACATATACACTAACTCTCTCTCACACGCACGCACGCATACACACACACACACACACACACTACACTCTCTCATCATACACACACACACCAACCTCACACACACACACCTCACACACACAACCCACCACACCACACATACACTAACACGCTCTCTCTTACACACACACACACACTAACACTCTCACACACACACCCATTACTCTCTCACTATATCGCTCCCACAGCACCACACACACACACACACACAAACTCTGTCTCACACAATTACACTCACACACACACACACACAGTTGTACCTCTCTCCTCTCTCTCTCACACACACCCACACACAACGCACGCACACTCACATCCGCTGACAGATTCAATCACATGTGAAGAATGGAATCTGTTTAATGCCTGACTGAGAGAGAGAGAGAGGGAGAGAATGAGGGAGAGGAGAGGTGAGAGAGAGAGAGAGATAGAGAGAGTTAGAGAGTTAGAGAGAGAGAGAGAGAGTTAGAGAGTGAGAGAGAGAGAGAGAGAAGGTGATAGATAGAGATAAGAGAGAGAGGGAGAGAGATGGAAATAGAGAGAGAGAGAGAGAGGGAGAGGGAGAGAGAGAGAGATGTAGAGAGAGAGACTGTAGAGAGAGAGAGGGAGAGAGGGAGAGAAGAGAGAGAGAGAGAAGAGTTACGGAGTGAAAGAAAAGAGGGAGGAGAGGAGGAAGAGAGAGAGAGAGTGAAGAGCGAGAGAGAGGGAAGGAGAGAGGGAGAGAGAGAGGGGGGGATTTTCTTCTATTTTGTTCTCATCCCAAAGCCTCATATATTATTATTATTATAATTATTATTAACATTATTATTTAATTCGTGTGTTGTTGTTTTTATTGTTGTTTGTTGTTTATTAATTATTATTATTAAACCTTATTAAAAATTACATCTCCATGTCAACATCTACTCCTTACTTCATCATCGGTTCTCCCTCCTCGGCATCATCATCATCATCATCTCATCCATATCATCATCATCCGATCATCATCAATCACCGATCACTCCATCTTTCATCATCATCTCCTCCCTCCTCTCCTCCATCATCAATCATCATCATCATCTCCACATACATCACTATCCATCATCGATCTATTCATCTTCCTCATCGTCCTTCCTTCCCAAAAAATTCCCCCCATCATCATCCGCATCTCCAATATACCAATCTACATCCTCATCATCATCATCTCCTCCTCCATCATCATCATCATCATCATCAGCATCATCATCTCCATATCATCTACTCCATCATCATCTATTCCATCTTCATCATCTCCTCCTCCATCATCATCATCATCATCTCAATATCATCATCTATTCAGCTTCATTATCTCCTCCTCCATCATCATCATCATCATCTCCAATATCATCATCTACTCCATCTTCATCATCTTCCTCCTCCTCATCTCATCCATCATCATCATCATCTCCAATATCATCATCTACTCCATCATCATCTATTCATCTTCATCATCTCCTCCTCCTCCTCCATCATCATCATCATCATCTCCATATCACCATCTCCTCCATCTTCTCCTCCATCATCACTATCTCCTCCAATATCAACATCATCATCATCATCTCCATATCACCACTCCATCATCATCATCTCCTCCTCCATCATCATCACACATCTCCAATATCACCATCTACTCCCTCTTCATCATCTCCTCCTCCATCATCATCATCATCATCTCAATACACCATCTACTCCTCCATCATCCTCCTCCTCCATCATCATCATCATCCTCCATCATCATCATCATCATCATCATCATCATCTCCATCATCATCATCTCATCATCATCATCATCCATCTCATCATCTCTCCTCCTCATCATCACCATCTCCTCCATCTCACCATCTCCTCATCTATTCCATCTTCATCATCTCCTCCTCCTCCATCATCATCATCATCATCATCTCCAATATAATCATCTACTCCATCTTCATCACCATCCCTCATCCTCACATCTCTCCAGCAAATCACGACCATCTTCATCCTGATCCAAGAAGCAGACAGAAGGTCGGTGGTAACTCTGGAGGAGATGTAGAGACCTCGTGTGGGAGAATCTCCTCAGGATAACTATTATCATCCTTTATGGAAGATGTCAAGATGAAACCACTGACAAACGTGTGGAAGAATATCCCTCTCCTCCACATCACCATTTCCTCATCATCACCATCTCCTCCATTCACACATCTCCTCCATCATCACCATCTCTTCCATCATCATCATCTCTCCATCATCACCATCTCCTCCACATCATCTCTCCTCCATCATCACCCTCCTCATCCATCATCATCATCCCTAATCACATCTCCTCCATCATCATCACCACCTCCACCATCACCATCTCCTCTATCATCATCTCTCCTATCTCATCCATCATCACCATTACACAACACGCGCACACCACACACGCGCGCCCAACACCCACATCAACACACACACACACACACACAACACACACACACACACCACCCAACAACTGTCCTTCAGCCATCTGGTTTGTTTCTCTCTCCATCTGTCTTGAAATCTCTGTCTGTTTTTCTGTCTTGCTCTCCACATCTGTTTCTTTGTGCCTCCATCATCACCACCATCTCCTCCATCATCCCATCATCATCATCTCCTCCATCATCACATCTCCTCCATCATCACCATCTCCTCCATCATCACCAT
>JACRUU010000015.1:2521002-2524449 GCA_030449085.1 Kryptopterus vitreolus | reverse complement strand
GTAAGTAAGTAAATAAATAAATAATTAAATAAGTAAATAAGTATATATGTAAGAAAGTAAGTAAGTAAATAAATATATACATATGTGAGTAAGTAAGTAAATAAATAAATAAGTAAATAAGTAATATGTAAGTAAGTAAGTAAATAAATAAATAAGTAATTACGTAAGTAAGTAATTAAGTAAATAAATATACATACATGAGTAAGTAAGTAAGTAAGCAAAATAAATAAATAAGTAACTAAGTAAATAAATACATAGGTAAGTAAGCAAGTAAGTAAGTAAATAAATAAATAAGTAATTACATAAGTAAGTAAGTAAAAAAATAAATAAATAACTAAGTAAATAAGTAAATAAATACATATGAAAGTAAGTAAGTAAGTAAATAAATAAATAAGTAAGTAAATATGTAAATAAATACATATGTAAGTAAGTAAATAAATAAATAAGCAATTAATTAAGTAGTAAGTAAATAAATGTATACATACGTAAGTAAGTAATAAATAAATAAATGAATGAAGAAATGAATTAATGAATAGATAGACAGACAGACAGATAGATAGATAGATGGATGTGATCGGAGATGAAGGAGAAGGAGGGAGACACACTTCATCTTCTCTTTTAACGACTCGGAGCTCGATCTCGCCCGTTCTCCCAGAGGCAGGTGGCGTGGAAAGCCTGGCCATATGGCGCCCGCTGTAAGCGCCGCGATGAGGAATTAGACCTAACCGACCAGAGATGGAGATCAATGATGGCCACTTATCACTTCAGGACTCGGGCGTGTTTGTTATTTATCTAACAAAGAACAGCTGCGATTTCGGGGCCCTGAACAATGGAGAAAGAGGGGAATACAGAAAAGAAAAAAAAGAAAAAAAAAGACAGATAGATAGATAGAGAGATAGATAGAGAGAGGGGTCTCGTTGAGCCTAGAGGAGTCCTGAGAGCTGCCGCCTTGAAAAAAAGAAAAACAAAAAAGAAACAAACAAACTACAGCTCCTTTGTTCGGGCAGAAAAGAACGAGGGGTGTGTGTGGCCGCGGGTGAAAAAAACACTTTGTGTGAATAGTTTTCCGTTCGTCTGACGTCGTTCACAAAGCAATCGCTCCGAACACGCCGAGAAAAGTGGAGCTTTATCGATCCGGGGGGACGATTATGACCCATAGCAACACCTGTCTTTCTCTCATCTATCGATCTATCTAGTTCTCTATGTTATCTATTTTCGAAGGAGCGAGTATCGCTGAGCGAGCGAGCGAGCTAGGATCGAGCGAGAGATAGCGATCTAGCTAGCGAGCTAGCGGTCGGGGTATAATCGAGCGAGCGAGGAGCGAGGGGAGCTAGATCTATCTGTCTATCGATCTAGCTATCTATCTATATCTAGCGAGCTATCTATCGATCCTATCTATCTAGCAATATCTATCTATCAGTCTATCGATCGGCGATGCGATCTATCTATCTATCTATCTATCTATCTATCTATATCTATCTATCTATCTATAGATCTATCTATTCTATCTATCTGTCTATCTATCTATCTATCTATCTATCTATCTATCTATCTATCTATCTATCTATCTATCTATCTATCTATCTATCTATCTATCTATCTATCTATCTATCTATCTATCTATCTATCTATCTATCTAATATCTATCTATCTATCTATCATCTATATATGTCTCTCTCTCTCTTCTATCTGTATATCTATATATCCTTCTATCTAATTGTCTATCTATCATCTATATCTATCTATCTAATCTATCTCTATCTAATCTCTATCTCCTCTGTCTTTCTGTCTGTCTGTTGTCTGTCTGTCTGTCTATCTATCTATATAGTTGTCTGTCTGTCTCCATCTATCTGTCTGTCTGAAAAGTGGAGCTTTATCGATCCGGGGGGGGGAGATTACCCACAGCAACACCTGTCTTTCTTCATCTATGCTAGCGATCTAGATCTATCGATATCTATTTATCTATTATCGATCGGGCAAGAGACTAGGCGATCTATCTATGCTAGCGAGCTAGCTAGCTATCAGCGAGATCTAATCTAGCTATCGATCTATCACGCTTCTATAGATCTATCTATCATTCTATCTATCTAGTCATCTATCTATCTATCTATCTATTCATATCTAGCTGGTGTATCTATCTATCATCTGTCTATCTAGCTATCTATCTATCTCTCTCATCTATTATCTATCTATCAGTCTGTCTATATCTGTCTTGTCTGTCTATCTATCTATCTATCTACTATCTCTCTATATCTATCTATCTCTCTCTCTCTCTATCTCTCTCTCTCCTCTCTCTTGTCTCCTCTCTCTCTGTCTTCTATCTATCTATTAGTTGTCCTGTCCTGTCTCCATCTATCTGTCTGTCTGACTACCTGTCTGTCCATCCATCCATCCAGCTTTCTTTCTTTTCTTGTTCTTTCTTTTCTTTCTCTAATTCTTCTTTTTCTTTCTTCTTTCTTTCTTTCTTTCTTTCTTTCTTTCTTTCTTTCTTTCTCTTTCTTTCTTTCTTTCTTCATTACCACACCCTTAAAAATAATACATTTCAGTAACTTTTTTCCTTCCTTTCATCCATCCAGTTTTCATTCTTTCCCCTGTCCTTTTTTTTTTCTAGCACGGACGACTTCAAAATGAAATAAAATCCCGCCTCAGCTTTATTTCTTTTTGGAGCGACGGTGATGAAGAAGAAGATGAAGATGAAGATGAAGATGAAGATGAAAGTAAAGTTATTTTATCTGTCAGGTTTGTGAAGACCATCATCGGTAATCGGTAAGGAGAATCAACAGGGAGTGTGTGTGTGTGTGTGTGTGTGTGTGTGTGTGTGTGTGTGTGTGTGTGTGTGTGTGTGTGTGTGTGTGTGTGTGTGTGGTGTGGTGTGAGGGAAACGGCTTTAACTCCCAGCGAGGTTCCTTCCAGTTGATATCAAATCAGGTCAGTTTATTTAGGGCACAGCTCCTGAGCCCGCTTTACAAATAGCAGCTGGTGGGAAAGTGCAGATCTAACACGTGTGTGTGTGTGTGTGTGTGTGTGTGTGTGTGTGTGTGTGTGTGTGTGTGTGTGTGTGTGTGTGTGAGAGAGAACGCATCGGGGTTCACATGATGCACGAATCAGTTACACACCTCACCAAGATCTACAGCGCATTCGGGGCTTACGATCAACAGCGTCCTGTTTTTGGGATGTGTTCAATTTACACATTGGCACCTGAAGGGATCGGAATTAAAACGGGAATCACGGAAAACTGTTTCAATTATCCGGAAAAAAAAAAAAAAAAAAAGATGACGGTTCACCTTATATTTCAGATAGAGATTCATTAAAGACTAACAAATTCCATACGTACATCTCTCACCCGACATTGAAAACATGTAGCATTCCCAGTATTCCTAGGGTTTTTTTTCAGAAAACATCTAAAATTCCCAGCATTCCCAGGATTTTTTTTCTGGAAAACATCCA
>JACRUU010000015.1:2511002-2513502 GCA_030449085.1 Kryptopterus vitreolus | reverse complement strand
TTAATGCTGGAATATTCCGGTTCTTTGTTCAGGAAGACGAGGCGGCATGGCAACCGCAGGGGTGTGGTGTCTCTCTGTCCACTACACTGAGACTGGAAAGAGGAACAAACGTTTTCTACTAATACAAACAAAGAGGCCACGCCTTCTTTTGATTCTGACACAGAGGCCACGCCTTCTTTACATGGACAGATACAGGGGACACGCCTTCTTTACAGACTAACACAGAGGCCACGCCCTCTTTATGTGGATTGACACAGAGGCCAAGCCTTCTTTACATGGACGAACATATTGACCACGCCTTCTTTACATGGACTGACACAGAGGCCACGCCTTCTTTACATGGACTAACAAAGAGGCCACGCCATCTTTACATCGACTGACACAGAGGCCACGCCTTCTTTACATGGACTAACACAGAGGCCACGCCCTCTTTATGTGGATTGACACAGTGACCACGCCTTCTTTACATGGACTGACACAGAGGCCACGCCTTCTTTACATGGACTAACACAGAGGCCACGCCATCTTTACATGGACTGACACAAAGGCCACGCCTTCTTTACATGGACTAACACAGAGGCCACACCCTCTTTATGTGGATTGACACAGTGACCACGCCTTCTTTACATGGACTGACACAGAGGCCACGCCTTGTTTACATGGACTAACACAGAGGCCACGCCCTCTTTATGTGGATTGACACAGAGGCCAAGCCTTCTTTACATGGACTAACAGAGAGGCCACGCCCTCTTTATGTGGATTGACACAGAGGCCAAGCCTTCTTTACATGGACGGACACATTGACCACGCCTTCTTTACATGGACTGACACAGAGGCCACGCCTTCTTTACATGGACTGACACAGTGACCACGCCTTCTTTACATGGACTGACACAGTGACCACGACAGTAAGTAAGTCTTAAGCCTTCAGTAAATCTTACAGGCGGCAAGGTGGCTCCTCCTTTATTATGCCTGACAGGCCACGCCTTCTTCACTAAGTCTTACAGGCAAAAAGGTGATGCCTCCTTCAGGCCACACCTCCTGTAAGTCTTACAGGCACAAAGGTGAGACCTCCTTTATTATATCTGACAGGTCACGCCTCCTTCAGTAAGTCTTACAGGCACAAAAGTGATGCCTCCATTATTATGCCTGACAGGCTACGCCTCCTTCAGGAAGTCTAACAGGCACAAAGGTGACACCTCCATTATTATATCTGATAGGCCACGCCTCCTTCCTTACAGGCACAAAGGTGATGCCTCCATTATTATGCCTGACAGGCTATGCCTCTTTCAGTAAGTCTTACAAGCACAAAAGTGACACCTCCCTTATTATGCCTGACAGGCCACGCCTCCTTCAATAAGTCTTACAGGCACAAAGGTGACACCTCCCTTATTATGCCTGACAGGCCACGCCTCCTTCAATAAGTCTTACAGGCACAAAGGTGACACCTCCATTGTTATATCTGACAGGCCACGCCTCCTTCAGTAAGTCTTACAAGCACAAAGGTGACACCTTTATTATATCTGATAGGCCACGCCTCCTTCCTTACAGGCACAAAGGTGACGCCTCCTTTATTATATCTGATAGGCCACACCTCCTTCATTAAGTTTTACAGGCACAAAGGTGACACCTCCTTTATTATATCTGACAGGCCACGCCTCCTTCAGTAAGTCTTACAGGCACAAAGGTCACACTTCCTTTATTATGCCTGACAGGCCACGCCTCCTTCACTAAGTCTTACAGGCACAAAGGTGATGCCTCCTTCAGGCCACGCCTCCTTCAGTAAGTCCTACAGGAACAAAGGTGACACCTCCTTTATTATATCTGACAGGCCACGCCTCCTTCAGTAAGTCTTACATGCACAAAGGTGATGCCTCCTTCAGGCCACGCCTCCTTCAGTAAGTTTTACAAGCACAAAGGTGACACCTTTATTATATCTGACAGGCCACGCCTCCTTCAATGTCTTACAGGCACAAAGGTGGAAACTCTTTTATTATGCCTGACAGGCCACGCCTTCTTCACTAAGTTTTACAGGCACAAAGGTGATGCCTCCTTCAGGCCACGCCTCCTTCAGTAAGTCTTACAGGCACAAAGGTGACACCTCCTTTATCTAATCTGACAGGCCACGCCTCCTTCAGTAAGTCTTACAGGCACAAAGGTGACACCTCCTTTATCTAATCTGACAGGCCACGCCTCCTTCAGTAAGTCTTACAGGCACAAAGGTGACACCTCCTTTATTATATCTGACAGGCCACGCCTCTTTTCTGGTATGTCTGACAGTCAAAGCCTCCGTGCCTCCTTCAGACGGTCCAATAAATAAGCATCCTTTATTTCGAGCGACATCCAGAGGAACCACACGACTCGGTATCGTGTATCGTGTACAGAAACACTAAACACTTCATAAGCGTAACTGAAAAAGACAAACACAAATGAAATCCTAAAAGAAAACCAATTATATGGCGGGAGGTTGAGGGAAGGAAAGGAAGAAAAAAAACGCTGC
>JACRUU010000015.1:2448502-2506002 GCA_030449085.1 Kryptopterus vitreolus | reverse complement strand
TGGCAGAATTACAGGTAAATGAATCCGAAAAAACAAAGTGATATAGAAGTTATTTACGTAGTGAGTTATTTGTCGTAACACTTAATAACTGTTAATAACAGTTAATAACCTTATAACTGAATGTGCATAAATGACCTTCGGGATTCGGGTTTAAAAGCTGCTTTAAGCTAAATCAGAGAAATCAGAGAAAGTGTATTTCTGTATTTACACGGAGTATCTTTAAGATAATTGTAATCATTTTTGTTAACTAAGCGCAAATGTGACCAGTTTAATTATAGCGTAAACAATTTAAACACTCAATTCGTTTTTACACACATGAAACAATTGTGTATTAATAATCTTTGTACACAATTTAAACGTGTTTATTAATTACTGTTTACACAATTGACACACTTGTTTATTAATTAATTATTTACACAATTGAAACACTTGTTTCTTAATTTTGTTTACACAATTGACACACTTGTTTATTAATTAATTATTTACACAATTGAAACACTTGTTTCTTAATTTTGTTTACACAATTGACACACTTGTTTATTAATTAATTATTTACACAATTGAAACACTTGTTTCTTAATTTTGTTTACACAATTGAAACACTTGTTTATTAATTACTTTCTTACAGAATATAAAACACTAGTTTATTAATTACTTTGTTTACACAATTGAAACACTTGTTTATTAATGACTTTGTTTACACAACTTGAAACGCTTGATTATTAATTACCTTTTTTATACAATTAAAACACTTGTTTATTAATTAATTATTTACACAATTGAAACACTTGTTTATTAATAACTTTGTTTACACAATTAAAACGCTTGTTTATTAATTTTTTTGTTTACACAATTGAAACACATGTTTATTAATTAATGATTTACACAATTGAAACACTTGTTTATTAATTATTTTGTTTACACAATTGAAACACTTGTTTATTAATTATTTTGTTTACACAATTGAAACACTTGTTTATGAATTCATTATTTACACAATTAAAATACTTGTTTATTAATTACTTTCTTGCACAATTGAAACAGATGTTTATTAATTACTTTGTTTACACAATTGAAACACTTACATATTAATTACTTTCTTA
Source organism: Kryptopterus vitreolus (assembly GCA_030449085.1). Taxonomy (NCBI): domain Eukaryota; kingdom Metazoa; phylum Chordata; class Actinopteri; order Siluriformes; family Siluridae; genus Kryptopterus; species Kryptopterus vitreolus. The sequence continues at coordinate 2,504,899 of JACRUU010000015.1, read as the reverse complement.
CACAACAGAAACGTTTGTTTATTAATTATTTTGTGTACACAATTGAAACAGCTGTTTATAAATTAATTATTTTGTTTACACAATTGAAACAGCTGTTTATTAATGAATTATTTTGTTTACACAATTGAAACACTTGTTTATTAATGACTTTGTTTACACAATTGAAATGCTTGTTCGTGAATTATTTTGTTTACACAACTAAAACACTTGTTTATTAATGAATTATTTTGTTTACACAGTTGAAACAGCTGTTTATTAATGAACTATTTTGTTTACACAATTGAAACAGCTGTTTATTAATGAACTATTTTGTTTACACAATTGAAACAGCTGTTTATTAATGAATTATTTTGTTTACACAACTGAAACACTTGTTTATGAATTACGTTTTTCTTTAGGCATATGAAATAAACTCGAGGGTGACGCAGGTCAGAATGTTTGTATTTTACACATTGTCGTGTCTCAGGAACGAAACCTTAAAAATGAGGAAATGAAACATCGGCGTAAGGTGACGTAAATAAACAAAGTCAATCCGGGAGGATCGAGTCGGATTTTCCTCATTTTGATGCTGTTCTTTTTTCCCCCTCTTGTTTGGGACCTTTTTAACGGTTGCAGAGTGAAAAAACGGCAGCGTCGCATCATCGGATTCGCGTATTAACGAAATGGCAGCGATGTTCTTACAGCCGTTCTCGTGTCGCAACACGTCGAGGATTGTGTTTCGCCATCGCGGCCCGAGCTCGGAGTGCAAAATGAGCAGCCGCTCTGAGGAAGTGCTTTATTGCTCGGAGAGATTAATATAAAGGTCACGTCGCAGCGCTTTCGTGTGTGTGTGTGTGTGTGTGTGTGTGTGTGTGTGTGTGTGTGCAAACGCATCGGGTCGCACTGAATAAGCAAAGTGAGAAAAGCTGCGACGGCGTGGTGGGTTTAATGTGACGAGCCGTGGGGTTTCCTGCTTTTACAAATGGATGCTCGTTTCTTTCTTTCAGTGGGAAAGAACGTCGGATCGTCTGGGGAAAAGGAAAAAAAAAAGCACTAAAAACTTCATTTTGTTTTTCTCGTTATAAACATTTTCTCTTTTTCTCGAAGCCACGACGGTAAAAAAAAAACAAAAAAAAAACGCTGCATTGGTGGGGAAAAAAAAACTCATGGGCTAATTATAGCATCAAGATCCAAATCCTTGAACGGGATCCAGGGCCCGAGCGGGGGCGGGGTCAATCCCACAGAGGACGCAGGAGCCCAGGCTCGGGGAAGCATGACGGGCAGCTCGGGGGCCGAGGTTTGGAGACCTGGGTAAATGTTTGCGTACGCCAGGAGCGGAAAAAGGTCACGTCCTGCGCCGACCCCTGGTGATTTACAACGACGACAGAGAGCAATTAGAGGAAAAATACATACATGCACAGAAATACGCTCTACCATCCACGTTGTGTGTGTGTGTGTGTGTGTGTGTGTGTGTGTGTGTGTGTGTGTGAGAGGTGGAATGGTTTAACCCGGAGGAAGATTTATTGCTCCTTGAGGCAGTAAATCTCACCCGGGCCTCGGCTGTAGCTCTCACTTGCTAGTAAATATGCCAGGAGTGTAGAGCGGGTCACGTGATTAACCCTCGCATCCTCGTTAAGCAATTCGGTCAAGAAGAACGAGTTGCCTCAAAAAGCGATGATTTTCCATGAGCGTCGCAAAAGCTTATGAAAACCTTACGAAGGTTACGAACCAGAACTCGTAAGGGACTCGTAACTCGTAGGGGACTCATAAGGGACTCATAAGTTCACCTTAGCTCAGTGGTTAAGGCATTGCCTTCTAGACCGGAAGATCGCAGGTTCAAATCCTACCAACACCACCGAGCTGCCACTAGTGGGCCCTTGAGTAAGGCCCTTAAAGCTCAGTTGTAATTCGCTCTGGATAAGGGCGTCTGCTAAATGCTCATTGTCATTTGTTCACATGACTCTCAGCACTAGAAATTACTATATATATACTCTATATATATATATATATATATATATATATATATATATATATATATATATATATATATATATATATATATATATAATTCATCTTCTACCGCTTTATCCGATCTTCCCTCGGTAAGTTCAGCATTGATCTTTTCCTCACATTATCGCTTGTAATGTAAGGGTGGAATATAAAAGATGTGTTTTATAAAACACACCCAGGAACGTGCATCCACTCCTCATTATATTAGCGTATATTACCGTATGGAACCGAAAGCAACCAAAACCGGAACATGATTCTTAAAGGGGCCACGTACCATATTTAACACTTATAACAAAATTCGCATTGAAATGAATGAGAAATTAATTTTCTCATGAGAATCATTTCCAGAGTAAAATGAAACATTAAATTCAATAATTAAATAAAAAATAAAAAATCTATATATTTTTAAAGGGAGCAAACTTGAGTATTACGAACGTGAAAAGTATTAATTTATGGTACCTTGAATCGCGAGATTAATAACAAAAACAAAAACGTAACGTAATGACGTTACGTAACGTTTCCATTCGCTGATAGTAAACGAATCTTTATTACTAGTGTATATCTTATTATTACCTGCATGAGCAAAAGTATTGGGACACAATTGTATTGTATTGTATTGGGATGCAATTCTATAATATGGGATCCATTTGAATTAAATTCTCTTTTTTTCCCCTTCATTCGAACTCAACGTCACCTCAAAGCCCGCTCCATAAAGACCTGGGCTGGAGTGGAAGATCTCCTGCTATAAGCTCTTATAACCTTATAATAGCGCTTCTCCACCAATCTCTACAAGAAAGATCTAGTGGAAGGTTTAGGCAAAGGGAGGAGGGAGCTCAGTGCTTAAGGCATTGACCTCTGGACTGCGAGATCGCAGGTTCAAATCCCATCAACAACAAGTTGCCACTAGTGGGCCCTTGAGCAAGGCCCTTAACCCTGAGTCGCTCTGGATAAGGGCGTCAACCAAATGCTGTAAATGACACGGGAGTCTCTTTCCAATAATATACTTTACAGAAAAGCTCACCAATGCATTTAATTATTATTATTATTATTATTATTATTATTATTATTATTATTATTATTTTATTGTTATTATTATTGTTATTATTATTATTACTTATTAAAATTATTATAGTATTATTATTATTATTATTATTATTATTATTATTTTATTATTTTTATTTATTATTATTTATTATTATTATTATTTTATTTGTTGTGTTATTATTATTATATTGTATTATTGTTATTATTATTATTTTATTATTATTATTATTATTATTATTTATGTTGTTGTTGTTATTAAGCCCTGCGCACAAGTCGTTTCCACGGCGACCGTCAGTATTCACATTAAAAGCGCCAGCAGGAACCCGGGTCCTCGCGGAACGCCGCGCGGGTCACGAATTCTGTGACACGCCGGAGACATGTGGGATAACGCTTCTTGTACGCGTGCCGGGTTTGTTTTATTTATTTACTTATTTATTTCTTTTTTTCCCTGTGCTCCCGGGACCGAGGCGCGATCCGCTCTCCGGCACATCCGAGTCGGCTTAGCGAGCGCCAAAAAAAACAACAACAACACAAAAAAAAACAAACAAAACATCTCAGGATCGGGATCGACAGCGGAACGGAGGATGGATTTAGTGTCTCGACCGACACACACACACACACACATACACACACGTGAAAGTGACATACAAACGTTAAAAAACTAAAGAAAAACAAACGTTCGGATTGGAAACGCCATTCTGTTGGAATAACGTTTTTTTTTTTTAATGATGTCATAGCGGATTTGCCGTGCAAACGGAAATCTGAGCACGAGGATGTCACTTGAATCGAGATCTGCTGTTCCACTGGTGCTGAAATCGTGGTTACGTGACAGAGTGTAAAGCTGCCTGTCACAACGCTGCCTGAACCCGCCATTAAAAAGCAACCATTCTGCTCAGGAATGAAATGTTTCAGACTTCTATAAGCGTCACACCTTTTCTCCACAGTATGACTTTAAAGGGTCCTGAAACCTAAAAACACACTTATTGAGATGTAAACAGATATATACATGTGTACACGTTGTTGCTTAAAACATTAAAAGCTGTCACAAGATATTTTATTATGTTTTCAATTTTCAACACCTTCAAAAAGTTGTTTAAAAAGTTGTGTTTCGGATCATGTGACGTAGACATGGTTTATCTGAGCGATCATTGGCTGTACATTATATATATATATATATATATATATATATATATATATATAATATATATATATTATATGTCATTGGGTCGACTACCATTATTCATAACGTTATACACCTAATCTAATAACTGTGCTGTGCTGTGATATGCATGAGCGACCCCCTACATTTTTATATATGTGGGGGGGGGGGGGGCATCAGTCAATATTGTTGTTGTTGTTGTTGTCTGTTTGTGGCTTTATTCAATGCAGCCACACAAAAGTGTTGTTTTGGTTTCCCCGTGACATGACCAGAGCTGCTGTTTGGCAAACATATCCGGAAAATATGATATGTATATATAATATATATATATATATATATATATATATAGATATATATATATATATATATATCTATATATATATATAATATATATATATATATATATTATATATAAATATATAAAATATTATAAAACGATATTTTGTGAATTGGGGGGACTGGTGCAAACTGGTTTCCGGTCTTCTTTGTTTACTGCCTGCACTGTCTGTATTTATCCACTTATTGCAACTCCTCTTTTCTATATGCAAACTCCGCCTTTTCTCCACCCCTTACCCCCCCAGTGATCCACGCCCCCCCCCCCCCTTTTTCAAACCGGAGATGTGAAAAAGCACCAATGATACAATGTGGTTATAACATCGACCCGAAGTGCAAATATCACTCCCTTAAAATGATTCATTCATCTTCTACCGCTTTATCCGATCTTCCCTCGGGTCACGGGGAGTCTGTATCTATCTCAGGCGTCTATGGGCATTAAGGCAGGATACACCCTGGATGGTGTGGAATGCCAACCATCGCATCGCAAAAGACACACACACACACACTTGTTGAAAGAATACTAGGGACATTTTCCAGGTGCCATCATTCATGTTTGGACGGGAGGAAACGGAGAACCCGGAGAAAAAAAACCCTGGAGGCACAGGAAGAACAAGTGGAATAGGACAATTTTCTTGTGATGAAATTTTCATGGAAGGGGGGGTGTGGTTCAGGTGTTATCAATCACGTCGTTTATGCATCACTGTTTTGGTTTACCTACCGCGCATGTTTTTTGGACCGGGGGGAAAACCGGCCCTTCACCCGGAACCCAACCCATTTTTTTTTTTTTAGACTTTTCCTTTAAAAACCCCACCCACTATAGAACACGGGGAGAACATCACTAACTAGGGCAAACTGCCGCTTTTCGTTTGTCACACACCACACACATGGCCGACACGAACTGGAAAAAACTCGAATGCCTCGTACACCCGAACCCTGGGGCGTCATGGGCACGGCCGGTGGGGGCCTTCAAATAATATGTAAATATAAATATAAACGCTATTATGAGGTTAAACCAATGTTTATTAAAAGTAAATTTTACCAACATACAAATCCGTCTTCAAACTCCGGACAGCTCGAATCCCGAATCCGCCTGGGATCATACGGCTGTTCGTCGCAAAAGCACATAAACGAGTGCCTTTTGAGATGCTAAACAGCTCGTCGCCGCCGCCGACGATGTACATGATCCTCGCAAACCACGCGAGTGCCGATGCGTTTTATTTATTTATTTATTTATTTACTTCGCTCCGCCAAGAAACTGCCATTTCCCCCCCACCCAAAGAAGTAAGAAACAAACACTCGAGACATGAGTAGGCACAACAAAAGGAAGAAGGAACGTGGACGGACTTGAGCAAATCTTTCTCTCTTTCTCTCTCTTTTTTTTTCCTTCTTTTTTTCGAAATTCGTATTCATGTGCCGGCCTCCAGACCCTGTGTCTTGAGGAAAAATATCCAAGGTTGAGGAGCATTAATAAATCAGAATGCCGGATGTAAGTGGAGTGCTATATGGAGCGAGTGAGAGAGAGAGAGAGAGAGAGAGAGAGAGAGATATGATGATGGGTTCAAGGTGGCAGGATGGGGGCGAAGAAAGAGGAGATAGCTCGGGCGCTTGAACGTGTGCAGACTGATGAAGAAAGATCGTGTCCGGCTTCACCTGATTAATATTGTAATAATGCTGACTTGCTTTTTTTGGGGGGGGGGGGGGGGGGGGAGGAAAAAAAAAAAAAAAAAAGACCACCCGGTGTCGCTTTTAGTCCGAATTACGGATTAAATGAAATAAATTATATTGAATAATACAGAATTAGCAGAAAGATTTAAACTGCTAACCTAAGGCTCGGGGAATATTCATAAAAAATGCATCCTGTTCAAATTGGAACCACTTTTTAATTAATTAATTAATTAATTTATTTATTTATTTAACAAAAAGCTCGGATGCTAAATTAGCACGAGTAGCTTAAACACACTTAACTCCTTGTAGAACTGAAATAGGATCGTTTAATGTATGTATTACTGTATATGTATACCATATTGCAAGAACTAATTGCACAATTATTCATTACAACATTCATTCATTCATCTTCTAGCGCTTTATCCGATCTTTCCTCGGGTCACGGGGAGTCTGTGTCTATCTCAGGCGTCTATGGGCATTAAGGCAGGATACACCCTGGATGGAATGCCAACCCTTCACAAAGCAGACCCACACATTCACAAACACAGTCATACACTAGGGACAATTTTCCAAGGTGCCAATCAACCTACCGTGCATGTTTTTGGACCGGGGGAGGAAACCGGAGAACGTGGAGAAAAACCCCACGAGGCACGGGGAGAACATGCACAACTCCACACACACATGGCCGAGACCATATATATATAAGGGGCAAGGTGGCTTAGTGGTTAGCACATGTTCGCCTCACAACCGCCAGGGTCCGGGTTCGATTCCCGTCTCGGCCATGTGTGTGTGGAGTTTGCATGTTCTCCCCGTGCCTCAGGGGGTTTTTTTTTCTCCGGGTTCTCCGGTTTTCCTCCCCCGGTCCAAAAACATGCACGGTAGGTTGATTGGCACCTTGGAAAATTGTCCCTAGTGTATGAATGTGTGTGTGTGTGTGTGTGTGTATGTGATGTGTGTGTGTGTGCTTTGTGATGGGTTGGCATTCCATCCAGGGTGTATCCTGCCTTAATGCCCATAGACGCCTGAGATAGACACAGGTTCAAGACAGAGGAAGATCGGATAAAGCGATGAATGAATGACTTGTAAACAAATTCAGACAACAAGGGGTTGAAGCAGAGCTAACTAACATCCTCCTAATTCCACTGACCTTCCCTAAACACTAGAGCTACGGCGATATCTTATATAAATTGATTTCTTTATACAGTGGGGAAAATGTGTTGCTATTTGTACCTGTTTATAGTCGGTGTTTTGGGGCTGTCATGTTTATCTCCCGCGGCGCCTCACACACCTCCCCAGTCAACAACGTGCTTGTGTTTGAGGTGCTGGAATAAATTAGTCCTTCAGTTGCCAAAAGCTTTAGATAAATTATACTATATATATATCTATCTATATATATATATATATATATATATATATATATATATATATTATATATATATATATATATATATATATATAATATATATATATACGGTGGCTTAGTGGTTAGCATGTTCGCCTCACACCACCAGGGTCCGGGTTTCGATTCCCGTCTCGGCCATGTGTGTGTGGAGTTTGAGTTGTGCATGTTCTCCCCGTACCTCAGGAGGTTTTTCTCCGGGTTCTCCGGTTTCCTCCCGGTCCAAAAAAACATGCACGGTAGGTTGATTGGCACCTTGGAAAATTGTTCCTAGTGTATGAAGTGTGTGTGTGTGTGTGTGTGGTGTGTGTGTGTGTGTGTGTGATGGGTTGGCATTCCATCCAGGGTGTATCCTGCCTTAATGCCCATAGACGCCTGAGATAGGCACAGACTCCCCGTGACCCGAGGGAAGATCGGATAAAGCGGTAGAAGATGAGATGAATGAATGAATATATATATATATATATATATATATATATATATATATATATATATTTTTTTTTTTATTGTTGAATGTCTGAAGTTACAAACCCAAAGCACTTCCAAACGACTGATTAAATCCCGCCCCCTCTTAGCAACGAGTCCTTCGGATTCGTCAGAGCGCCACCTTGTTGTATTTCGTATTTCCCGAGCGGAGAACTACGGAAGCTCGCTGTGCCAAACCGAGGTGAAATCGTATTTTCGTATTTTCAATTTTCAACGTCGGCATAAACTCGAATCAGGCGATAATGAAGATTAGCTCTAGCTACATAGTGATACTAACAAAACAATATTTGTGACACGAGAAAAAAACACATCGCCTTCTAAACCTTTTAAAATCATGGGTGTTTATTCCTGCGGAGACTCCTAGATGTGTTTCCTTTACACACATCTCCTGCTATAGAGACCTCCAACCCCACTGAAAAACCATATTTGATGAATATGTGATGGAACACACACACACACACACACACACACACACACACACTCACACACACCTTTCCTGTGTAAATAAAAAAATATTTTGAATAGTTGATAGTCCTGTCATAATTTTCTGTCATGAAAGTGCACATACACAGGTGTTACTTCCAGCATTATAATATAATATAATAATAATAATAATAATAATAATAATAATAATAATAATAATAATAATAACCTAGCCTTTAGCATAATTAGCGCTTGTTTAGCAGCTAATTCAGGTTTGTTTATTTCTTCTTCAGTTCTAATACCGTTTAAATAACTATCAACACACCTGTCACAAGTTCTGACCTTTCTCACCACTTTTCATAAAATCCAATAAATATTAAAATACAGTTTAAAAAGAGGGGAAAATGCGCTGCCTCACATTCGCTAGTCGTTCGAGCTAGCACGCCGGATAGCGCTTTTTCTGGATCATGGGAAGATAAAGTTTTGGTGATGCTAAGTGTATGGAAAGCCATTGTTGTTTGTAAATTAATATAACACATAATACATTCCTGATTTCCCCGGTGTTTATGCGAACGTTTTTTAAACGTTTTACGCTAGCTCTTTTATCGTCTTGGAAAGCAAAACAATGTAGCCTTTACAGCTAGCATGCGACCTTTTATAGCTTAGCAAAAGAAGAAAAGCAGTTAGCAGCCGATGCTACGAGTAATCCGAATCGGATGTAAGCAAAAATCTGAGGTAAATATCGTAGAAATCCTGAAATGCGTAGGGTTTTTTTACAGGATAGCGTCAGATAGCGATAAAGACTAGCTCGTTTTTATCCATCCAGACCTTTTTTTTTTTTTTTTTTTTTTTTTTTTTTTTTTTTTTTAAATGTATGGCCACGCCTGAGGTGGTGATGATATTCCTGGTGTCTCGGCGCCACCGCTTTCACACTAAACGCTGACACGCCGCTTGACGAAAGCTGTCTCATTGTCGCTGTCATTTCCCAGCTGCCGAGCATAAACGACTCTTTAGCTTCAACACGGTTTCGCGTGACGCGTCCCACACGCGTTCAACGCACTTCAAACATCAACCTACTAAAACGTAAAGCTACAGGACTGTCAAAAGCGGTAACTGAGCGTGGACGACGTGTCGTGGGCCGATATGCAGAAAATCTCATTAGCTAAAAGCGTCGCAAAAGGCACCGCCTCGACTCGAGGCAACATCTGAAAACTTCTCTGTTTTTTTGGGGGTTTTTTTTGACTGCGCAAATTATTGACTCCATCTTACACACCTGTGTGTGTGGCGTGATAGCGGGAGGTAGACGGAGTGAGAGGAGGAGGAGGAGGAGGAGGAGGAGGAGGAGGAGAGAAATCCGAGGTAGGGAGAAGCGGGTATGTCGCATTCTAGCTTTTAGAAACCTCCGGGGGATTTGGTTTGAAGTGAGGAGGATGTAAATTTATGTACAAAAAAAATAACCCGGATAGTCGTTTGTTTTCCAGTCACATGTACGAGTCGTAGAATGTCATAGAAAAAAATGAGGAAGGTTGGGGGGACAGAACGAGAGAGAGAGAGAGAGAGAGAGAGAGAGAGAGAGAGAGAGAGAGACTGGAGGAGCCGTCTCCAAAGATGTCCTCTACAGATTATGGCTGGGACAATCAGATGTTCCAATACTTTTGCTCATAATCCAGTGTGTGTATATATATATACCGCTTTATCTGATCTTCCCTCGGGTCACGCGGAGTCTGTGTCTATCTCAGGCGTCTATGGGCATTAAGGCAGGATACACCCTGGATGGAATGCCAACCCATCGCAGGACACACACACACACACACACACACACACACACACAAACATACACACACTCATACTCACAGTTGGGACAATTTTCCAAGGTGCCAATCAACCTACCATGCATGTTTTTGGACCGGGATGAAACCAGAGAACCCGGAGAAAAACCCCCTGAGGCACGGGAAGAACATGCAAACTCCACACACACACACACACACATAGCCGAGACGGGATTCAAACAAGGACCCTGAAGGTGTGAGGTGAACGTCCTACACGCTAAACCCCTGTGCTCCCATAAGATGATGCACTGGTAAACCGCACTGGTAACCCGCCCCCCCCCCCCCATTAAGAATACAGCAATAATGCAGAACCTGTGGGTTTGTTTTTCCAAACGAGAATTAATCGGGTCAGAATGCGTCTCTAAATAAATAAACGAGCTGGTCGGAGCGGAGTGACAGCTCCCGTAATTTCACCTTGCGTTAGTTAGAAGCTGCAGCTGACAGGCCCCCGGAAGCAAGAGATACCGTATCGATGAACCCATCATGTCTGAGTGGCGAAGCAGAAGGTATCTCTGGCTCATATTTACCCTCGGCTCATGTCGTCCTCCGGGGCATTCGGCTGCTACGCTACGCCGAGGATCAGAGACGCTCGTGCATAAAGAGATACTTTTTCTTCTTTTCTTTTCTTTTCTTCCTTTCTTTTTTTCTTTTTTTTTTTTTTAAAGGTGGGAGGGATGAAAGACGTTTAAAGGCCTGTGGTGCAATTTTACTAAATCACAGACAACAGACGTTACATGGCACTGTGCGCTCACAAAGGGGAAAATTGCAAATGACGATCCTCTCGACAGGAAGCGATCCACCTCTGGGGGAAAAATATATATATAAATAAATAAATAAAAACGTACGCTTTTCACGCTGTGTCTCTCGGAAACCATCTCCGTTGTATGTATATATATATATATATATATATATATATATATATATATATATATATATATATATATATATATGTATATTATATTCATATTCATATCATTCATCTTCTACCGCTTTATCCGATCTTCTCGGGTCACGGGGAGTCTGTGTCTATCTCAGGCGTCTATGGGCATTAAGGCAGGATACACCCTGGATGGAATGCCAACCCATCACAGGGCACACACACACACATTCACACACACATTCATACACTAGGGACAATTTTCCAAGGTGCCAATCAACCTATCATGCATGTTTTTGGACCGGGGGGAAACCGGAGAACCCGGAGAAAAAAAAAAAACCCCCTGAGGCACGGGGAGAACATGCAAACTCCACACACACATGGCCGAGACGGGAATCGAACGTGGATCCTGGCGGTGTGAGGCGAACATGCTAACCACTAAACCACCGTGTCCCCTATATATATATATAATGTTTCGAGCCGGTCGGACACGGATTAAAACCTGTCATAATCTTTTCAACAAAGACCGCTTTAATCCGGGACGTGTCGTAACCCGGAGTCGGCCCGAGTCTGCGTTAATTACTTTCGGTAATAACGAAAAAAAATGTCGATTTGATCCTGTGCTGAATGAGCAGCGAGAGGTTACTGAAGCGTTTCTGTACTCTCTCTCTCTCTCTCTCTCTCTTTTTTTCTCTTTCAGGCTAAATCCTCTCCTCCGGAGCGCCGCTTCCCTTCAGTCCGCTGCTCTCGGGATAATTCCGTTAGCCGAGCAGTTAGCTCGACGATGGAAGCCGACGCTCCGGTCGCCTTCTTCTCCTTTCCTTTCAACACGCTCTGTCACTTTCGTGCTAGGCCGGCCCGATCGGCTTAGTGTCACTTAATCTGGACTTCGGCGCCATCGACTCCAGGTGGACGTCTCAAGGTGATCCAAGGTCATAATCTTCATTTTGTTTTTTTTCAGCCATTCAGAGGTGGATTTGCTGGTGTGTTTTGGGTCATTGTCCTGCTGCAGCACCCAAGATCGCTTTAGCTTGAGTTGACGAACAGATGGCCGGACATTCTCCTTCAGGATTTTTTGGTAAACATTAGAATTCATGCTTCCATCTTTCACAGCAAGCCTTCCAGGTCCTGAAGCAGCAAAACAACCCCAGACCATCACACTACCACCACCATATTTTACTGTTGGTATGATGTTTTTTTGATGAAATGCTGTGTTACTTTTACGCCAGATGTAACGGGACACGCACCGTCCAAAAAGTTCAACTTTTGTCTCGTCAGTCCACAAGATATTTTCCCAAAAGTCTTGGCAGTCATTGAGATGTTTTTTAGCAAAATTAAGACGAGCCTTAATGTTCTTTTTGCTTAATAGTGGTTTGCGTCTTGGAACTCTGCCATGCAGGCCGTTTTTGCCCAGTCTCTTTCTTATGGTGGAGTCGTGAACACTGACCTTAATTGAGGTAAGTGAGGCCTGCAGTTCTTTGGATGTTGCCCTGGGATCTTTTGTGACCTCTCGGATGAGTTGTCTCTGCGCTCTTGGGGTAATTTTGGGCGGCCGGCCACTCCTGGGAAGGTTCACCACTGTTCCATGTTTTTGCCATTTGTGGATAATGGCTCTCACTGTGGTTCGCTGGAGTCCCAAAGCTTTAGAAATGGCTTTATAACCTTTACCAGACTGATGGATCTCAATTACTTTTGTTCTCATTTCTTCCTGAATTTCTTTGTATCTTGGCATGATGTCTAGCTTTTGAGGTGCTTTTGGTCTACTTCTCTGTGTCAGGTAGCTTCTGTTTAATGATTTCTTGATTGAAAGGCCTGGGGGTGGCTACAGAAAAACTCAGGTGTGATAAACCACAGATAAGTTATTATTTAACAAGGGGGGGCAATCACTTTTTCACACAGGGCTATGTGGGTTTGGATTTTTTTTCTCACTAAATAATAAAAACATTCATTTAAAAACTGCATTTTGTGTTTACTTGTGTTATCTTTGACTAATATTAAAATGTGTTCGATGATCAGAAACATTTTGTGTGACAAACGTGCAAAAGACTAAAAAGTCAGGAAGGGGGCAAATAGTTTTTCACACCACTGTATATATATAAAGAGAGTGATGAAATAGAAAAAATTCCAAGGGAAATCCTAGCCGTGTGCAAAAGTTTGTACACCCTGGCACTACTGTGTGCACCGCTCTGACGTCTAGGGAGGAAGGAGCTCAGTGGCAGAAGGTCTTTGGACCAGAAGATGGCAGGTTCAAACCGCACTACTGAGAGCTGCCACTAGTGGGCCCTTGAGCAAGGCCCTTGCATTTACATTTTAAGCCCTTAAGCTTTAATTGCTCAGTTGTAAGTCGCTCTTGATAACCGCGTCTACCAAATGCCATTAATGTAACTGTTGAAAAGTTTGTGCCCCCCCCCCAACCCATTTGAAATATAACGGACTTATTATTGCATTTTTATCCGAACCCACGGCTTTGCCTTGCATGCCTTGAATCCAAAGCCAAAAAGCAGACCAGGACCCCTTGTCGTGAAGCCCCAACAGTGAAGCTTTAATGGAATTCCGGTCCAGACATTTACATCTAAAGGCGGTGTGTGTGTTTTTTTTTTAACACAGTAGCGCTGGCGGATAAGATGTTGGATTTCCGATCGGGAATGTCATGGTTTAAATCCAAGCCTGACACTGCTGGGTGCTTGATGGAGACTCAGCAGTGCACCGGAATGCTTACTGGTTACATTATAGGACTGTATATCATGCATATCAGTGTATATGAAGATCAAATCCCAGCCATGCCAATCTGTCACTGTCCGGGGCCCTTGAGAGTCCTGATCTACCAATTACTGTCGCATTCCTCCGAGAGCCTGATGGAGGCGTGTGAACAACCCGGGATATTTTTTTTCCCATCCAGATGTGCTTCCTTTCCCAAACTCTTTCCTTAAACCCGGAGAAAAGCGATCGCGCATGATGCCCTCGGTCGCCGAAGGACACAAATATTCCTTTTTGTGGTACAATGCAAGGGAAATGGTTCGAACCAGTGACCCATTAATGAAAACAATTGAGATCCACTTCCTCCTGGGACTCCCGGAGCAGATGTCTGACATTTTCGGAATGTGAGAAATAACAATAATAACAACAACAATAATAATAATAATAATAATCACAAAACAGAAATCCCCAAATGTGCGCCGGTTCGGTGCGTGGGAAGGCGATACGGATGCAGTTCGCACGCTTTTTTCGTTTTCCCGCCGCACCGAGACGGACGCACGTCCGAGGCGTAATTAAAGGCGCCCCTGAGACTCTGGTGTTGATTGTTTCTGTGTCGTGGCAAAAAGAGAGAGAGAGAGAGAGAGAAAAAGAGAGAGAGGCGGAAATCCTCCGCTACAGATAAGACATCAATCCTCCTCAGTGGGACGAGCAAATAAATCTGATTAGGGGCGGAATGATTTCCCCTTCAGGATTGTTTTATCTCCCCTCTCCATGCCTCGGCAACAGATAACTGTGAAAACTCTCACACACACACACACACACACACCTCGGAGACGGCGGCAGCTCGAGTGATGTCATATTTGGCAAACAGGAACGTGTCAATCATGAGGCGTCGAGCCTCACAAAGCCCCGACGAGCGAGATTTGATTTGCTTCCGCGCAAATCCGAAATCTCCGGCGTTTGCATACAGATGAGCGCCTTCCCGTTCCTTAGGGTGGTCATCTTTTGATTTGATCTGATATCTCATTACAAATGCACATAATAAAAGAAGCCTCTCTGAATTTTCATAAAAGGGCTCCGTGGAGATCGCACACACACACACACACACACACACACACACACACACACACACACCCTAGATTTCAACGCATCCAAACAAACGTCGTGACAAAGCAGCGGAGATAAAAGACTAATTTGTCGCGATCTCACCTCGGGGATTCTTATCTCGCCGTTCCAAGAACAAACCAAACAAATACACTCAGGATTTGTCTTTTAAATAAATAGATATTTATACAAATAATAAAATAATAATGGGGGGGGAGAGAAAATAAAAACAAAAACGGAGCAAACTGTTAAAACCGTGACTCGCGCATTTAATGCAAAGGAAATAAACTGTATTTAAATGAGGTAAAAATAAATAAATAATGAAATAAGCGGTAAAAATTGAATAACGAGTTTAAATAAAAATTCAATTACATTAAATAATGCAAAGAAATGCAAAAAAAAAAAGGCATTTTATTTTTAAAACCTATTAATTTTTTTTTATTAAATTAAATATAAAATAAATGAGGGGGCACGGTGGTTTAGTGGTTAGCACGTTCGCCTCACACCGCCAGGGTCCGGGTTCGATTCCCGTCTTGGCCATGTGTGTGTGGAGTTTGTGCAGTTTTGTGCTCTCCCCGTGCCTCAGGGGGTTTTTCTCTGGGTTCTCCGGGTTTCCTCCCCCGGGTCCAAAAACATGCACGGTAGGTTGATTGGCACCTTGGAAAATTGTCCCTAGTGTATGAATGTGTGTGTGTGTGTCCTGTGATGGGTTGGCATTCCATCCAGGGTGTATCCTGCCTTAATGCCCATAGACGCCTGAGATAAACACAGACTTCCCGTGACCCGAGGGAAGATCGGATAAAGCGGTAGAAGATGAATAAAATAAACAGGGTTTGGGTTTGATTATTCATTCATTCATCTTCTACCGCTTATCCGATCTTCCCTCTGGTCACGGGGAGTCTGTGCCTATCTCAGGCGTCTATAGGCATTAAGGCAGGATACACCCTGGATGGAATGCCAACCCATCGCAGGGCACACACACACACACATTCACACACACATTCACACTAGGGACAATTTTCCAAGGTGCCAAATCAACTTACCGTGCATGTTTTTGGACCGGGGAGGAAACCGGAGAACCCGGAGAAAAACCCCCTGAGGCACGGGGAGTACATGCAAACTCCACACACACATGACCGAGACGGGAATCGAACCCCGGATCCTGGCGGTGTGAGGCGAACGTGCTAACCACTACGCCACCCGTGCCCCGGTTTGATGATGATTATTATTATTATTATAATTATTATTTATTATTATTATTATTATTATTATTATTATTATTATTATTATTATTATTATTATTATTTATTAGATATTAAATGAAACCACACATAAATCAGGAAAGACGTTTTTGGTAATAAAAGGTACCAGTGCTCATATCTAATAGATAAAATACTGGTATATAATAGAAATCCACTCCCCGAGTCTGTATCGCTCGTGTTGTTATTTCAGCGGCTGCCGTTGTCTGGCACTGATGCGGCGAGAGGGAAAAGAAACGCTTGCTCCGCTCGGCGCTTTTCTCCGGCTGGCGAATAGGTTTTGAAGTGGAGCAGCCCATAGGGTCCTGCTACAGAATTGTTGGATGATGCGCTCTGACAACTCGGGTAAAAAGAGTAAACGTTCTCCACCTCGGAAACATGTAGCGCTACAGAAGCACTTTCTCTGTGATCGCTTCGCCGTGTGGTGGTGGTGGTGGTGAGGGGGGGGAACGGGGGGCCGTGTGAGCGATGGTGGACGCCGGAGGTCTGAAGCTGCACTTATTCCAAATCGATCTTCGGGATACGACGTGCCGGGAGCAGGGCCGAGCCAAGCTGAGACGAGCCGAGCCGATCCGCACGATCTGTAGTGAAGAAAACTAATTCTAATATGCATTTAAAGGAAAGGGGGCGTGTCCTATGTCTTGGGACATGTCCCATGTCTTGTCATTTAAAATGAAAAGGATGCAACCGGTGTATTTCCCTCAAAGAGGGTGTGGCCTAAGGTCTTTTTATTTAGATGCAAGTGGGTGTGGCCTATACACAATTTTTTTTCGAAAGAAATATATTTATTCAGAGTGAAGTGGGTGTGGCCTGTGCAAGAGGTGTGGCTTATACAATTGTCACTTAGAATGAAGTGGGTGTGTCTTTTAAAGTGAATATACACTTATAATTTAGAGTGTAGGGGGTGTGGCCTATGTACTGTCATTAATAGTGATGGAGGTGCAGCTTATATAGCTGTCATTTAATGTAAAATGACTGTGGTCTATACACTTATAATTATAAGTGAATAATTATAGTGTATAATTATAATTTAGAGTGAAGGGGGTGTGGCCTATACATTGCCATGATTATCGTAGGAGGTGTGGCTGATATAATTGTCATTAAGAGTGAAGGGGGTGTGGTCTACACATTTGTCACTTAAAGTGAATATACACTTATAATTTAGAGTGAATGGGGTGTGGCCTATGTATTGTCATTAATATTTAAGGAGGTGTGGCTTATATAGCTGTCAATTAATGTAACACTTTTAATTATAAGTGAATAATTATAGTGTATAATTATAATTTAGAGTGAAGGGGGTGTGGCCTATACATTGTCATGACGAGTGAAGGAGGTGTGGCCTATATATTGTCATGACGAGTGAAGGAGGTGTGGCCAATACATTGTGATGACAATTGAAGGAGGTGTGGCTTATATAATTGTCATTAAGAGTGAAGGGGGTGTGGCCTGTTCATTTGTCTTTTAAAGTGAAAGGAGTGCGGTCTATACACTTCTAAATTAGAGTGAAGGGGGTGTGGCCTGTACATTTGTCACTTATAGTCAATATACGCTTATAAATTAGAGTGAAGGGGGCGTGTCCTACACATTTGTCATTTCAAATAAAAGGAGTGTGGTCTATACACTTATAAATTAGAGTGAAGGGGGTGTGGCTTAGGCACTTCTCATTAACGTGAACAGGGTCTGGCCTACGCATTTGCCATTTCAAATGAAGGGGGTGTGGCCTTTGCATTTGCCATTTAAAGTGACGGGGGTGTGGCCAATGCACTGCCATTTAGTGTAAAGGGGGTGTGGCCTATTGCAGTAAATCTGTGTCTCTGTGCTTCTCAGTAACACAAAAAGTGGCGTGATGAAGGGGGTGTGAAGGGGGTGTGACCTGTATTCGAAAGCACCCACAGTGAACCCGATACACATCTATTCTTTATCCTCTTACACTTATTCATCGCCCACAATCGTTCCAGCATTTACATCCGACCAGCAATTTTCCATCCGTGTGACGTCACGTCGCTTAAAAAACGGGCGATGCAGCTCAAGCCGAGTCTATCGAGCACCGCTTAGCGCGTGCATAACATCAATACGGCTCGCCTACTTTCCAGAAGGTGTTTTTCGCGCGTTACCATGGAAACAAATCCTTCTCTACGCCTGAACACAACGTCCGAACCGCCGCCGTCTCATAATTACCGTAATTGTGACTTGACATTGTGACTTCATACACCATTTCTAGAGAGGGAAAAAAAAAAAAAAAAAAAAAAAAAGACACAACCACGGCTCGACTGAGATCAGGCAGAACGCGGCTGATTGGCACCTCGGACATGTGACTTAGCGGCTGATGGGCACCTCGGACACGTGACTTAGCGGCTGATGGGCACCTCGGACATGTGACTTAGTGGCTGATGGGCACCTCGGACATGTGACTTAGCGGCTGATGGGCACCTCGGACTTGTGACTTAGCGGCTGATGGGCACCTCGGACATGTGACTTAGCGTCTGATGGGCACCTCGGACACGTGACTTAGCGGTTGATGGGCACCTCGAAGATGTGACTAAGCGGCTGATGGGCACCTCGGACACGTGACTTAGCGGCTGATGGGCACCGCGGACATGTGACTTAGTGGCTGATGGGCACCTCGGACATGTGACTTAGCGGCTGATGGGCACCTCGGACACGTGACTTAGCGGTTGATGGGCACCTCGGACACGTGACTTAGCGGCTGATGGGCACCTCGGACATGTGACTTAGTGGCTGATGGGCACCTCGTACATGTGACTTACTGCGGCGAGCTTAACTACAAATACACACAAGATTCAGCCTTGTACAATTCTATTCACCATAACAAAAAAAAAACAGGTTCTTGTTTAAAGCCAAAGATCCAGCCGGGGACTCGGGGCATTGGGCGGCTGCCACGGCACTCCAGGAAATGAATTCGATTGATTTCTTTCATTATCTAATGTCTGGTCCAGAAGCACTTTCGATATAAAGACTTCTTGGAGCAGTTCCACAGAACCAGGCTTAAGCTTAAATCACGATTCGCCGGTTTGTCGATTGAAAATCAGCGGCTTACGCAGCAACACACACCAACACACACACACACACACACACACACACACACACACACACACACACACACACACACACACAAGGGGCCGAGGCCTCGTAATAAATGGATTAAAACAACATCATCAGCGATACACTCTCTGTAAGGAGATTTGTTTCTTAAATGGAAGGAGACTCCGGTGTCAGAGCTTCGTAAACACCGGGGCTAAAAAGGCTTGTGGCGGCTTTAAGGGGAAACGGTAGGGACTTTTTTTTTCCTGAATGTTAAACAGTAAAATGTTTCAAAGTATAAATAATAATAACAACAACAATAACAACAACACCAACAATGACAATAATATTAATAATAATAATAATAATAATAATAGCAATAAAATAATAATAATATAATATACAAATGGGCGCACGGTAGCTTAGTGGTTAGCACATTCGCCTCACACCTCCAGGGTCCGGGTTCGATTCCCGTCTCGGCCATGTGTGTGTGGAGTTTGTGCATGTTCTCCCCGTGCCTCAGGGGGTTTTTCTCCATGTTCTCCGGTTTCCTCCCGGTCCAAAAACATGCACGGTAGGTTGATTGGCACCTTGGAAAATTGTCCCTTGTGTATGAATGTGTGTGTGTGTGTGTGTGTGTGTGTGTGTCCTGTGATGGGTTGGCATTCCGTCCAGGGTGTATCCTGCCTTAATGACCATAGACACCTGAGATAAACACAGACTCCCCGTGACCCGAGGGAAGATCGGATATAGTGGTAGAAAATGAATGAATGAATGAATGAATGAATGAATGAATGAATGAATATACAAATGAACTTAATTAAACATGTATTAAAAATGCATTTGATTAATTATTGAATCATTTAATTAATTATAAAACTAAAATAAATAATTAAAATGACAAAAATAATTCTGTAAAAAAAAATAAAATGTATCAAATTTTAAGACGCATTGTTTGTTTGGGTCATAACAAACAATCCACAAAAAATTATATACTTCTAATAAATAAATAAATAATAAATAATCGTGATAAATGTAACAAAAATGTTAGAATTTATATTGTAATTTTTACAATATTCATATTTTGTTTTTAAAAATGGACGGCACTTCTTTTTTTTTTCCCCTTTACGATTTATTTATTTATTTATTTATTTTTCAAATGCCGTCGCCGTACGTTTTATTCCGGGAACATTCCGGAGCTTTGACGCATTGCGTGTGTTAGTCGGATGCTGATGGACTCGTCACATGTGTAAAAATGAATCTATTTTCTCACAAAAACTGCTTTTTTTTATCCGGCATTAAACGCTTGATAGCACCTGCGTTAGTCATCGAGCTCGCCGAGCAGAAATATACGGAGCGGAAGGAGGGGGGGAGGGGGGGGGGGGGTAAAAGATAAGCAGGTTTGCTCGTCCTCTCAGGAAGGGTAGATGAAGATTACGCTGGCGAACCTTCTGATGGTTCACAGGAAGGATCCTGAAATCTCCGCAGTGCAGGGCGGATTATTTTCCCCCATCGTCCTGTTGATTAGATGCAACGCCAGGTCTGAAACCATGGCGCGAGAGAGAGAGAGAGAGAGAGAGAGAGAAAGATTTGGAGAGAGAAAAGGAATGGCGTCGTTCCCCGGCGGTCCTTCGCCAGCTCCTCTTTGACCTCGTGTGAGGTATGAAAACTGGAGTAATGAAAAGCGAATCGATCGGCGTCTCTTCCGTTTAAACAAGGAGAAAGGGGAGGGGGGGGGGGTTTAGGAGCCAATTTATGCGCCTCGTCTGAATGGGATTGAGCGCCTGAGGAAGCTCCAGGAACGACGAGAGACGGCGCTGGATTAGATTGGTCGGAGCCATCGGGTTAAATGGGAAGTGGCAGAAGTAACGGTTCAGGTGATGCAGAAAACAAACCCAATAATACGCACAAAAAAAAAACAGAGAAAGGAAGATTCGCTTGGGTTTGTGGAATAGGATTATGGTAGGGAAGGTGGGAGATCAGTGGTTACGGGCATTAACTAGCGGGCCCCTGAGCAAGGCAAGGCCGTTAACCCATTCATTCATTCATTCATTCATCTTCTACTGCTTTATCTCCCTCGGGTCACGGGGGGGAGTCTGTGCCTATCTCAGGCGTCTATGGGCATTAAGGCAGGATACACCCTGGATGGAATGCCAACCCATCACAAACACACACACATTCATACACTAGGGACAATTTTCCAAGGTGCCAATCAACCTACTGTGCATGTTTTTGGACCGGGGGAGGAAACCGGAGAACCCGGAGAAAAAACCCCCTGAGACACGGGGAGAACATGCAAACTCCACACACACATGGCCGAGACGGGAATCGAACCCGGACCCTGGCGGTGTGAGGCGAACTTGCTAACCACTAAGCCACTAACCACTGGTTCAAATGTGCCTAATATGTATTTCTACATCAGGTACATTGTAATGTACATGTATCGTAGGTTGTTTTCTTACTGTTGATGGAAACGTTCGTCCATACATTATTATTGTTATAAATAATGCACAAATGTGGAGCTCAATCATGAATCATGAAATAGCGATTTGTCTCTGGGATCAATGTGCGTTATTTTTTGATGAAACAGACTTTCTTTCTTTTTTCGTATATCCCAGCTTTTCGTATATCCCAGCAATATATATATATATATATATATATATATATATATATATATATATATATATATATATATATATATATATCTTGGGTTATTTCAAAATGTTACTTTGTAGGTTTGAAGTGTAAAATAATGGGACGTGGCTCCTTTAAGAATTGTGTTCCGGTTGCTTAATTTTTATCCATATAAACTGGTGATATACGGTGTTTAGGTTATACGGAAGCGCTTTTTTATTGCGTTCAGTAAAAATGCGCTTTATTGCGTAATACGGATTTGGGAATGCGATGCGCTTGCGTAAGGTTCCATACGGTAATATACGCTAATATAGTGAGGAGATCGTACCTGTTGTGAATGCGCAGATAGTAGGTGTAATTCTGGGGGAAATTTAGGAAGTGTGAGTGGATGCACTGAACGTTTATTTATTCGTTTGTTGTTTGGGTTTTTACCGTTAAATGACAGACAGCCCTAATACACACACACACACACACACACACACACACACACACACACACACTATATATATATATATATATATATATATATATATATATATATATATATATGATAAAAAAGTCCTGGTACACTTTTTAGCCAGTTCATTTCCAAGCGAAACTTATTGTAAAAAAATAAAAAAGACATTTTCGGTTCCCTGAATCCGGACCCAGTACTACCCGGTGACTCGATCACTTCTTGAGCTGGAGCGAGAGTTTTCAAAGACGAGCTCATTGGAAAGAGAGACAGGCTGACCCGAGCGCGAGGCGAGGGTAGGTTTGGAGAGAAATTGCGGGGGTGTTGGAGAGAGGGAGTGTCGGAGAGATAGGACACAAAAGGAACGACAGAGCATTAGACATCGCTGGCACCGAGAGAGAGAGAGAGAGCGACAGAGAGAGTCAAGACTGACATGCGCTTCCGACAACCATCTCGCCCCGGCCGCTCGCCTTGCTACATTTCTAAATTAAAGATGCTGCGATAGGAGTGGCAAGAGGGGGCGTCTTCCCAACTTCCCGGTGCTGGGGTGATTTATCGGACGATCTGCTTTGCCCCTAGAGGTCAAGCGGCGCTGACAATTACGCTGTTCTTATTACCGCAGCTGTCCGCTTTAATCAGGACGCGCCTCAGTTTCGGGTTTCCTGGTGCGCGGTAAACACGTTTTTAAGCGTCTATGACAGACGGCAGCACCGGGGGGGGGGAGGATCGGGTTCAGTCGTAGCAGAGCCTACCGTTAATGTTATTCTTTTGGAGTTAACGAACAAATGCAAGCGTTTTTTTTTTTTACATTTTATTGATATAAAATCAGGGGCCACGGTGGCTTAGTACGTTCGCCTCACACCGCCAGGGTCCAGGTTCGATTCCCGTCTCGGCCATGTGTTTGTGGAGTTTGCATGTTCTCCCCGTGCCTCAGGGGGTTTTTCTCCGGGTTCTCCGGTTTCCTCCCGGTCCAAAAACATGCACGGTAGGTTGATTGTCACCTTGGAAAATTGTGTAGTGAATGTGTGTATGAATGTGTGTGTGTGTGTGTGCTCTGTGATGGGTTGGCATTCCATCCAGGGTGTATCCTGCCTTAATGCCCATAGAGGCACAGACTCCCCGTGACCCGAGGGAAGATCGGATAAAGAGGTAAAAGATGAATGAATGAATGAATGAATGAATGGAGTGAGCAAAGTGTTTGCTGGTAACCCTGATCAAGGATACATTTCTCTGTGTACAGGAAACGTCTAGGTATGTCTAAACACTGCTCGAAAACGAAGCTGACCAAAAAAACAAAACAAAAAAAAACACAACAAGCCAGGCTGTCAGACGTCAGGCATTCTGCCACATTTTCGTCTGTTCGCGAGGAGCGAATCATCGGCGGGTGCTCGACAAACATCTCGAGCGTCTGTTTCTTCAAAAGAACAAAGAACGTGACACAGAATAGCTGACCAGCCTGGTGTTATTCCCACACAGTATGTTCGCAAATGACAAAGCAACAAATGACAGTCTGAGGAAGGAAAGGAGGGGGAAAAAAAAGGGAACAAAAACTCACAAATCAAGAGGACATATGCAGGCAGATGGACCGAGCTCAAAAAGGCCCCCCGAATTGACAAGACTCCACTTCAAAATAAAAAAAGGCAGTTAAACCCAGACAGACATCGAAAGACATGATCGAGGGTTTCTCGGCGGGTTCCTGCAAGAGATCCGAGCTGAAATAACAAGATAAGCGAAGAAATAACAAAGTGCCCGAGCTCCGGGAAGTACTACAGGGGATATAGAAGACGAAACAGTGGGGGGGAGGGGACTGGAGCGGATCTCTGGAGGACGGACCTTGCTATCGCGTAATAATGGCTCTGCGTTAGAGTTAGCAGGCGTTTAGCTAAAGGTTACTTAATTTGGAACGACAGAAAACCTGATGAGCCCTGACAGGTATGGTATTACCCGAGAAACCGCTGCCACTGGTCGTTTGTTGGAATAAACAGGGGACGGTAGGGAAAAGCGGTGAGAATGCAAACTACTAATCCCGAGACGCTAATGAGACTGATTTGACCGAAATTGAGCTAAGGCGAATGAAAATAAACCTAGCTTTTTGTTAACAATGGCGTGTATTTAGAAGGATCCGAGGCAGGACGAAGGAAGGGTTTGCAAACCAAAAGAGCTTTAATATAGAGGAGTCAGGTGGAAAGAATCCCAGAGGTACGGATACACAGGAGCAGGGGCGCAGGGGCAAGGATGTAGAAGCCCTTAAATACCCGGCCTCACGAATCCAGAAATGAGCTCTGTGAATCCGCCAGCAAGCCCTGTCAATCCGGAAATTCGCCCCATGAATCCGCGAGGACGCCCCGTGTATCCGGAAATGCGCTCCGCAAAATCCACAAATCCGGAAATGTGCTCTGAGAAACCAGGAGTGCGCTCCATGGATCCAGAAATACTCCCCAAGAATCCGAAAATGTGTTCCCCAAATCCATGAGTGTACCCCATGAATCTGGAAATGGGCTCCTCAAATCCACCTGTGCGCCCCATGAATCCAGAAACGCAAATCTGCCATTGACCCCTCGTGAATGCGGAAATTCACCACATGAACTTTGCGAGTGTACCCCATGAATCCAGAAACGCAAATCCGTGAGGACGCCCCGTAAATGAAGAAATTCACCCCATGAACTCGAGAGTGTGCCCCATGAATCCAGAAATGCAAATCCGTGAGGACGCCCCATAAATGAAGAAATTCACCCCATGAACTCGAGAGTGTGCCCCATGAATCCAGAAATGCAAATCCGTGAGGACGCCCCGTGAATTTCGAAAATTCATCAAATGAATCCGAAAAGGTGTTCCGCAAATCCATGAGTGTACCCCATAAATCTGGAAATGGGATCCACAAATCCACCTGTGTGTCCCATGAATCGAGAAACGCAAATCTGCCAGGACACCCTGTAAATGTGGAAATTCACCCTGTGAACTTGCGAGTGCACCCCATGAATCCAGAAACGCAAATCCGCCAGGACGCCCCGTGAATTTCGGAAATTCACCCCATGAATCCAGAAATGCAAATCCGCCAGGATGCCCTGTGAATTTTGGGAATTCACCCCATGTATCCAGAAATGCAAATCCCCCTGGACCCCCTGTGAATGCGGAAATTCACTCATGAACCTGCAAGTGCGCCCCATGAATCCAGAAACGTAAATCCACCGTGACCCCCCGTGAATGCGGAAATTCGCCTCATGAACCCGCGAGTGCGCCCCATTAATCTAGAAACACAAATCTGCTAGGACCCCCCGCAAATGTGGAAATTCACCCCATGAACCCGCGAGTGCGCCCCATGAATCCAGAAGCGTAAATCCGCCGTGACCCCCCGTGAATGCAGAAATTCTCCCCATGAACCCGCGAGTGCGCCCCATGAATCCAGAAACACAAATCCGCCAGACGCCCCTTGAATTATGAAATTCACCCCATGAACCCACGAGTGCGCCCCATGAATCCAGAAACACAAATCCGCCAGACGCCCCTTGAATTATGAAATTCACCCCATGAACCCACGAGTGCGCCCCATGAATCCAGAAACACAAATCCGCCAGGACGCCCAGTGAATGTGGAAATTCACCCCATGAACCCGCGAGTGCGCCCCATGAATCCAGAAACACAAATCCGCCATGACGCCCCTTCAATGAAGAAATCCACCCCGCGAACTCGAGAGTGCGCCCCATGAATCCAGAAACGCGAATCCGTGAAGATGCCCCATGAATCTGTAAATTTACCCCAGGAATCCGTGAGAGCGTCCCACGAATTCAGAAATGTGCACCGTGAATCCGGAAGTGCACGTCCCAAAATCCGAAAGTTCATGCCCTGAGACCGGAGGACACGAACAGCGTTTACCTCAATGTGAATCTAGATCATTTGTTCCTTTGGTGGCGACTCGTTCCCAAAGAAACATGACTCACTACAAAGCTGAGCAGTCGAAGCTCTTGAAACCGATTGAGAAGATTGAGCACCAAGGGCCAGGAACCGCCGACCCTCCATTTGTATCTGGTATCAGATCTGCACTCGGAGGCAAGCTGTCCGTAAGCGTTGCTTTCCTCAAGCAGAACAATTCCCACCACAGGGCCATTATTCTATCCTGATTGGCTGCCAGTGGGTACTCATTTGGCAGCCACTTTCGTCCAAAGCCACTTGGGTTAGCCAGGATCCATTCAAGCACCGAGCTGAGCAGTTTAAAGGTTAAAGGTCTATCGGTCCATTGTCCAAGGTCTGCCTCAAGCATTGGATTGTGCACTATTTTAATTATACATCAATAGAGGTTTGTAAATATATACATAAAGACGGACCGAGCGATCCAGAGCTGCCAATATGACTATAATAAATGGAAATTGTTTTGCAATTTGTACCACAAAGTAGATGAGCAATATTTGGATCCATTCCTCCTCGTTTCTTGAAGTGTGTCCTCTCAGAAGCACCGCTGCTACGTCAACATGATGTATCACAATGCCTCGCAGACTGTAATCGTATATTGTTTTCGCTCTCCGTCTACACCCTGACTGCGTTTTCGCCTTTTTTGAAAGCACTCTCCGAAGTGGATACATGCGATTTAAGTCATTGCCCCGACGTTTCAAAGAGCCAGGATACTTCGCCGTACGAATGTTTTTGCAGATATTTCGGTGTGGACGAGAAACTGCTAGCAAACGAAAGAAAGAAAGTAGGTGTATTTTCTTAGTGGTTACAAATCCAGGTTAGTGTAGACCATGGTACAGAATTTTCCGGATCATATCGGATAATTACGACTGCATTCAATTGACCTTGTAATTGCCTGACATTCCACCAGATGGTGCATTAGACACAGTGAGTATTGATATTAATGCCTTTATTGATATGTATGCATCTGCTGCTGGGCCTGGCCCCGTCTATCAAATTATAAAAGTGAATGTGGCCCCTGAGCCAAACAGTTTGCCCCCCCCCCCATCCCTTCCTGGTGTAGACGCAGAAGTTCTTCATTTTTATTTGTATATCGCTTTTCGCTAAGTTACGAAAAGATGAAAAAGATTGTTCGGTATAGGTGTGTTTAAAGGTAGACACCTTTCACACTGTTCATATAAAGTTTAATTTCTCTGTTCATATGAATTTAATGCAATTAAATGAATTAAACACTTCCTCTTGTAGTACCTATAAGCGCTTGCTCACTGTTTCTTACATAAACCTGCAAGTCAAATACCTAACGAAGCTTTACGGAACCTGAAGACTACGCCATATAACGTTCATAACAACCTGACAATTCTATAGATATGTATATTTGGTGGGGGGAAATAAAACCCTGACTGTACCAGCGCTCTCCAGAAACGACTATCGCATTCACCCGACATCATCTACGGTCGCTTCAAAGGTCAGTTAAAGCTATTACCGAGCCGCACAAAGGCGAGAGACGAGCCTTTCTTTTTAATGCTTGCCGTGTCATTAGGTGTGCGGGGGATACTCGTTTGTCGTGTCCAATGTGACATTTGCGTTAGTCACACATAGTATTTAGTCATCAAACAGGTCAGGGTATTAGCCGGGGCTTGGCCTTTTATTTTAACGTGTCGTTTATGCTTTTTTTTTTTTTTTTTTTTTTTTTTTTTATTAAACTGGATTGTGCGACCTTTCCACCCGCTATCAGATACATTTATGATCCTGACGGCCAATCAGAAATCAATCTCGTGGTCTTAATCTGGTCCACTAATTACAAGAATATCTATTGCCAAGTTTGCCGTATCAAACGTGTCGGTTATTATCTCTCGAACTGTGTGTACACTTGACGGGAACGGCTCTATAGCTAGCGTCAACTCCTTAGCTAACAAATGCAGAATGCTGGAATCAGACGTATTACCTGACAAAGACCCAATTGAGAACACGATGCTCTAACACAATTCTCATTATTCATTCATTCATTCATCTTCTAGCGCTTTATCCGATCTTCCCTCTGGTCACGGGGAGTCTGTGTCTATCTCAGGCATCTATAGCCATTAAGGCAGGATACACCCTGGATGGAATGCCAACCCATCACAGGACACACACACACACTCACATTCATACACTAGGGTCAATTTTCCAAGGTGCAAATCAACCTACCGTGCATGTTTTTCGAGCGGGGGAGGAAACCGGAGAACCCGGAGAAAAACCCCCTGAGGCACGGGGAGAACATGCACAAACTCCACACACACATGGTTCAGACGGGAATCGAACCCTGACCCTGGCGGTGTGTGAGGCGAACGTGCTAACCACTAAACCACCGTGCTCACAATTCTCATTATGTTTATACTTCTGCGTCGCTCTGCAGTGACTATTTCCAAACGCTAGTTGGCGGTGTTTGGGATCCCCCAATCACCACCACCACCACCCAAAAAAATCTTACTTAGTATTCTTACTAATTCAAATTCTTCCCCCTGAATGCTGCCTTTGTCCAAGTTTTTCACCAAATAGGAGACATATTAAAGGTCCCTATTATACCTGACCACTTTTCTTGCTGAGAATCAAGATGCCTATAGGGTTTTGACTCAAAA
Organism: Kryptopterus vitreolus; assembly: GCA_030449085.1. Classification (NCBI taxonomy): domain Eukaryota; kingdom Metazoa; phylum Chordata; class Actinopteri; order Siluriformes; family Siluridae; genus Kryptopterus; species Kryptopterus vitreolus. Next base: position 2,475,978 of record JACRUU010000015.1, on the reverse strand, counting down.
AGACATTTATAGCATTTGGTAGACGCCCTTATCCAGAGCGACTTACAACTGAGCAATGGAGGGTTAAGGGCCTTGCTCAAGGGCCCTCTAGTGGCAGCTTGGTGGTGGTGGTGGGGTTTGAACCTTTGATCTTCCGGTCCAGAGACCAACACCTTAACCACTGGGCCACCACATCCCTGACCGAATCTCACCTCCCACCAACAAATCTCATACAAATCTTCCCAATGGAATATCTTCAAAAAAACATTAGTTTGGATAGAAAGGTCGATCATATCAGATACCTTCAGATATCAGCTTCATGGATGAACTCAACCCGAAGAACAGCGAACTGCTGGTGATCGCAGGCGATTCGTCTCCTGGTCCGGATCTCAGCATAACTCTCCACGACTCTTTACTTTCTCCCTCCAACACTGCTCGCAATCTCGGGTTAACGATGGACCATCAATTATCTTTCTCTTCTCATATTGCCGACGTTACTCGACACCTTCTCTACAACATCAGAAGGATTCGAGCGTTTCTATCCATACAGGCTGCTCAGGTGCTGGATCAGTCTCTCGTCATCTTCAGACTAGACTGCTGTAACTCTCTGCTGGCAGGTTCTACCTCAGAACGCTATTCGACCACTGCAAATGATTCAACCTGCCTAAATTCTCCCCCACTGCTCGGTCTCCACTGCCTTCCTGTAGCTGCTCTCACGTATCACATTCCAAACACTGACGCTCGCATATCAACGCCACAAATAGATCTGCACCTTCGTACCTCAGAAATCTCCTCGTCACCTCCCCGTAGCGCCACCTTGCTGCCCGAGAGAGTCTCGCACTGCTTCCACCTTCTCTCAGGGGAAGAGCTAAAGATCAGCTCAAGGCTTCTTCTTTTCTGTTCTGGCACCGAGGTGGACGTCCCAACAACCACAACTGCATCTTCAAACCACGACCCCGATCTCTTCCAACAACACCCCATAATAACACTTCTTCCTTCTCTCTGTCCAGGAAAGCACAAATAAATAAATAAATCCCTCAACTGCGTCGCTCTGGATAAGTACATCTGATAAACACTATAAATGGTGTTTTTAACCACATGTGAATTGTATCGCCACAGAAATCTCAACAGTCACTCAATGAAATGGTGTCTTGCCAAATGGAACCTTCGGAGGATTGGGACGTATTCCATCGTTTCACCCATGAAAACCCCTTTCCCAGAAACCTTCTACATACGGGCTGCGTGAAGGATGGGGTGGGGATCAGCAGGTGGTTGGGGGAGCGGAGACGAGGATGGAAATTCGAGATAGCCTCATGGACACCATGTGACTGCAAATCTCCTCTGGTTTCATCATCACCTCTTCCAGGCGTTTCATTCCATTCGTTATTTGGTAAGGAGGGAGTTAAAAGCGATGGCACTTGGGAAGGCGAGCGTGTTAGGAGATCGATGTGTCCCGAGGAGCAACTTTCTGATGACCTTCATCTGTCAGGAATGCTTCAGGAATCACACTTTGGTAGCCCAGCACTTGACGGATTTGCTCGAGGAACCTGGCGGTGCCTGTATTTAATCTCACAACCTTCCGATCAGATCGGGAGAGGAGCTGACGGGGTTTGAACAAACTGCCTGATGTTCTTGAACCTTCTCATCATTTAAATTTACAGCATTTACACCCTTATCTACAGCTAGTGGGGAACCAGCTAGCCGTTAAACGATTCCCCACAAAGAATCAACAGAGAATCGCACAAAGATAGACATGGGATATTTCCTGAAGAAAATGTGAGTGATGCTTGCTCTGGTCCTTTTAATATTTAGTGTTGACTTTAGCGTTTTTTCAGGAGGGTTGCGACCAGTGACGCACATGACATCAAATTATCCAGCGTCCGACTCCCGTCGATGTGCCGAGCTTTTAGGCATGTCACATGACCCTGTCTCCGAGTTTCACCGTTTATGTCAGGGGGTGGCAATTATATTTTCCAAAGGGCCACATAAGAGAACCTGTGGTGTGTTCGTGGGCCGAACCAACAATAACGTTGAACATAACTTATGTTCAATATTAATTTTTTCCACTTGTAAAGAGCGGTAAATGATATCATGATGCATTATGCTACCAAAAGAATAAGGATATTCTATTTAGGGAAAAGAAACAAACAAAAATAAACGAACAATGTCAGCGCTGCTGTGCGGTTATACTTTCTTCTGGTGCGGCAAAGAAGCCGAAGCAGTTCAGCGGGCCGGATTAAAAGGACCAAGGGGCCGGATGTGGCCCCCGGGCCGTAGTTTGCCCACACCTGGTTTACGTGATGCCATGTGGCATATTTCCGCGACCTACTCCATCTCACCTACGAGCTGATATGTCAAATGTACATGTCGGGCGAATATGGGCCGAACAGTGTAGCGTCAAATTTCCCCATTCATTCTCTATGGGGCCGGAATGTCATGAATTTTCCGAAATTCCGAACGGGTTCGGGAGGTATATGATCGTGATCCACTCCGGCCCCCCTACGAGTGGATATTTGCATATGTGCATGTGGGACGCTCACAGGCCGAACTGTGAGGCACGAAATTTTAACCCCATTCATTTTCTATGGGTAAAAATTCCCGCTTTTCGGCCCCGGGTTCGGAATTCTTATAAAAAGTAATAGCACCCCTCACACCATCGGGCCGCACGATATGAGGTATGATTCGTGACGATTGGACAAAAACCGATAAACGGTCAAAAATTAATTTGCGGAATGCAATTAGCACAGAAAGTACCTTTGTGGAATATAATAGGCGTTAAATATTTAAATCCCTGCCGCCAAGACGGATCATGTAACCTAGGGGGGCAATTAATATAGGGAGGTGGGAAAACAGTGGATAAGGTTTTAGCCTCAGGTTCAAACCCCACCACCGCCACCAAGCTGCCACTAGTGGGCCCTTGAGCAAGGCCCTTAACTCTCAATGACTCATGTGTAAGTCGCTCTGGATAAGGGCGTCTACCAAATTATATAAATGCAATTATGTTATTTATATTTCTATTTCGAATATTGATTCAAGTAAATGAAATGAAAGTGTAAATTGTGACAAATGAAGGCTATTCTTCTTCGTCGTCTGTGATTGGTCGGTTTGGCGACGTATTTTTTTCGGTGTCGCATCGTAGGCGTTCCTGTGTATTCCTCCGTACCGACAATCATCGGTAAAAACCACGTTGAAGGTTTTGAACAAGCGTTATTAATTTGGCTACGGGTAAGGGGCGACGCGGAAGTATAAACGCTCACGCCGGCGTTGGCTACGTGACGCAGAAGTATAACTTGTCATTCAGGAGCGTGTAGCTTCAACCCAAACCACCTGATTTTTCTTTCTGTTTTTCCAGCCGTAAAACTCCTTTTCATGCTTATCGACCGAATATCTTCCCTCCGAAACCTGGTCCGGAGTGAAAGATTAATGAGCGTGACCTTTATAAATAAATAAAAACACAAACGATAACAAGATAAAGCCGGTAGTTCTATGAGGGGTGTAACTCAATGCGGGAGGATTTTCCCGCGTCCGTTTTGAACGGGAGTCGGAACAAAAATCCAGAGAAGGAAGTCGGTGTGACCCTGAAGACGCTGAAGGTGGTAGCGATCTCACAACCATGTGTGTGTGTGGAGTTTATGCATGTTCTCCCTGTGCCTCAGGGGGTTTTTTTTTTTTCTCCGGGTTCTCCGGTTTCCTCCCCCGGTCCAAAAACATGCACGGTAGGTTGATTGGAGCCTTGGAAAATTGTCCCTATTGTATGAATGTGTGTGTGTGTGTGTGTGTGTGTGTCCTGTGATGAGTCGGCATTCCATCCAGGGTGTATCCTGCCTTAATGCCCATAGACGCCTGAGATAGACACAGACTCCCCGTGACCCGAGGGAAGATTGGATAAAGCGCTAGAAGATGAATGAATGAATGAATGAGAATAGAATAGCGTTTATTTGTCACATAAACATTTACAGCACAGTGAAATTCTTTCTCCGTTTATCCCAGCTTGTTGTTTGGAAGTTGGGATCAGAGAGCAGGGTACAGCCGTGATACAGCGCCCTCCGGAGCAAAGATGCTTAAGGGCCTTGCTCAAGGGCCCAAGGATGGCAGCTTGGCGATCAACTGCCCAACTCCTCCAACGTTCAGACTTCCTTCGCTGGATTTTTTTACTACCATTCAAAAACGGACGATTCCCATTCACCCCCACCCCCCCCCCCCCCCCCCCCCCAATCCCCAATCCCCCCTCGGCTTTTTTTCCGGAGCAAAACAAAACGACAACGCACTTTCGCTTATCAGCGCTCCACACCGTTTCCCTCCCTCCCTCTCTTTCTCTCTCTTTCTCTTTTTCTCTCTCTCATCAGGAAGCGGCGCGATTTTGCTTTTCTGCTCCGGAATTAAAAAAAAAAAAAAACGACAGATTCGGACGGACATTAATTGGACCATCTGCAATCAGTGTGTCAGGACGCAACAGAAGGCTTTTACATGCAGAAACGATGATGACATGCTGTTAAGCGAGTCCTTGTCGGGTTCCGTCGGCCTTTTTTTTTTCCTTCTCTTTTCGACTTGTTACACGCTGTTTTAGTGTCTGCTTTATTGGCCACCTTTTCTCAACCACCCCCACCAAACCCACCGCTCACCGGGTTTATTACACGTGGACGTTTTTTATAACAACCTACTGTACGCTCGTCCGTAATACGAACAGAAGGCTTGCGGTAATAAGCCGAGAGGCGCAAATTGGCAGGAAATTAGCGAAGGTTAAAAAAAAAATGCTAATACGCCTTTCGTTCACGTTTGCTAACCGGCTACAGATTTCGGGATGATTACGCGTGATTGGAAATCGCTTTAGTTATAATAAAGCGACTCTAGACTTAATTGTTATATGAAATGATTCAACCACTCTTTTTCTGCCTGTAGGATTCTTTTTCCTCACGCACACGTTACATTCATTCATTCATTCATTCTTCTTCTACCGCTTTATCCGATCTTCCCTCGGGTCACTCAGGGGGGGAGTCTGTGCCTATCTCAGGGCGTCTATGGGCATTAAGGCAGGATACACCCTGGATGGAATGCCAACCCATCACAGGACACACACACACACACACACATATTCATACACTAGGGACAATTTTCCAAGGTGCCAATCAACCTACCGTGCATGTTTTAGGGCCGGGGAGGAAACCGAAGAACCCGGAGAAAAACCCCCTGAGGCACGGGGAGAACATGCACAAACTCCACACACGTACTAACGTGCTAACCGCTAAGCCTTTCACGTGTTATAAACGCCCTACAATTTTCCGTCAAAACTTTTAAAACGTATTCGTTTCCATCTAAAGGCCGATTTATACTTCTGCGTCGAGGCTACGCTGTTGACTGTGATGTGTTGATGAATACTTCTCTAACTACATAACATGTTAACACAGGTCTGGGTCCTGCAAAGAGAGATGGGGTGATTTAGCTCAGTTGTGATGGGGTAGGTGATGGGGGCCAAAAGTCGGAGGGGGAAGGGTTCGAGCCCTGGTTTCGTAAGGCTTCTACCCTTGGGTCCTTGAGCAAGGCAATGCTCCGGGGGGTGTTGTATCATGGCTGTACCCTGCTGTCTAACCCCAACTTCAAAACAACCTGGAAATATGGGGAGAAAGAATTTCACCGTGCTGTAATATATATGTGACAAATAAAGGAAGGGGCACGGTGGCTTAGTGGTTAGTACGTTCGCCTCACACCGACACACCGCCAGGGTCCGGGTTCAATTCCCGTCTCGGCCATGTGTGTGTGGAGTTTGAGCATGTTCTCCCCGTGCCTCAGGGGGTTTTTCTCCGGGTTCTCCGGTTTTCTCCCCCGGTCCAAAAACATGCACGGTAGGTTGATTGGCACCTTGGAAAATTGTCCCTAGTGTATGAATGTGTGTGTGTGTGTGTGTGTGTGTGTGTGTGTGTGTGTGATGGGTTGGCATTCCATCCAGGGTGTATCCTGCCTTAATGCCCATAGACGCCTGAGATAGGCACAGACACCCCGTGACCCGAGGGAAGATCGGATAAAGCGGTAGAAGATGAATCAATGAATAAACAAATAAAGGATATTGTTCTTCGTCTGTGATTGGTCGGTTTGGGGATGTATTTCCGGTGTAGCATCGTAGGCATCCCTGTGTATTCCTCTGTACCGGCATTTTCACGTTAAAGTCCACGTTTGAACAAGCGTTATTAATTTGGGTACGAGTAAGGGCGACGCAGAAGTATAAATCAGCCTTAACTTATCATTCAGGGGCGTGTAGTTTTGCCCCTCCCTGTAAAACTCCTTTCCTGCTTATCGATCAAACATCTTCCCATCGAAACCTGGTCCGGAGTGAAAGATTAATGAGCGTGAACTTTATAAATAAATAAAAACACAAACGATAACAAATATCCTGTCAGGTTTTTTTTTTTCCTTCTCCTTCCGCTGACAGGACTCGATCCGCTCCTGATACGGCTTTCGGGAAAACCTCCGTTTCATCGCTCGCTCGCTCGTCTCCCCGAGTCCAAAAATACAGCAGTGCGGTTTTTACAAAGTGGTCGGCGGGATGCTCGGCACAGATCGGATTCCCCGTTTGAGTGCGCTCGTTTCTGCGCGTTCGAGCTAATGAAGAGCCCCGGCGTTTTGCAGGAGGGAATTAGCGGCTTACCCTTAAGCCTCAAATCCCTACGTTCTATCTTTTTCTCCAGCTCTTTGTGTCGGGAGAAGAAGGACGAGGCCTGAAGGAGAGGATCCGCGCCAGTTCCTGGGTTCATTCATTCATTCATTCATCTTCTACCGCTTTTATCCGATCTTCCCTCGGGTCACGGAGAGCCTGCGCCCATCTCAGGCGTCTATGGGGACCGAGGCAGGATACACCCTGGATGGAATGCCAACCCATCGCAGGACACAAACACACACACACACACACACATTCATACACTAGGGACAATTTTCCAAGGTGCCAATCAACCTACCGTGCATGTTTTTGGACCGGAGGGAACCGGAGAACCCGCAGAAAACCCCCTGAGGCACGGGGAGAACATACACAAACTCCACACACACATGGCCGAGACAGGAATCGAACCCGGACCCGGAATGTGCTAACCACTAAGCCACCGCGCCAGTTCCTGGGTTAAAAAAACAAAAACAAAAAAAACGCCTCTGTTGTGTTCGGAGACGCCATTAGCGGCGCGCTACATTGACATTTGCGGCATTTGGCAGACGCCCTTATCCAGAGCGACTTACAACTGAGCAATTGAAGAGTTAAGGGCCTTGCTCAAGGGCCCACTAGTGGCAGCTTGGTAGTAATGGTGGTGGGGTTTGAACCCGTGATCTTCAGGTCCAGAGGCCAACGCCTGGCTTGGACCGAGTCCTTAAAGGCGAGCGATATTTGATTGGCGACAACAACGAAAGAAATAGCAATCATTTTAGAGGGAAAATAAAGGCTACGTAAAAAAACAAAAGTTAAACGCTAAAATGAAACATTTTGTTTGTTTTGGTGTTTTTTTGTTTTGTTTTGGAAAAGATTGTAGCGCTTTGGCTTCTAAATAAAGTGTATCATTATTTATTTTGCACTGACAGTCGATTGACAGATAGTTTTTCCGGGTTTGCGGCCGGCTGCCGTAACAACAGCGGCCTCTAGAGGCGAAATGCTGATAATACGTGTCGACTGGTTAAAAAAAAATTGAAATGTTCATAATGAAAAAAAAAAAAATCAAAAATTTAGTTTAAATGTAATCATAAGGAAGTAAATAAACTCACCGGATGCTGCATTATTCATTCATTCGTTCATCTTCTAGCGCTTTATCCGATCTTCCCTCGGGTCACGGGGAGTCTGTGTCTATCTCAGGCGTCTATGGGCATTAAGGCAGGATACACCCTGGATGGAATGCCAACCCATCACAGGACACACACACACTCACACACACACATTCATACACTAGGGACAATTTTCCAAGGTGCCAATCAACCTACTATGCATGTTTTTGGACCGGGGAGGAAACCGGAGAACCCGGAGAAAAACCACAGGACACGGGGAGAACATGCACAAACTCCACACACACATGGCCGAGACGGGAATCGAACCCGGACCCTGGTGGTGTGAGGAGAACGTGCTAAGCCACCGTGCCCCTGATGCTGCATTATACTTTTTAAAATTCATATCAATCATTTTTTATCAACGCACATATTCATAGTGATTTGATTTGGGATATTTCCACGATATTTTAATAATAAAAGTGCGATTTTACGTTGAGTGTTTGGTTTCTTACATTTTAAAAGTATCGATATTGTTAAAATCGCCTATCGGGCGTCTTATTTCCAACCCCCCCGTGTCACGGCTAAAACATCTGGATATGGGAATCTGCTATTCTCTCCACAATCCCATTAAATTCCCGACAACCCCCCCGACCCCACACACACACACACACACACACACACACACACACATGCCCACCCGGCCCCGCCCCTTGCAAGATCGACGTTAGCTAATACGTTTCGTTAGCTAGCGCACATTTTCCGCCAGCGGTCCTCCTTATATCGGGACGTGCGGTATTTTTTCATTTCCATAATGCGATGAGAAAGAAATCGTACAGATCGCAAGAAAAAAAAAAAAAAGAAAAAGATTCTATACATCCTTCAGCTGCTGTCAGGTCTGCGGGGAAAAAAAAAGAGAAAGAAAAGAAATTGCTGAGAAAAGCAGAATGAAAGCGAAGGGACAAAAAGCAAAACGTCCCTCCACCTCTCTCTCTGTCTCAGTGTTTCTTTCCCTCTCTCTCTTTCTCTCTCTTCTTTTCAGCTCTTTCAGAGGAGGAGGACTAATGTACGCCATTGATTAGCGTAATAGAAACTGAAAGGTAAGACATGCGAGTTAAAGGACGACAGGAGCTTTGACGGACTTCACAGAGGACCTGCAGGGGATCTGAAGCCATTTATGAAATGAGGGTGGTAAGACTCTCATACACATGTGTGTGTGTGTGTACAAGTGTGTACATCTGGTGTGTGAGGTTTTTTTTTTTGGATCCTTTGAACATTGAATGATACTCACGAACCCTTTTTCTTTCTTTCTGGTGTTGGATTTTACACTTTGGGACCTTCAAAGACGATATCTGAGGTTCAGGGGACCGAATATACCAATGCAGCTTGGAATCAACAAAGACGGACCAAACGCTCGGTTTATTATCTACAGGAAGGTGTTGAAATTTGTTTATTTGTTTGTTTGTTTTGTTTATTTATTTATTTTTTTAATAAAAATATCTTCATGAATTTGTTAAAAACCCATCTTTTTTAAAATTGCTCATAGAGATTCCCATAATTAGTAATGTATTGTCTCGCACTGCAATAATTACGATTTCTTTATCAGTATTATTCTTATTATTATTGATTTTATGTTCATTTTCTTTAAGCCTTTGTTTGTAGCGCTTTGGATGCTAGAAAACCATATTATAAATAAAATGTATTATTATTTTATTTCTTATTTTATTTTTTATTTATTTATTTATTTATTTATTTATTTATTTATTTTTAGTTTTTATTTATTTATTTATTTTATGTTTATTTTCTTTACACAATTGTTTGTAGCGCTTTGGCTTCTAGAAAAGCACATTATAAATAAAATGTATTATTTTCTTTTTATTTTTTTATGTTTTATTTATTTATTTATTTATTTATTTATTTTATGTTATGTTATGTTATTATTTTCTTTACACAATTGTTTGTAGCGCTTTGGCTTCTAGAAAAGCACATTATAAATAAAATGTATTATTATTTTTTTTTTTATTAGTTAATTAATTAATTAATTAATTTTGTTTATGTAATTGTTTGTGGCTGTTTTGATTCTAGACAAGCATTTCATAAATAAAATATTTTTTTTTTATTAATTTTTTAATTATATCTTTATTTTCTTTACACAATTGTTTGTAGCGCTTTGGCTTCTAGAAAAGCACATGTTATAAATAAAATTACTATTTTATTATTAAATTTTTATTTTTATTTTCTTTAAGTAATTGTTTGTGGCTGTTTGGATTTCTAGACAAGCATGTTATAAATAAAATGTATTATTATTTTTTTATTATTCATTATTTTATCTTTATTTTCTTTTACACAATTGTTTGTAGTGCTTTGGCTCCTAGAAAAGTGTGTTTAAAAATAAAATGTATTTTTATCATTATTAGCAATTTATTTATTTATGTTTTTGTTTATTTTCTTTAAGTTATTGTTTGTCGCTGTTTGGCTTCTAGAAAAACTTTTAAATAAAATGTTTGATTATTATCATTTTTTAAAATGTATTTGTTTATATTTTTGTTTATTTTCTTTACATAATTGTTTGTAGCGCTTTGGCTTCCAGTAAAGCGGGTTATAAATAAAAAAAATTTTTAATTAATTAATTTATCTTTTTATTTATTTTCTTTGGGCAATTGTTTGTAATGCATTGGCTTCTATAAAAGCATGTTATAAATAAAGTGTATGATTATTATTATTATTATTATTATTATTATTATTATTTATTTATTTATTATTATTATTATATGATTATTATGATTATTATTATTATTATTATTATTATTATTATTATTATTATTATTATTATTATTAAAACAGGTAATGAAGCCGTCCAGGGGTACTGTGGCTTAGTGGTTAGCACGTTCGCCTCACACCGCCAGGGATCCGGGTTCGATTCCCGTCTCAGGCCATGTGTGTGTGGAGTTTGTGCATGTTCTCCCCGTATCTCAGGGGTTTTTTTTTTCTACGGGTTCTCCGGTTTCCTCCCGGTCCAAAAACATGCACGGTAGGTTGATTGGCACCTTGGAAAATTGTCCCTAGTGTATGAATGTGTGTGTGTGTGTGTGTGTGTGTGTGCCCTGCGATGGGTTGGCATTCCATCCAGGGTGTATCCTGCATTAATGCCCATAGACGCCTGAGATAGACACAGACTCTCCCCGTGACCCGAGGGAAGATCGGATATATAGCGGTAGAAGATGAATGAATGAATGAAGCCGTCCTGATTGTATCCTTGTTTTTTTTATACATAATTGATACCAAATTGGTCCCAATTTATCAAGGAAAAAAAAAAAAGAAAAAAAGAGCAACATTGGAAAGGCAGTTTCTTAGCAACAGGTTGGTTAAATTGCCTCCAAATGCACTAAATCGTCGGGGGAAATGGTCAGGCGTCCGCAAACTTTTGCTCCATTTCCTGGTCACGTCTCCTCATGTAATACAATTCCCGAATAAAGGGAACTCGGCAGTCCGCTCTGCCGGCGCTATACGTCCGCTGTGACACCGGCGCTGTTCACTTTGAATCGAAACCAATTTAAAAAAAAAAAGAAAAATTGAAAAGATAAAAAAAAAGAAAAAAAGAAATGAAATCACGAGGAAGAAGTGAATAAGTGCGATGCTGGGAAATGAGTCATCGCTTCTGCCTATTTTATAAGTGGTTTTCTTTAGAAAAGCCACACTTTAGCCCACACTTCAGGGTCTCGCTCTATAATATCATGAATATAATGCTTTGGTGGTGGTGGGGGGGGTGGTGGGGGGGGGGGCGTTTAATTAGGAACCTATATGGATATAATGGATAAAATAATAAAGGACGAATTATGATCGATTAGGATTATACGACCTTAAAGCACAAGGATTTTTCTATCGACGCAAAAAAAAATGGTCATGTGACATCATTTAATCTATACAAATTCCATTCGGCCTGACGTCCGTGTTCTCGTCCACGCAACAGAGGTGGATTTCCACCCGGGGCTGAGATTTTAATCCCATCATCCACCTGAGTGACACTCCACCTGCCATGCTGGCGCTCCATCACTCGACCCCCTCCAGTGTTTAAACAGGGGCCTGGAATTAAACTGGGCTTTAATTCAATTAGCACTTATTTCGGGAATTAGAAGTCGGAGAAAAGCCATGACGGGATCAAGACCAATCTGGTCTTATATTAGTGAGAGGCATGGGGGCTTAGCGGTTAGAACGTTCGTCTCACACCTCCAGGGTCCGGGTTCGATTCCCGTCTCGGCCATGTGTGTGTGTGGAGTTTGTGCATGTTCTCCCCGTGACCTCAGGGGTTTTTCTCCGGGTTCTCCGGTTTCCTCCCCGGTCCAAAAACATGCACGGTAGGTTGATTGGCACCTTGGAAAATTGTCCCTAGTGTGTGAATGTGTGTGTGTGTGTGTGTGTGTGTCCTGCGATGGGTTGGCATTCCATCCAGGGTGTATCCTGCCTTAATGCCCATAGACACCTGATATAGACACAGACTCCCCGTGACCCGAGGGAAGATCGGATAAAGCGGTAGAAGAAGAATGAACGAATGAATGAATGAATATTAGGACTGTCAACAGATTCAAATATTCGATACTTATATTATATACATTTCTCTCAAAATCTCTCCCTTTAGTAAAATTATCGACGATTTATTATTTATTTTATTCTGGAAATGATTCTTTTAATATTAATTTCTTGTCAATGTGACTTTGTTTAGTGTTGGTTTGAAGTGTAAAATATGGGACGTGGCTCCTTTAAGAATTGTGTTCCGGTTGCTTTTCCATATAAACTGGTGATACGGTGTTTAGGTTATACGGAAGCGCTTTATTGCGTTCAGTAAAAATGCGCTTTATTGCAGTAATACGGATTTGGGAATGCGATGCGCTTGCGTAAGATTCCATACGGTAATATACGATAATATAGTGAGGAGATCGTACCTGTTGTGAAGGCGTCATTCGGGGAAATATATATATATATATATATATATATATATATATATATATATATATATATACACACTATTCCCGGTGACCTAAAGAGAAGAGCGGCGAGTCGGATACATGACTACACGTTCCTCTGGAAAGTGCCGGAGCGGATCCTCGCCGCTACATTAAGGGGGTCAGGGATTAAAAAGTAGATTTAAATCTTCACACGAGTCACAAGAAAGCTTTGATCTCGAGTCCTGTCTGGATCTTTTTTAGTGAAATTCACCGGGCAAGATAATTTGAGAACATCTTTCAACCTACACTGATGCGTTCTTCTCAGCTCTATTACCCAAAAGCCCCAGCTGAGAAAGAAGCGGCGGGAGAAGGAGCACAAAAGTCGTCCAAATGGATTATTAAATGAATACAATAATCATTTTATTATTGATCGTTTTTGCACTTGGACGACATGAGGGGTGATATTGTATCGTCAGGAAGCAAATTTATTTATTTATTTATTTAAAAATGACATTTCTTATTTTACAGTTTTGTTATAACAATTTTAACGACAAATTTATTCCCAGGCGTTTTTTTTTTATAATACGGACAATTTCTCGTAGCTATTTTTGATTCACATCAAAATACAGCTATTTTTCTTTCTTTTTTGTGTTTTTTTTTTGCTTTCTTAATGCGCTTTATATGTGGCTGCTATACGAACCGTAAACGCGTTTTCGCTTGTATGGGAAAATCAGATTTAGCGAGGAATTCGAATACGCGTGCCTTAGATCTACACAATTATTTCCCGACGAGCGCCGGCGAGCCGTCTACGAGTTTACATAGTTTCCATAGCGACCGGTGAACTCCCATTGAGAAGCGACAGAATTTTTCCCTGGATTTTTTTTTTCTTTTTTAATAAATAATAATAATAATAATAATAATGGTTCCTTCTGGAGGTATAATGAGAACAACTCTGGGAGAAAGAAAACGGATTAGCATTTATTTTACTACGCGACTGGGGCAGATGGGAAATGTTTGCTATTTCACACACCGAGTTCACAAATTACATAGGTGACTACATTAACCGTGAGCACTGGGACACACACACACACACACACACACACACACACACACACAGACGTCCTGCATTTTTTTTTATTCTTCCTTGTATATAATCCTTCTGTGTACAGTTTATATAAGTGTATTGTTTACATGCAAACAATTCTACCATTTATCATGGTTACAATATTCTTTTCCTCATTTCCACTCTCTGTATTCCCTCTCCGTACACTGTTTATTTATGCAATTATAGATTTATTCTACATACGGTGCTCATTTACACACTCTATTGTCTCCCCCTATATACTGTTTATACTGTTTACATATGCAAATTAACATCTAGTCTATAAACCTGCATAAATCACTGCTCATTTGCTCTCACTGTATTACCCCCTCCCCATTTATTTATACTGTTATATATATATATATATATATATATATATATATATATATATATATATATATATATATATATATATATATATATAATATGCATTTATCATTTATGTACTTACATTGTATATATGCAAATAATGTTTACATATGCAAATGACCATATATTCTATACAATGCATATATTTTTGCACTCCTTGTTTACTCTCACTGTATTTCTTCTTCCCATGTATACTGTATATATGTATATGTATACTGTATATTACCTCCCAGTATATATTGTTTATACTGTTTACATAAGCACATGATTATATATTGTATATATTGCATATATTCTTCACTGCTCGTTTACTCTCACGGTATTAGCTCCCCATTTATACTGTTTTTTTGTTTTTTTTATATACGTGCCAATGATCATATATATATATATATATATATATATATATATATATATATATATATATATATATATATATATATATATATATATCTTCCTACAAATTATTTATTGTTATATACTCACAGTATATACGCTGTATTACCTCCCCTATATACTGTTTGTACCTGTTTAAAGCACTACAGGGATAAAGGTGTAGGCTAAATGATATAAATGTAAATGCTTATACTGTTTAGATATGCAAATGACCACATATTATATACATTGCATAAACTTATCACTCCTCGTTTACTCTCACTGTATGACCTCCACCTTTATACTGTTTATATATATCATCATGTATTTCTTTATATTCTTTATTGTTATACACTGACTGTATTTACTATTAATGCACGGTGAAAATGCACTCCTGCTCGGATGCTATAACTGTATTTGGTTGCCTCGTACCCACATGTGCAGAGACAATAAAGCCTAATGGAATAAATTCCTGGCTGCACGTATGTCGTCTCACTGTACACCCCGGCTCCTGAGGTCACGCGGGATCGCCGCGCTTCACGTATCGATTATCGTCCGACTCCGAAGCTCTCATCTATTCAATAAAACGGATAAGATCTCGGCTCGCACGCTCACGAATGTGTTACTGATTCCTCCTTAGCCCCGGCAAAAATCCATACAGGTGTCCATTCGGTCTATAATAAAAGCTCCTGTATAAGTGTGTGTGTACGTGTGTGTGTGTGTGTGTGTGTGTGTGTGTGTGTGTGTGTGTGTGTGTTGATGAATAGAGAACGGAATACCGCAGGATAAACAAAGTGTAGTCCTTTACCTCTGACGAATAACAGCTAATTGTTTGCTGTAATTATAGTCTTTAACGCATTACGGACCCCTCGTTTATTTATTTATTTATTTATTTATTTATTTATTTTTATGATGTACCGATTGGCTCGCGTAGCTTTAATGAAAGGTCTTGGGAGAAGAGTCTCCGGCGATCCTAATACTGGAGCTGGTAGAGAGTACTATGGTTTGTAAATACACAACCCCCCCCCCCCCCCCCCCCCCCCCCCTCCATAACACACACACACACACAAAAACAAAGGAGTACATGATAATGAGTGAGAATGGGATTTTGCAGGTGTGTTTATTTCTATCCCTCGTTCAGAAGTGTGTTACGGAGCAAATGAGAAATAATAAAACACTGAACGGAAGGAAGGAAGGAAGGAAGGAAGGAAGGAAGGAAGGAAGGAAGGAAGGAAGGAAGGAAGGGAAGGAAGGAAGGACTTTTTTAAGGCTGTATATAAACTACAGTTTGTTTTAGCAGTCTATATATATATACATATATATACATATATAATATATATATATCTGTAACAGATCTTATAACGCTATACATTTCCCTTAAAATCTCTCCCTTTAATAAAATGTTTCATCATTTATTGTAACTCCAAAACGATTCTTTTAATATTCATTTCTTCTTCATTTCAATGTTAATTCTTTCCTTAATGTTCATAATAAAGAGTAATACATGCTACAGCACCCCCTAGTGGACATAGGGTTTTTAAGGGCCTTGCTCGCGGGCCCAAAAGGGTCAGCTTGGTAACCAATAGGGTTGACTCCCAGCGCTTCTTCCCGCGGTCCTGTCAGCAACGGGGTAAATAAAGGGCCAAACAAAACGGCTTTAATCAGAACCCTTAAACCGTTAAATACGTGGCACGTCCAGAAGAAAAAAAACCGGAAGCTTGTGCCTTGTAGAGGATCCAAACGTGTATTCCAGAATCGGAAATGGATTTTCCCAAACCCTAACAACCAATGAACAGACACAACGACAACAAAAAACAACGTTGTGTACCGACGACACAATCATACACAATTCGATTATCCGCACATGTAGACCCCGCCTACATTAACGAGCCATTTGATTGGCTCTGCCAACGACCAACCAGTGAGTATTTTCATTCTTCGTAGCCTGCAAAGTTTTTTTTTTTCCCCGGCTCTGAATCCTGCACACGGGAGCGCGGAGAATCAATCAGATGTGCCGTGAGATTCCGAAGCTCGCGGCCAGAAAAAGTGCCCGAGTTCAGTCTCATAATTAATTCATTCATCTTCATGACTTCAGGTGCTTTTGTGTGTGTGTGTGTGTGTGTGTGTGTGTTGAGGAAAGCTCTGCTGTATCTGATGGGACTTATTTCTCTGATAAAACATCAGTAAAACTCCAAAAGCAAAAAATAGTATTTCATATTTTATACACATTCTAATACAAATGGCTCCTGTGACGCCACACACACTTCCTGAACAGGACACACACACACACACACACACACACACACACACGATAACGACGTTAATGTAACTGACGCCTCCTTAAAGGCAAGGGAGTGAAACTCATTATCACCGAGGGCCACGTCAGCATTATGTTGGGCCCCCAAAAGCTGGGTGTAACTATAAGACAGTATATAGTGTGTGATGTGCGACGCCGCCTCATAACACAAAACACACACAGCACAAACATGGATTTCCCATCTTTTCTTTGGAAGGAAAAAAAGGGCTTAAATTGCATAAATATCGCACTCGTTAATATTTAAAACACCCTTGTGCTGCGCGTACACGTTCAAACACGCCGAAAATGTTCACTTTATGTAGATTTCACATCATTCATTCCCATTAATTCCTGCTCAATTTCCAGCTTGGAATATTTCCCAAAAAAAATCACCCAAGGTGGTATTCTCATGGAAGGTTTCCGGGGAAAATTCCCGGGTAAATTTCCCAAATATTTCGCAACTAATTGTCAAGTCAAGTCCAAAACCAGCCACACAAATCTGGTGATGGAATCCGTATCATGAAAATGAGTGAGACTGATAGCAGGGCTGTTTTTTTTTTTTATATAAACACAACGTAGTTAAACAGGCGGTTTTCCTGTTTTGGGGAGCGTTCAGGAGGGATTTTATTAAAAACTATATACGGGATATTTCCTGAAGAAAATGTGTGAGCGATGCTTGCCAATGCAAACCAAAAATTTTAGCGTTGACTCTGAAATGCCGGCTCGTTCTGAGAGACGAGTGTTTAGACACCAAAAACGCCCGTTTTGGGTGTTTTATCAGGAGGGGCGGGGTCAGCGGCGTACATGACATCATCAAATTATCCAGCGTCCGACTCCTGTCGATGTGCCGAGCGTTTAGACATGTCACATGACCCTGTGTCCGGGTTTCGCCGTTGCGCAGATTGTTCGCGTTTGAGGTTACGTGACGCCATGCGACAGTCATATGATCACGACCTGCTCCATCTCACCTACGAGTGGATTTATTGGGCCGGAATGTCGCGGATTTCCCGAAATTCCGAAAATGTGTGGGGTTAGGGAGGTATATGATCGGGATCCATATAGGAATCCATAGTGGATTTGCCATATGTGCAAAATTTCATCCCCATTCATTTTCTATGGGAAAAATTCCCGCTTTTTGGCCCCGGGATTCGGAATTCCGCAGGGCGATTCCTTATAAAAGTAATGGCGCGCCTCACACCATCGGGCCGTGCGATATGAGGTATGATTCGTGACGATCAGAGAAAAACTGTTACGTGCGGAAAATTTTACCGAAGATTCTAATAGTGATGCTTTTGCACACGTCACTAAAAAGACTGTTTTAATTGGGAATATTGTAAAGTGCAAATTGTGAGCGATTGGGAATTTGATGATCTTAGCAAAAAAATTCCTGCTGAACGCTCCCAAAACAGGAAAACCGTCTTCGAATATATCACCCCATCTGCCCACACCCCCCACCGAGTGTCATAACTACATTGTGTTTAAAAACAAGCAGCCCTGCTATCAGTCTCACTCACACCCTGATGCTTTAGACGAATTCTGCGACGATTTTCCGAGACTGTTCCCTCTCTCTCTCTCTCCCTCTCTATCTCTCTCTCTCTCTCTCTTTCTGTACGAAAGCCTCCAGGCAAATGTGGAAGCGTCAAAACTACCTGGAAAAAAAAAAATCCTCTGCACATCAATAAACACTGTGAATGCAGACAAACAATTCAATCTCATGTTTCACGAAACACAGCCGGGGGGGTTAAATAAGGGCAGCGGGTACGAGTTTTTTTTGCCGAGATCGTGTTTTTTTCCGTTCACGGTGTACTTGTAGTACTGACAAAATTTCTCCACCTTTTTATTTATTTATTTATTTTTAAATCGAGGTGGGAATAATAAAAAGTTTTATACTTAAGTTTGGACGTATTCCTGTTACAATATAAAGTCGATTCGATTGCCAACCAATGTATCCACAATATACAAATAACGTAAAGTTAATCACGTATCATAATATAAAAGAAAATAAACACGATAAAATTATTTATTTATTTATCCGTTTAAGCATTTGAGATTTCCGGGGTTTTTTTTTTTCCCCCGGGAATGTTAATAAACTCCGCCCCCTATAAATATCCATGAATCCTGTAGCGCTCACGAGATTTGCGTATCGTGAAAATTTGGCGCACGTGTCGTTTCAGCAACCTGCGTTCTTGTGGGAAAGAAGGAGTCGGGGATCGCCCGGTCTGATCAAATGGAATGTTTTCGTGTCCCAATACTTTTGCTTTTTAACGATCTACGGTCGTAATATTCCTAATCGCTCAAAATGTGCACTTTCCGATTTTTTCCATTTAATTCGGTTCCCCCTTAAGGAGCGTTATATAGTCATGCTGTTATACGCTAATATTTGTAGCCAAATTGTCGCTTTGTAAAAGAAAACCCCGTTTGAGGAAAAGTCCAATACAACCGATTGCGAAAGAAGGCAAAGTCGGTTGTCCCGATACTTTTTGGCGGGTGCCAATACATATAAACGAGGACACACACATTCGAAAGAAACCAGGTTCCAGGGGAAACCTGCTCGGGCGAATCGTTAAAACAGATCGTTGGCGCTTCATCGACGCGGTGCGAGCCCCTGCTGTCACCTTTCGCCGTATGTGGACAGTAAGACTCTAAATCGGGGTGATACGTGCCAATCCGAGGGGGTGGAGGGTGGGGGGGGGGGAGGGGGGGTCAGGGGTCAGAGAACGGTCCTCGGTATGTAAAAACGGAGATGGTGTTTTTTCCACCCTATCGGCACAAAAGCAGGGACAGCAGATGTTGTGCAATAGCATCTCCTTTAACCCCCCCCCCCCCCCCCCCCCCCCCCCCCCCCCACAACCCCTCCGTGTGCGATGCATGGCCCGAGCCCAATGTTGACTCAGTCGAATTGCCAGCCCGAGGCGTTAGCGCTTGGCCACACATGGCCGTAACGAGGGGAAAAAAAGGTCACTGGGCGTCGTTGGCTGTCAGCGGCGTCGCTTGAAGAGGGACGAGAGCTGGCTGCGCTACAGCCTGCCCTCCCTGAGACGCCCTTGCCATTAGTGAGTCCGCGCCAGCCAGATCCTGCCCAAGGTGCTTTCTAAACACTTGGACAGGCAGCGAGAAAAACACTTAAGACGAGCGCCGGCATATGGGTGCCCGGGTCCGCACGAGCGATACACAAATGGCCGCTTGGCGTAAAAATAGACGAGCTCGCGACGGACATTTTCATTTACGGCATTTAGCAGACGCCCTTATCCAGAGCGACTTACAACTGAGCAATTGAGGGTTAAGGGCCTTGCTCAAGGGCCCACTAGTGGCAGCTTTGTGGTGGTGGGGTTTGAACCCATGATCTTCCGGTCCAGAGTCCAACACCTTAACCACTGGGCTATACCACCTCCCTACATTTTCATAAGGGAGGAACAGATTTGATGCGTCCGCTGCTGGCGTGGAAATGCGTTGTTAGCAAGCTAGCGTCTAGCCGTTGAGCTAGCTATTCTCATTGAATGGCTGGCTAATTTGTTTCCAAGCGTGTAAAGCAGGGGTTCGAAAATCGCCCTCGCTAAACGCCGACGTGGGATACGTCGCACTCTTCGCGGGTAACGTTGGAGATGTGTCGAGAATGCAATCCTACGCCTATTAAGCTAGGCCGGGTAATATGACGCGATTTAGACACGTGTGGTATAACGCTAGCTAGCTAGGATAGTACGGTACTTGTGCTAGCTCGCTAGTCAATCCCGTGAAGCTTTAAAAACACCCTGAAGGCCTGAGTGAAGAATTATCCCTTCAACAACGCTTTGTATTTGTGCCCAAGCTAGCGGGTTCTACCCGACTAGCTCACTATCAAAAACACAAACAGACTTGTGACTAGATTAGAAACACTAGACAGGATCAACAAACAAACATCCTTTACCGCCATCTCGGAGACACGCAGGATCCCGTTCTGGCTGAAACAGAGCTTTGGCCTTGACCAAGCCCGAGTGAAGCACTTTCCACTTCACCCAGGCTTTGTACTTCAACAAGCTAGCTGATATCACCTGACGATATCATTCTCGTAAACAACAAACGGACCTGTTATTAGCTTAGAAACACTCCGAGATGAGTTGAATGGACGCTTACCTTCGAGCTACGGTAGTTCAGGAGAGGGAGGGGTATCTCAGTGGTTTAAGGATACCCATCGTGGAAGTTTTGAGCCCCAGTATCAACAAGCTGCCACTCTTGGGTCCTTGAGAAAAGGTCTTTAAACCCTCTGTGCTCCAGGGGGCGCTGTATCATGCCTGACCCTGTATCAAGACCCAGAGAGCCTTGCTCAAGGACCCAAGAGAGCCAGCTTGGCAATACCCGGGCTCGAACCCCTGATGGTGTGAGTTGTGCTGTTACTTTTATAAGGAATCGAACCTCGGAATTCCGAACCCGGGGCCAAAAAGCGGGAATTTTTTCCCATAGAAAATGAACGGGGACGAAATTTCATGCCTCACGGTTCGGCCTGTGAGCGTCCGACATGCACATATGGCAAATCCACTCGTAGGGGATCCCGAGTGGATCACGATCATACACCTCCCAGATCCCACACAAGTTCGGAATTTCGGGAAATCCGCCACATTCCGGCCCCATAGAGAATGAATGTGGAAATTTGACGCAGTGCTGTTCGGTCCGTGTTCGCCCGACATGCACATATGACACATCCACTCATAGGTGAGATGGAGTAGGTAGTGAATATATGACTGCCGCATGGCCTCACGTCGCCGCAAACATGAAAAATCTGCAAAACCCTGACACGTGGTCATGTGACATGTCTAAACGCTCGGCACATCGACGGTAGTCGGACGCTGGATATTTTGATGATGTCACGTGCATCACTGGCCGCGCCCCATCACTCACATTTTCTTCAGGATATGTCCCATGTCTAGTTAAAATTATTATTATAGATTATAAAACCATACAAGGTGTAAAAGAAGCCTTTCTTAGTAAAACAACGACTTGTTTGTAAACGAGCTAGCGTCAAACGACTGACT
Source organism: Kryptopterus vitreolus (assembly GCA_030449085.1). Lineage (NCBI taxonomy): Eukaryota > Metazoa > Chordata > Actinopteri > Siluriformes > Siluridae > Kryptopterus > Kryptopterus vitreolus. The sequence continues at coordinate 2,454,183 of JACRUU010000015.1, read as the reverse complement.
AGCTCCCAAATATGTCTAATATATCTCTTTGTATTTTAGCTAGCATCTAGCTAGCATCCAGCTCGCTAGTCATTCTCGTTCAAACCACCTCTGCAGGTCTGAGTGAAACTTTCTCCCTACACCTTACACTCCTTTATACTCGAGCGGACTAGCAACGGGTGCTAGCTGATTAGCTTATTTCTTATATGCACTGCCCACAGAAGCCTTTTTTTTGTTCTTTCAAAAAACGCCTTTGGCTTCCAGCTAAATAACCGCATAATGTTTGCTCCATTCAAAGGGAATTAATATTAAACGCGACGGCGTCTGAGGAAAATCGGATACGATCAGCCGAGCGTTCCGGATCGGCCTGATTTTTATTTAATTTTTTTTTCTCCCTTTCCCGTTAACATTGTGCATGTAATGACAATTAAATAAAAATCATTTTAATTATAACCCCCAGTGATGGCACTAATGATAGTAACGGATTGCAGTTAATGATAGTTTTTAGCACGTTTTTTGTTCCCCCTTTCATTATAATGGACAAATATTACAGTAATGATACGCTCGCTACGATTGGTTTCCTAAAACAACCTCCGTCTCAATTGGATTTAAGAACGAAAAGCTAAAAAAGAAAAAATACAGCCTGGTTTCTTGAAAAGCACCATAAAGCTGGAGAGAAAAGAATAAAGGGAACGAGAGAGAGAATGTTAAGCTCGCTCGGCCATCACAAATCGTGCTTTAGAAAATAATACACGTGGTAGTGTGCAAATTTTAGGCCGGGAAAAAGTATTTCCTTTAACGCTCGTGAAAATTAATTGAAAAGCACTTTAGGATTTTTGTTTTCTTTTAATTTATGTGATTCTTTCTTTCACTCGTCCAAATATAATATAACCTGCTGTATTACTACTACAAAGGCGACAGCCAATCAGCTTGCTTGGACGTAAAAAAAAAATTAAATAAATGAATAAATTTAAAAAGGACAAAAAAAAATATATATAAATATATATATATATATATATATATATATATATATATATATATATATATATATATATATATATTACATTTTCATTCATTCATTCATTCATTCATTCATCATTCATTTATCCGATCTTCCCTCGGGTCACGGGGAGTCTGTGTCTATCTCAGGCGTCTATGGGCATTAAGGCAGGATACACCCTCGATGGAATGCCGACCCACATTCGCAGGACACACACACACACACATTCATACACTAGGGACAATTTTCCAAGGTGCCAATCAACCTACCGTGCATGTTTTTGGACCGGGAGGAAACCGGAGAACCTGGAGAAAAACCCCCTGAGGCACGGGGAGAACATGCAAACTCCACACACACATGGCCCCCTGGCGGTGTGAGGCGAGCATTTACATTTACATTTGCGGTATTTTGGCAGACGCCCTTATCCAGAGCGACTTACAACTGAGCAATTGAGGGTTAAGGGCCTTGCTCAATGGCCCACTAGTGGCAGCTTTGTGGTGGTGGGGTTTGAACCCATGATCTTCCGGTCCAGAGTCCAACACCTTAAGCACTGTGCTACCAGCTCCCTACAAACGTGTTAGTGGGTCAATCCAGTGCAGTCAGGAATAAACTAGACTTGAAAGGGAACGTCATGCCACATCTGGGTGACACCGAAAGTCCAAACGACCGAGTATTTTCTCGGCTGTATTCATGGAAACGTTGAACACATCTTGCCTGGATCTGAGTCTCATGAGGAAAGGTCCCGGAAAAAAAAAATAAAGGTATGGTCATGGGTTGTAGCTCAGTGCTTTAAGGCGCTGGGGTACTGATCACAAGGTCGGGGGTGGGGGTCTAGGGTGGTTCGAGCCCCGGTATCATCAAGCAGCCACTCTTGGGTCCTTGAGCATTAACCCTATGTGCTCCAGGGGGCGCCGTATCATGGCTTCTCTGACCCATAACAAGGGATATGCGAAGAAAAGAATTTCCCTCACGGGATCAATAAAGTATGTAAAACAAAAATAAAGAAAGAAATAATAGACGTCCCAGAGAAGCGTTACATTTACATTTACGCCATTTGGCAGACGCCCTTATCCAGGGCAACTTACTACTGAGCAACTGAGGGTTAAGGGCCTTGCTCAAGGGTCCACTAGGGGCAGCGTGGTGGTGGTGGTGGTGGTGGGATCCGATCTGGAATGCCTTAACCACTGATCCACCCACGACTCCCGACTCCCAGTGCTTAGCATGCAAACTCGGTCGCTTAGGAAGCTCCCGTCTGGAAACACGGCGTCGTCTCCGAAAGCGCCCCCAGAGGAGGCCCGTAATAATCCGGGATTAAGCGCCTCCGGGTTTAAACACACCTCCCTGTCGTTGACTGATGACCAATTAAACAGTCAGGCGCTTATCGATCGCTGGAGAACGACGCCGATCCCCAAAACAGCATTTCTCATCTTTCTACACACTTTTTCTTTCGAACCCTACGGACGACGACGACGACAGGGAGGGAGGGAGGGTGTCAGGGGGATGGGGGGGACGAAACAGCTGAGCATTTATTAAGCATTCCGCAGATGGTCCTCTCGTCTTATATTTACATTCAAACCAAGGGCACCTTGAGTTTTTATCTGGGGAATGAAGTGCCTACTTCAAGGTCAACACCGCCGGGAAGGAAGGTAGGAAGGTGTATCCCAGGGGGGCTACCGGAGCCCCGGACCTCCCCGCGAACCCGGATTCTTTCCCCGCTCTGATGTATTAAAACCCACTGGTGTCTCGAGCACACCAACCAAACAAGCGCAAAAGTAAATTTTCCCCGCACTGCCAGCGGGACTGATAAATTAATAGATTAGCGTTGTTATGAAACTGCTCCATAAGGCTAAATTGCATTATGTCTAGTTTATTCCATAATTGAGTCAAACTCCAATTCCGAAGCGCTCGACAAAATATTAAATAACCCCGGACCCTCAGGAGAGGGAGGGGGAAAATCTGATAAAAACAAACACACACACATTATTTCCACCATTTCTGTTTTTCCTTCATCCCTCGTTTACCCCACCCCCCCCCGCCTCCACACCCGCCCGAAACTCTCATTTCCTTCTCTCCGGCTCCTAAACTTCCATGTTAATACGACGGAATCAATAATTACACGCCGCCACGCCGAAGACTTTATTTTCGCCCCCATCAGCACCGGTCTGCTCTCTGTACGCGTCATTGGAATTCACTGTGCGTGACTCGGTGGTTGGGGGTTTTTGGTGGGGGAGGGGAAAAAAACAAACAAACAAACCGACGAATAAATAACGTTGGATGAAATTAGCATCGCCTGGCCCTCGGAGCGCGTCGCATGCTAATCGTTTCGCGTCCGGTGGAGCCCGGGTTGGGTTGTGTGGGATTGGAGTCGGATCTCGGCTCTTTTGATCAACGAGGCGTCTTAATGCTACAATTTGCGTTAACGTAAATTCTTTCACGATCACAATACGAAAAAAAAAACAAAAAAAAAAAAAAAACGGTGTGGTGTAGGTTTTGTTGTTTGTATGGTTGTTGTGGTCTTTGGTTTTGTGTTTTTTTGTTTGTAACAGGAAAGCAAGTAGTAGAGTGGAGAGGTGGTGGACGTTCTGGTCTTTCGGGATCCGGATTGGCTGGAAAAAGGTACTCGGTTTAAAATCTGCGGTAACCGTAGTAACGTTATAGTATTCGTAGCGCTGGGAGATTCGTCGTTAATCATTACCGATTAGCTCGAGTTTACGGTTTGCGTTGATTTCACCCGGGTTTGACACGCGTAGTTCTCCGCCCCTACCAGTCTGGCGTTACACTTTTCCGAAATACGAGATATGACATGGCGGCGCTCTGGCGAATCGGAAAAAGGGGCGTGGTTTCATACGGTATGGAAAACGTATTGCAAGTTCAAACGTTCAGCAAATCGGAAATCTCAGGGAGTTTTTCCTCGGCACCGCCGACTCGGCTCTCGCTCAAAAAGGACCAATCAGGGACAACCTGCTTTTCCTTTCCCACACAAACTATATTGTTTACTAAGCGAATATAAACTACTTTGTGTCCTTTTGTATAAACAAATAAAATCCAATTTTTGTTTATAGCGTAGTTTATACATCAAACTGGCGCTTGGGAAGGAAGTTTAGGGTTTACACGTCTTCTTTTCTTCAGCACCGCCCAAGTTCAGCCCCGTGTTTGTGCCAGCAGTGGAGGGGGCGGAGCCAGACGGCGATGGTAATCAAGCAGAGAGAGATATCAGCCTCGGTCACCGGTTAGGGGGCGGAGCAACGAGGTCCACACAAACCGGTCACGGTGTCACGGTGAATCCGAGACACTCGTATTTTTCCTGCTCCCTGCGTACACTGCGCTCGCTACTGCCACCTACTGTAGTGCATTCCTTTCTTTCTTTCTCTTGCTCTCTCACACATCTGTCTTTCTTTCATTCCCACTGTCTTTTTTCACACACACCTTTCTTTTTTTTTTCCTTTCTTGCACCTTTTCCTTTCTTTTTCTTTTTCAGACACACACACATGCACACTACTTTCATTTTTTCCTTCCTTCCCTTCTTTCTTTCTTTCTCTTGCTCTCTCACACATCTGTCTTTCTTTCATTCCCACTGTCTTTTTTCACACACACCTTTCATTTTTTTTTCCTTTCTTGCACCTTTTCCTTTCTTTTTCTTTTTCAGACACACACACATGCACACTACTTTCATTTTTTCCTTCTTCCCTTTTTCCTTTCCTTCACACATTTTTTCTTTCACTTCCTTTCATTTTTTCCTTCCTTCCTTTTTTTCCTTCCTTCCTTTATTTCTTTCTTTCTTTCTCTTGCTCTCTCACACATCTGTCTTTCTTTCATTCTTTCTGTGTTTTTTCACACACACACCCACCTTAATTTTTTTCCTTTCGTGCAACTTTTACTTTCTTTCTTTCTTTCTTTCTTTTTCAGACACACACAAACACATATCTTTATTGTTTTCCTTTCTTTCTTTCTTTCTTTCTTTCTTTCTTTTTCAGACACACACACATCTTTTGTTTTTTCCTTCCTTCCTTCCTTCCTTCCTTCCTATCTTTTTCAGAGACACACACACATACACACAACTTTCATTTTTTCCTTTCTTCCTTCCTTCCTTCCTTCCTTTCTTTCTTTCTTTTTCAGGCACACACTCACACCTTTCTTTCTTTCTTTCTCTTGCTCTCTCACACATCTTTCTTTTTCCTTTATCATTTTTGTACTCATTTTAAGACGCAGTAAACACACACCGGTCTTTCGGCGTCTTAACAGCGCAGTCACGGTGAGTCCGAGCGCTACGTACACGACGCCACTTCTTTCCAACATAATACTTCCTGCGCACACTCCGACGATGAGAGCGCCGCCTGCTGCACTGGATGTGTAATAATACTTTATTCTAGTACGGCAAAACAAAAAAGCATATTTCCTGGGGATCACGTCCCCCCCCACATCCCACCCACCCCAACCGCATTATTTGAGTAGCACTGACTAAAGGGAGGGGGGCACGGTGGCTTAGTGGTTAGCACGTTCGCCTCACACCGCCATGATCCGGGTTTGATTCCCGTCTCGGCCATGTGTGTGTGTGGAGTTTGCATGTTCTCCCCGTGCGTCAGGGGGTTTTTCTCTGGGTTCTCCGGTTTCCTCCTCCCCGGTCCAAAAACATGCACGGTAGGTTGATTGGCACCTTGGAAAATTGTCCCTAGTGTATGAATGTGTGTGAGTGTGTGTGTGT
>JACRUU010000015.1:2422301-2434801 GCA_030449085.1 Kryptopterus vitreolus | reverse complement strand
AGGCCCTCAATTCTCTCTGCACTGTAACATGGCTACACTCTGACCTCAGCTTCCCGAACACCACGAGGAAATGTGAAGAAAAGTATGCATTTTGTTGACAAAAAAAGCCCCTTTCCTTCCTTCCTTCCTTCTTATTTTCTTTCCATAGTCAGACTTTTTAAAAAGTGAGCGTTTGAAAGTTAAGGGCCTCGATTTAAAGCGTCCCATCACAAGTCCAACATCTTAACCGCTCAGCTTTCCCAAATCAATTAATGAATGACCTAATTAAAAAATAATTATAAGTTCCCCATGAAAAGAAAACCACATAATTTCTTTAATTAACTCGTTCATTAGTCGTTCTGGGCCACACTTTATTAGAAAATGTCCACAATGGCGCCTCAGCGGCTTTACACGAGTCGGTGTAGAATAGTGCTGCTATAGAGCTCTGACCACAATCCGATAGGGATTAACGTGAACGCATCACTACCTGAAGGAAATCTTACAATATTACTACACTCTATACTGATACACACATCTACGCTCTATAGTGATACACATCTACGCTCTATAGTGACACACATCTACGCTCTATAGTGATACACATCTACGCTCTATAGTGATACACATCTACGCTCTATAGTGATACACATCTACACTCTATAGTGATACACATCTACGCTCTATAGTGATGCACATCTACGCTCTATAGTGATACACATCTACGCTCTATAGTGATATACATCTACGCTCTATAGTGATATACATCTACGCTCTATAGTGATACACATCTACGCTCTATAGTGATGCACATCTACGCTCTATAGTGATGCATATCTACGCTCTATAGTGATTCACATCTACGCTCTATAGTGATACACATCTACGCTCTATAGTGATACACATCTACGCTCTATAGTGACGCACATCTACGCTCTATAGTGACGCACATCTACGCTCTATAGTGACGCACATCTACGCTCTATAGTGACGCACATCTACGCTCTATAGTGATGCACATCTACGCTCTATAGTGATGCACATCTACGCTCTATAGTGACGCACATCTACGCTCTATAGTGACGCTATAGTGATATACATCTACGCTCTATAGTGATGCACATCTACGCTCTATAGTGATGCACACCTACGCTCTATAGTGATACATATCTACGCTCTATAGTGATACACATCTACACTATAGTGAAACACATCTACACTCTATAGTGATACACATCTACGCTCTATAGTGATACACATCTACGCTCTATAGTGATACACATCTACGCTCTATAGTGATATACATCTACGCTCTATAGTGATATACATCTACGCTCTATAGTGATATACATCTACGCTCTATAGTGATATACATCTACGCTCTATAGTGATATACATCTACGCTCTATAGTGATATACATCTACGCTCTATAGTGATATACATCTACGCTCTATAGTGATATACATCTACGCTCTATAGTGATGCACATCTACGCTCTATAGTGATACACATCTACACTCTATAGTGATGCACATCTACGCTCTATAGTGATACACATCTACGCTCTATAGTGATATGCACATCTACGCTCTATAGTGATGCACATCTACGCTCTATAGTGATGCACATCTACGCTCTATAGTGATATACATCTACGCTCTATAGTGATATACATCTACGCTCTATAGTGATGCACACATCTACGCTCTATAGTGATACACATCTACGCTCTATAGTGATACACATCTACACTATAGTGAAACACATCTACACTCTATAGTGATGCACATCTACGCTCTATACTATAGATGACTACTCTATAGTGCACATCTACGCTCTATAGTGATACACATCTACACGCTCTATAGTGATATACATCTACGCTCTATAGTGATATACATCTACGCTCTATAGTGATATGCAACACATCTACGCACATCACATCTATAGTGATGCACACACGCTCTATAGTGATGCACATCTACGCTCTATAGTGATGCACATCTACACTCTATAGTGAAACACATCTACACTATAATGATACACATCTATCTATATGACACACATCTACGCTCTATAGTGATATGCACATCTACGCTCTATAGTGATATGCACATCTACGCTCTATAGTGATATGCACATCTACGCTCTATAGTGATATGCACATCTACGCTCTATAGTGATGCACATCTACACTCTATAGTGTCTATGATACACATCTACACTATAATGATACACATCTACATACACATCTACACTATATGCACATCTATCACTATACGCTCTATAGATACACATCTACACTATACATATGCTACACTATAGTGAAACACATCTACGCTCTATAGTGATGCACATCTACGCTCTATAGTGCTCTATATGATGCACATCTACGCTCTATAGTGATACACATCTACGCTCTATAGTGAAACACATCTACACTCTATAGTGATGCACATCTACGCTCTATAGATACACATCTGCTCTATATATACACATCTACGCTCTATAGTGATATGCACATCTACGCTCTATAGTGATATACATCTACGCTCTATAGTGATATACATCTACGCTCTATAGTGATATGACGCACATCTACGCTCTATAGTGACTATATATACGCACATCTACGCTCTATAGTGATATACACATCTACGCTCTATAGTGATACACATCTACGATACACATCTACACTCTATAGTGATACACATCTACGCTCTATAGTGATATGCACATCTACGCTCTATAGTGATATACATCTACGCTCTATAGTGATGCACATCTACGCTCTATAGTGATGCACATCTACGCTCTATAGTGATTACACATCTACGCTCTATAGTGACGCACATCTACGCTCTATAGTGATGCACATCTACGCTCTATAGTGACACACATCTACGCTCTATAGTGACTATAGTGATACACATCTACGCTCTATAGTGATGCACACATCTACGCTCTATAGTGATTGACACACATCTACGCTCTATAGTGACGCACATCTACGCTCTATAGTGATGCATGCACATCTACGCTCTATAGTGATGAACGCACACATCTACGCTCTATAGTGCACATCTACTATAGTGATGCACATCTACGCTCTATAGTGATGACACACATCTACGCTCTATAGCACATCTGCTCTATAGTGACTATAGTGACACATCTACGCTCTATAGTGACGCACATCTACGCTCTATAGTGACGCACATCTACGCTCTATAGTGATGCACATCTACGCTCTATAGTGATGCACATCTACGCTCTATAGTGATGCTATAGTGATACATCTACGCTCTATAGTGATATACACATCTACGCTCTATAGTGATGCACATCTACACATATCTACGCTCTATAGTGATACTATATGATACACATCTACTATAGTGAAACACATCTACACTCTATAGTGATACACATCTACGCTCTATAGTGATGATCACACATCTACGCTCTATAGTGATACACATCTACGCTCTATAGTGATACACATCTACGCTCTATAGTGATACACATCTACGCCTATAGTGACACATCTACGCTCTATAGTGATACACATCTACGCTCTATAGTGATATACATCTATCCTCTATAGTACATCTACGCTCTATAGTGATATACATCTACGCTCTATAGTGATGCACATCACGCTCTATAGTGAAACACATCTACGCTCTATAGTGATGCACATCTACGCTCTATATGCTCTATATGATGCACATCTACGCTCTATAGTGATGCAATCTACCTACGCTCACACATCTACGCTCTATAGTGACACACATCTACGCTCTATAGTGATACACATCTACACTCTATAGTGATATACACATCTACGCTCTATAGTGATGCACATCTACGCTCTATAGTGATGCACATCTACGCTCTATAGTGACACACATCTACGCTCTCTAGTAGCACATCTACGCTCTATAGTGATACACATCTACGCTCTATAGTGATACACATCTACGCTCTATAGTGATACACATCTACGCTCTATAGTGATACACATCTACGCTCTATAGTGATGCACATCTACGCTCTATAGTGATGCACATCTACGCTCTATAGTGATGCACATCTACGCTCTATAGTGATGTACACATACATCTACGCTCTATAGTGATATGACACACATCTACGCTCTATAGTGACACACATCTACGCTCTATAGTGACGCACATCTACGCTCTATAGTGATGCATACACATCTACGCTCTATAGTGATATGATACACATCTACGCTCTATAGTGACGCACATCTACGCTCTATAGTGATGACACACATCTACGCTCTATAGTGACTATAGTGATACACATCTACGCTCTATAGTGATACACATCTACACTATAGTGAAACACATCTACGCTCTATAGTGATGACACACATCTACGCTCTATAGTGATGACACACATCTACGCTCTATAGTGACGACACACATCTACGCTCTATAGTGATGCACACACATCTACTATAGTGATGAAACACATCTACACTCTATAGTGATACACATCTACGCTCTATAGTGATATGATACACATCTACGCTCTATAGTGATATACATCTACGCTCTATAGTGATATACATCTACGCTCTATAGTGATATACATCTACGCTCTATAGTGATATACACATCTACGCTCTATAGTGATATGCTCTATAAACACATCTACGCTCTATAGTGATATACATCTACGCTCTATAGTGATATACATCTACGCTCTATAGTGATATACACATCTACGCTCTATAGTGATATGCACATCTACGCTCTATAGTGATGCACATCTACGCTCTATAGTGATGCACACATCTACGCTCTATAGTGATGCACATCTACGCTCTATAGTGATGCACACATCTACGCTCTATAGTGATACACATCTACGCTCTATAGTGCTCTATAGTGATACACATCTACGCTCTATAGTGATACACATCTACGCTCTATAGTGATATGACGCACATCTACGCTCTATAGTGATGCACATCTACGCTCTATAGTGATATGCACATCTACGCTCTATAGTGATATACATCTACGCTCTATAGTGATATGCACATCTACGCTCTATAGTGATGCACATCTACGCTCTATAGTGATGCACATCTACACTCTATAGTGATACACATCTACACTCTATAGTGATGCACATCTACACGCTCTATAGTGATACACATCTACGCTCTATAGTTATACACATCTACGCTCTATAGTGATACACATCTACGCTCTATAGTGATGCACATCTACGCTCTATAGTGATGCACATCTACGCTCTATAGTGATGCACATCTACACTCTATAGTGATGCACATCTACACTCTATAGTGATGCACATCTACACTCTATAGTGATGATACACATCTACACTCTATAGTGATGACACACATCTACGCTCTATAGTGATGCACATCTACGCTCTATAGTGATGCACATCTACACTCTATAGTGATACACATCTACGCTCTATAGTGATACACATCTACGCTCTATAGTGATGCACATCTACGCTCTATAGTGATGCACATCTACGCTCTATAGTGATGCACATCTACGCTCTATGATACACATCTACACTATAAGTGATACACATCTACACTATAATGATACACATCTACACTATAATGATACACATCTACACTATAGTGAAACACACACTATAGTGATGATACACATCTACACTCTATAGTGATACACAACTACACTCTATAATGATACACATCTACACTCTATAGTGATACACATCTACACTCTATAGTGATATACATCTACGCTCTATAGTGATATACATCTACGCTCTATAGTGATATACATCTACGCTCTATAGTGATGCACATCTACGCTCTATAGTGATGCACATCTACGCTCTACACTCTATAGTGATACACATCTACACTCTATAGTGATACACAACTACACTCTATAATGATACACATCTACACTCTATAGTGATACACATCTACACTCTATAGTGATACACATCTACACTCTATAGTGATACACAACTACACTATAGCGAATCTACACATCTACACTCTATGATACACATCTACACTCTATAGTGATACACATCTACACTCTATACACATCTACACTCTATAGATACACAACTACACTCTATAATGATACACATCTACACTCTATAGTGATACTACAGTGACTACACTCTATAATGATACACATCTACACTCTATAGTGATACACATCTACACTCTATAGTGATACACATCTACACTCTATAGTGATACACATCTACACTCTATAGTGATACACATCTACACTCTATAGCGAAACACATCTACACTCTATAGTGATACACATCTACACTCTATAGTGATATACACTACGCTCTATAGTGATGCTATAGTGATATACACACGCTCTATAGTGATCTACATCTACACTCTATAGTGATGCACATCTACACTCTATAGTGATACACATCTACACTCTATAGCGAAACACATCTACACTCTATAGCGAAACACAACAGCACTCTTGGGAAATAGTGATACACATCTACACTCTATAGTGATACACATCTACAGTCTGTAGTGGAACATGTTTCTATAAGGGTTCCATCTGAACAATTTCATGTAAAATCAGTGCTTTGGGATTTTCAACTTAAGCGTGATTTTGATTTGAATGATGACAATCTGCTACAGTTTTCATTTCGCTAACACTGATCATCTCGCAGATGTAAATTAGACACATCATATCAGCTTTCATCTACATCCACATCTAATCACCCCACCATAGATCAGATCAGACATCAGCGATGTGGAGTTTACTCTCGAGTCAGACCGCGGTTTAGGACCTGAGTGCTTCAAAACGCTGTGACCCGATACTCTGAAGATTCTTGTTCTCGGTGAAGGTCCTCACTTTCCAAAATGATCATTAGTTATTGCATTGCACAGGAAATCCAACAGAATACAGCAGCTTCAACGGCCAACGTTCTTCCATTCTAACCCTTCCGGAATTCCGTTATTCCGTGTCGGTTTTCTGAACCCCGGAAAAAAAAAAAAAAAGAAAAACTGCTGATGAAGCCGAGTTTCAAAGTCACGTCAATTCCGGCAGGGAGCCGAAAGAAGCCCGAAGGCATTAGCCACATATTGAATTCATTAGCGCTCGCTCGCTGACACTCTTTTCCCTTTTGTAGCTCCCTGACAAGCGGCTCTGTGCGGCTCACCAACACCTCTGGAAAAAAAAATTCCAATTCTTCGCTATCTTCACCTGAGAAAGTCCAGCATTTCGCCTTTGTGCCCATAAACGGCGCTTGAGGGCTCGAAAAATAGACGCCATGATTCCCTGTTTTCCTATATGGAGCCCATTTAAAAGACAAAATACAAACAAACAAAATCTGTGGCGAACTTCCACTGAATTTAAATGACCCGAGCCGTTTCACTTTGCAGTTCAGCAGGTTTCCGTGACCTACTTGTGAGGAAGAAATAGCAAAAAAAGTGCCAAAAGAAGCGTTTAAGTTTGTCTCCGAGTTGCGTATGCACATGAGCTTCGAGAGAAAAGAAACCCTCTAACCAGTCAACGGAGAAGCCGCCGTTAACCGCGATCCGATTAGCATCTTGTGCTCTTGTATCCCGGCGTTTAAATTGCAGCCTAATGATCGTACCGATGAAGCAATGCGATTAGCAGGCTAAAAGATAAACACGTCTCAGCTACCCGGAACTTTATACATCCGCGCCGTTGTTTATTTATTCTAATTCTCCTGTTAGATGTCATTTAGAAAGAGTTTTATTATGTCAGAGTTACTTATATCAGAAATAAAGTATTTACAAACTCCAGGAACAGTCCAGAAGGAACCGATGTAAACGTCATCCGTGTGCGAGTCGCAAGTAAATCAACACGCAAAAGAAGGCGTCACTGCTGTCTCAGGAGCCCCTTTCCCTCCTGCCCTGATTTCCAATCACAGCTCCCTAATCAGCATCAGCTGGACCTTATTTCACTCCCTTGCTCTCCGTCACCCTATATAAACCCTGCTCTACCACCACGCCAGGTCCGTTCTCCATAGCGTACCATTACATTACATTACATTTGTAGCATTTGGCAGACACCCTTATCCAGAGTGACTTACAACTGAGCAATTGAGGGTTAACTTGCTCAAGGGCTCACAAGAGGCAGCTCAGTGGTGCTGGGATTTGAACCTGCGATCTTCCGGTCCGTAGGCACCTCAACACCTTAACCACTGAGCCACCAATTCCCAGATCACTTAAAGGGACTTGGACCTTTCCGTATCTCGTTGTCCGTGATTGTATGTAGTTTGGCTCTAACCTGTCTGTTCTCTTTGTGTTACAGTTTTCTGTTTCCGTCTGGTCCCCGGTCTCACGCCCGCTCCAGGGCTCTCCTTACCTGGGCCGATCCTGTCCGATTCCTGTTCTACTGTGTAGCTTTTCTGTGATTTCGCCTGTACTTTTGTTTGCTCGTTTAATAAAGACGCTGAACTACGTCCCCAGTCTGCTCAGCCGTGCCTCCGATACAGAAGGTAGAGGTGAAGAAGGTAAAGTAGCAAGATGTAGTAAGTCCCAAGTGAAAACATACAAGTCCCCTGTCAAAGTGTAATTCTATACAGGCAAGTATCAAGTGCAGAGTCCCAAGTCAGGATAGTCAAGAAACAATGCAAAGTCCAAAGAGCTAAATGGAAAGTTGCAGGTCAGGAAAGGCAAGTCCCACCTCAAATACCAAATCAAGTCCCACCTCAAATCAAATACAAAATCAAGTCCCACCTCAAATACCAAATCAAGTCCCAAATCCCAAATCAAATACCAAATCAAGTCCCACCCAAATCAAGTCCCAATCAAATACCAAATCAAGTCCCAAATTAAATACCATATCAAGTCCAAATTAAATACCAAATCAAGGTCCCAAATTAAATACCAAATCAAGTCCCACCTCAAATACCAAATCAAGTCCCAAATTAAATACCAAATCAAGTCCCAACTCAAATACCAAATCAAGTCCCAAATTAAATACCAAATCAAGTCCCACCTCAAAGTACCAAATCAAGTCCCAAATTAAATACCAAATCAGGTCCCAAATTAAATACCAAATCAAGTCCCACCAAATTAAATCAAATACCAAATCAAGTCCCACCTCAAATACCAAATCAAGTCCCAACTGAAATACCACATCAAGTCCCACCTCAAATACCAACTCAATTACCAAATCAAGTCCCACCTCAAATACCAAATCAAGTCCCAAATTAAATACCAAATCAAGTCCCAACTCAAATACCAAATCAAGTCCCACCTCAAATACCAAATCAAGTCCCAAATCAAATACAAAATCAAACCTCAAATACCAAATCAAGTCCCAAATTAAATACCAAATCAAGTCCCAACTCAAATACCAAATCAGGTCCCAAATTAAATACCAAATCAAGTCCCACCTCAAATACCAAATCAAGTCCCACCTCAAATACCAAATTAAATCAAGTCCCAAATTAAATACCAAATCAAGTCCCACCTCAAATACCAAATCAAGTCCCAACAAATCTCAAATACCAAATCAAGTCCCAAATACCAAATCAAGTCCCAAATTAAATACCAAATCAAGTCCCAAATTAAATACCAAATCAAGTCCCAAATTAAATACCAAATCAAGTCCCACCTCAAATACCAAATCAAGTCCCAAATTCAAATACCAAATCAAGTCCCAAATTAAAACAAATCTCAAATACCAAATCAAGTCCCAAATTAAATACCAAATCAAGTCCCACCTCAAATACCAAATCAAGTCCCAAACCCAAATACCAAATCCCAAACAAATACAAATCAAGTCCCACCTCAAATACCAAATCAAGTCAAATCCAAAGTCCAAATCAAATACCAAATCAAGTCCCACCCAAATCAAATACCAAATCAAGTCCCACCTCAAATACCAAATCAAGTCCCAAATTAAATACCATATCAAGTCCAAATTCAAATACCAAATCAAGTCCCAAATTAAATACAAAATCAAGTCCCACCTCAAATACCAAATCAAGTCAAATACCAAGTCCCACCTCAAATACCAAATCAAGTCCCAAATCAAATACAAAATCAAGTCCCACCTCAAATACCAAATCAAGTCCCAAATCAAATACCAAATCAAGTCCCAAATCAAATACCAAATCAAGTCCCAACACCTCAAATACCAAATCAAGTCCCAAATTAAATACCAAATCAAGTCCATACCATCAAGTCAAATACCAAATCAAGTCCCAAATTAAATACCAAATCAGGTCCCAAATTAAATACCAAATCAAGTCCCACCTCAAATACCAAATCAAGTCCCAACTCCCAACTCAAATACCAGTCCCAAATTAAATCAAGTCCCAAATTAAATACCAAATCAAGTCCCACCTCAAGTACCAAATCAAGTCCCAAATTAAATACCAAATCAAGTCCAAATCAAATTCAAATACCAAATCAAGTCCCACCTCAAATACCAAATCAAGTCCCAACTCAAATACCAAATCAAGTCCCAACTCAAATCAAGTCCCACAAATACCAAATCAAGTCCCAAACTCAAGTACCAAATCAAGTCCCAAATTAAATACCAAATCAAGTCCCAAATTAAATACCAAATCAAGTCCCAAATCAAATACCAAATCAAGTCCCAAATTCAAATACAAAATCAAGTCCCACCTCAAATACCAAATCAAGTCCCAAATCAAATACCAAAATCAAGTCCCACCTCAAATACCAAATCAAGTCCCAAATTCAAATACCAAAATCAAGTCCCACCTCAAATACCAAATCAAGTCCCAAATCAAATACCAAATCAAGTCCCACCAAGTCCCAAATCAAGTCCCAAATACCAAATCAAGTCCCAAATTAAATACCAAATCAAGTCCCAAATCAAATACCAAATCAAGTCCCAAATTAAATACCAAATCAAGTCCCAAATTCAAATACCAAATCAAGTCCCAAATTAAATACAAAATCAAGTCCCACCTCAAATACCAAATCAAGTCCCACCTCAAATACCAAATCAAGTCCCAACTGAAATACCAACATCAAGTCCCACCTCAAATACCAACTCAATTACCAAATCAAGTCCCAACCTCAAATACCAAATCAAGTCCCAAATTAAATACCAAATAGTCCCCAAATACCAAATCAAGTCCCACCTCAAATACCAAATCAAGTCCCAAATCAAATACCAAATCAAGTCCCAAACCTCAAATACCAAATCAAGTCCCAAATTAAATACCAAATCAAGTCCCAAATTCAAATACCAAATCAAGTCCCAAATCAAATACCAAATCAAGTCCCAACCTCAAATACCAAATCAAGTCCCAAATTCAAATACCAAATCAAGTCCCAAATTAAATACCAAATCAGGTCCCAAATTAAATACCAAATCAAGTCCCACCTCAAATACCAAATCAAGTCCCAAATTAAATACCAAATCAAGTCCCAAATTAAATACCAAATCAAGTCCCACCTCAAATACCAAATCAAGTCCCAAATTAAATACCAAATCAAGTCCCAAATCCCACCTCAAATACCAAATCAAGTCCCAAATTCAAATACCAAATCAAGTCCCACCTCAAATACCAAATCAAGTCCCAAATTAAATACCAAATCAAGGTCCCAAATTAAATACCAAATCAAGTCCCACCTCAAATACCAAATCAAGTCCCAAATCAAATACAAATAAAATCAAGTCCCACCTCAAATACCAAATCAAGTCCCAAATACCAAATAGTCCCAAATTAAATACCAAATCAAGTCCCACCTCAAATACCAAATCAAGTCCCAAATTAAATACCAAATCAAGTCCCACCTCAAATACCAAATCAAGTCCCAAATCAAATACCAAATCAAGTCCCACCTCAAATACCAAATCAAGTCCCACACATCCCAAAAAGTCAAATACCAAATCAAGTCCCAAATTAAATACCAAAATCAAGTCCAAATACCAATCAACCTCAAATACCAAATCAAGTCCCACCTCAAAAACCAAATCAAGTCCCACCTCAAATACCAAATCAAGTCCAGAACCAAATCCCAAATTAAATACCAAATCAAGTCCCACCTCAAATACCAAATCAAGTCCCAAATTAAATACCAAATCAAGTCCCAAATTAAATACCAAATCAAGTCCCACCTCAAAAACCAAATCAAGTCCCAAATTAAATACCAAATCAAGTCCCAAATTAAATACCAAATCAAGTCCCAAATTAAATACCAAATCAAGTCCCACCAATCAAAAACCAAATCAAGTCCCACCTCAAATACCAAATCAAGTCCCAAATTCAAATACCAAATCAAGTCCCACCTCAAAAACCAAATCAAGTCCCAACCTCAAATACCAAATCAAGTCCCAAATTAAATACCAAATCAATTCCCCAAACCAAGTATAAAATTAAGTCCCAAATCAACATTTGACATTTGAGCATCTTTCTTTTCCTGCACTCGATTTTGCTAATTAACTACCTTTTAAAAAAAGAAGAAAAGAAAAACATCCTGGTCGCCTTTTATAACATTCCTTATCAGCTGTTC
>JACRUU010000015.1:2392301-2417301 GCA_030449085.1 Kryptopterus vitreolus | reverse complement strand
TCATTCATCTTCTACCGCTTTATCCGATCTTCCCTCGGGTCACGGGGAGTCTGTGTCTATCTCAGGCGTCTATGGACATTAAGGCAGGATACACCCTGGATGGAATGCCAACCCATCTCAGGACACACACACACACACACACATTCATACACTAGGGACAATTTTCCAAGGTGCCAATTAACCTACCGTGCATGTTTTTGGACCCGGGGAAGGAAACCGGAGAACCTGGAGAAAAACCCCCTGAGGCACGGGGAGAACATGCACAAACTCCACACACACATGGCCGAGACGGGAATCGAACCGAGGCCCTGGCGGTGTGAGGCGAACATGCTAACCACTACACCACCTGAGGCACGGGGAGAACATGCACAAACTCCACACACACATGGCCGAGACGGGAATCGAACCCGGACCCTGGCGGTGTGTGAGGCGAACATGCTAACCACTACAAACCCACCTGAGGCACGGGGAGAACATGCACAAACTCCACACACACATGGCCGAGACGGGAATCGAACCCGTACCCTGGCAGTGTGCGGCGAATGTGCTAACCACTACACCACCGTAGCCCCCATGTCGGGTATTTATACTTTACTATTTATTTTTACTTCTGTTAAAAATAAAAAACTCATCCCGATAAACGACTCCATCCGGAATGTGATTGTGGTTGGATGAGATGTAAACATGTATCATTCCGACACCCTGTTGGTTTGTACGCAATCCATCGCACCTGCACACGACAACAAATCACGTCACACAGGACATAAGCAGTGTTGGGGGTCATTACAATAATGTTTACAATAATTCAGGTCAATGAAGACAAAATAATAATAATAATAATAATAATAATAATAATAATAATAATAATAATAATAATAATAATAAAGAAATAAAATAAATAATACTATTTTGACTAATTAATAAATAAATGCTTGTAATGTATTTCAAACGAGGGTGAAATATTTAATTGATTTATTATTTGTATTTTTTTTTTGTATATTTATTGAATTTATTTAATTTAATAACAATGAAATCAATTCAAAATAACATTCTTTTATTTATACCTTATACTTTATAAGCAAGCAGATATATCTATCTGATTCAAATAAGTAAGTGAATAAATACGTGTAAAAAAACAACAAATAATAATAATAATAATAATATTAATATTTTTTGACTAATGAATATATAAATGCTTGCTTGTAATGTATTTCAAACGAGGCTAAAAAAAAATCAATAAAATGCAAATAAATAAAGAAAAAGAATGAAATCGAAACAAATAAATGTGAACAATGCGAAAGCAAAGTAAACATACAAAGAGCAAATACAAAAACAGAAAATAAAGAAACAAATAAATAGACTTCACTACTTTTGTATGATAATAATATAGAAGGATAAACACAAATCCACAGCAACAAACAAACAAAAAATTTATTGAAATTGTTTTAATAACAACGAAATCAATTCATCAATTCATCTGCTTTATAAGCAAGCAGATATATCTATCTGATTCAAATAAGTAAGTGTAAACAACAACAACAACAATAATAATAATAATAATAATAATAATAATAATAATAATAATAATAATAATAATAATAATAATAATAATATTTTTGACCAATGAATAAATAAATGCTTGTGATGTGT
This sequence comes from Kryptopterus vitreolus, assembly GCA_030449085.1. Classification (NCBI taxonomy): domain Eukaryota; kingdom Metazoa; phylum Chordata; class Actinopteri; order Siluriformes; family Siluridae; genus Kryptopterus; species Kryptopterus vitreolus. The sequence continues at coordinate 2,415,651 of JACRUU010000015.1, read as the reverse complement.
ATTTCAAACGAGGGTGAAAAAAATGCAAAGAAAGAAAGAAAGAAAGAACTGAAATCGAAACATACAAAGAACAAACACAAAAACAGAAAATGAAGAAACAAATAAATAGACTTAACTACAATTGTATGATCGCGAATATGTGAATCACATTATAATAATATAGAAGGATAAACAAACAAACAAAACAAATGAATTGAAATTGTTTTAATAACAATATATAGCAAATATATTATTCATTCATTCATTCATCTTCTACTGCTTTATCCGATCTTCCCTCGGGTCACGGGGAGTCTGTGTCTATGGGCATTAAGGCAGGATACACCCTGGATGGAATGCCAACCCATCACACACACACACACACACACACACACATATTCATACACTAGGGACAATTTTCCAAGGTGCCAATCAACCTACCGTGCATGTTTTTGGACCGGGGGAGGAAACCGGAGAACCCGGAGAAAAACCCCCTGAGGCACGGGGGAGAACATGCACAAACTCCACACACACATGGCCGAGACGGGAATCAAACCCGGACCCTGGCGGTGTGAGGCGAACGTGATAACCACTAAGCCACCATGCCCCCTCGCAATATATATATATATATATATATATATATATATATATATATATATATATATATATATATATATATATATATATATATATATATATATATATACTGTATATATATTATATATATATATATATATATATATTTATATATAGCAAGTATATCTATCTGATTCAAATAAATAAGTGAATAAATAAGTGTAAAAAACAACAACAAAATAACTCATGGAAAACAAACCAACAAACAAATGCAATCAAACAAGTTGATATATATATATATATATATATATATATATATATATATATATATATATATATATATTTTTTTTTTTTTAACATCTTCCTCTACATCACTTCATTTTTATTTTTAGATGGTGGTGGTAAACAGCTTTGAGGTGCTCGTTGTCATGGCAACTAAAAGGCCCCATTTTTTTTTTTTCTTTTTTTTTTTCTCTCTCTCATGAACTTAATAATAGAAAAAGAAAAATCCGATTTTTGCTGGATGTGGAGACGAGTGTGTGTTTGGTCTCATCACGCCGAGGTGAACTGAGTTAAATGATCGATAAAAACTTTTGCTCGACTCTGAGCCGCTGTTTTAATGAACCCGGGCGACTCGAACGTTACGCACTTCTCCAAGCTCTTAATACCACCGCTTTATTACTCCGAAGAAATATACTATATGGCCAAAAGTAATGGCACACCCCCTTTTGTTGTTGTTTCTTTTTGTTGTTTTTCTTTTCTTCTTTTGAGTTGGAGACAAATTAATAAACGGCTGATTCGTTTAGAGTCAAATGTTTGTTTTACATTGTGATTTCTATTCGTATTAGATTTGCACAACACACGAATTAGCGCTACGAAAATATTCGTTTGCACTAATTCGTTGTTATTTGTTGCTTTCTTTATATTTATTCATATTTAATAGGTCACACAAGCGGCAACAAATCCACCTACAAAAAAAAACACATGTTAGTGATGCAACACCAGAATGTGGGCGTGTCCATGCACTGCATATATGGTAATGGACATGTGACTACTACAAAAACATACCAGTGATGCAACACAGGAATGTGGGCGTGTCCAATCACTCCATGTATGGTAATGAACATGTGACCACAGAAAACCCTGGTGTATTTGATGCCATGGTGGGAAAAAACAATAGAAAAATGTAACACACACACACACACACACACACACACACATACAAATTAGCGCTCCACAAATTGCATTTTTTAACTAATTACTGCATTCTTTATATTTATTACTATTTAATAAAGTCTGGCAACACATGGAAGCGACAATAAATCCACCTACAAAAAACATACCAGTGATGCAACACAGGAATGTAGGCGTTAAGACAACTTAATAACAGTTTATAGAAGCTCCGCCCATCTATAGCACACAAACAAACACACATTTTTAAATATTTACTGCAGTTTTTATATTTATTAATATTTAATAAAACCTGGCAACACTAGCAAGCGACAATAAATCCACCTACAAAAACATACCAGTGATGCAACACAGGAATGTGGGCGTGTCCAATCACTCCCTATATGGTAATGAACATGTGACCACAGAAAACCCTGCTGTATTTGATGCCATGGTGGGAAAAAATATAGAGAAAATGTAATAACAGTTTATAGAAGCCCCGCCCATCTATAACACACACACACACACACACACACACACACACAAACACGCGCGCACACACACACACACACACACAAATAACACTCCAAAAATGGCATATTTTTTGTTTGTACTAATTACTGCATTCTTTATATTTATTAATATTTAATAAAACCTGGCAACACTAGCAAGCGACAATAAATCCACCTACAAAAGCATACCAGTGATGCAACACAGGAATGTGGGCGTGTCCAAGCACTCCATATATGGTAATGAACATGTGACTACTGCTGTATTTGATGCCAAAAAAAAAACAAGACAACTTAATAACAGTTTATAGAAGCTCCGCCCATCTATAGCACACAAACAAACACACACACACAAATTGGCGCTCCAAAAATTGCATTTTTTTGAATAATTACATTTATTAATATTTACTAACAAAGGAATGTGGGCGTGTCCAAGCACTCCATGTATGGTAATGAACATATGACTACAGAAAACCCTTGTGTATTTGATGCCATGGTGGGAAAAAACAACCGAGGAAATGTAATAACAGTTTATAGAAGCCCCGCCCATCTACAACACACACACACACACACACACACACACACACACACACACACACACACACACACACACACAGTGTATAGTGATATTAACAGGAGCTATTCAAGTTCAGGAAAAAAAAGGCCATTTTAATAAATCTCAAAACCATTTTATTTGTAAACTTTTGCACACAATATATGCAGGGATTATTTATTTATTTATTTTGTAGTAAAAGCTCTTTATGCCAGACGGGCAGGACGAAGATGACGTTGACATGAATGAGTGGCTTGACATACGGTTGAAAAACTCACCTCGTTCCCGGAGCCTGACACGTGGCGCTCCGGACTCGGACGTCATGCGGTGACAGATTTTCCTCTGCGAGGAAGCTGTTGAGGAAAATAAAGAGGTGGCAGGTTTTTGTCAGACTCTAATGACTGAAAATGTGGCAGAGCAAGAGTGAGGGGGGGGGGTAAAAAGAGTAATAGAAGTCGGGGCTGGTGCAGTGGCTGATGAAACAACAGTGTCATGACGTCGTGTCATAAATTGCACAATTACACAAATAAAACTCAAATCGTCTTGCTAGAATTAAAAATAGCGATCGCACGGATAAATAGAGTCATAGTTAGAGATAGTTTACTAAAGAATAAGAATCAGATACATATTATTCATTCATTCATTCATTCATTCATTCATTCATCTTCTAGCGCTTTATCCGATCCGGCAGGATACACCCTGGATGGAATGCCAACCCATCGCAGGACACACACACACACACACACACACACAACACACAAACACACATTCATACACTAGGGACAATTTTCCAAGGTACCAATCAACCTACTGTGCATGTTTTTGGACCGGGGGAGGAAACCGGAGAACCCGGAGAAAAAACCCCCTGAGGCACGGGGAGAACATGCAAACTCCACACACACATGGCCGAGACGGGAATCAAACCCAGACCCTGGTGGTGTGAGGCGAACGTGCTAACCACTAAGCCACCGTGTCCCCTAATATGTATTGTTATAAAATGCAAATTTCCATCCCATTCCATTCCATTTTTATTCACCAAGCGGTCTGCCGGGACCTTCCGTGTGTCCAATCTGCCGGGACCTTATGTGGTAATCTAAACATCAACAGAACGCGCTCAAATGTGTAGCTACAACTTGTAAAAAAAAACGAAAATGAAGTCATGTGTAATTATTGCACTAAACTAATTAGGGTTGTCAAAGTTAATACATTATTAATACATTTATGCAAATTCACTTTAACAGCGCTAATGTTATTAACGTGTGATTAACGCAAGTGTGCGTTACTGTGTAAGTGATCTGCTCCTTCACTCTTCATCGTGTCGGCGAATGAACGAAACTCGAACATATATATATATATATATATATATATATATATATATATATATATATATTCCTAAATTTCCCCCAATTACACCTACTAGCTGCGCATTCACAACAGGTACGATCTCCTCACTATATTAGCGTATATTACCGTATGGAACCTTACGCAAGCGCATCGCATTCCCAAATCCGTATTACGCAATAAAGCGCATTTTTCCTGCCAGACAACAATATTTAATTACTATTCTTTAATCGCACATGAGTTAACTCGTGATTAAGTCGCACACATTATCAATGTAACCATAAATGAATACTTTTCATGTTTCTAATACTGTAACTAACTGTAACATAAAGATTTTAAAATTATATACATTTCTCTCAAAATCTCTCCCTTTAATAAAATTATTGATTCTTTAATATTTATTTTGCTCTGGAAACGATTCTTTTAATATGAATTTCCAGTTCCTTTCAATGTGACTTTGTTTAATGGTGGTTATAAGTGTAAAATATGGGACGTGGCCCCTTTAAGAATTGTGTTCCGGTTGCTTTTCCATATAAACTGGTGATACGGTGTTTAGGTTATACAGAACTTCCACTCCAACCCATGCTAAGAAGATCTTCCCGGAGCTGGATTTGTTTGCGCTGCGATTTCTGGGACAGGTTCTGGGACAATTCGGAATAGAAACACACATATATATATATATATATATATATATATATATATATATATATATATATATATATATAAAACAGGCGTCCACATTATTCACATCCGTATGTGGTGTCCTCTAATTGGCTTGTAATATTCTAGAAAAAATACCCCCCCCCCCCCCCTCACCCTTTTACATCACTGTATATTTGTACATCTCTATCGATGTTTTCTCGTGTCCTTTTTACGGCCAGAGGGATTTTGACAGGCAGCTCAATCTGGTGCAGATATTGTACGCTACACATCCTGTTCATTCAGCTCAGGAAAATTGGTCTATTTGAAAAAAAAAGAAGAGAAAAACGAGTATGCAATGTGTGAAGTGACATTTACAGCAAATAAGTCCCACCAGGTAAAAGACGGAGGAAGCGCTGCAGTAAAGACACGGATATGGCACTATAGTCTATTAAAAACTACTTTACTAGGGGTTGATTCTTAAAATACAAGGTTTTTTTTTTTTTTTAAATGCCACAGTGCATCTCTGTGTGTATGTGTGTGTGTGTGTGTGTGAGACAGAGGTAAAATGAGATTGGCTGAACAAATACTTCCTAAACTCACATGTTTATTCGTTTTTAATCCTTTTTTTGAGAGATTTAGGGCAAGAAAATGCCTCCTAAACCTGCTCATTAGGAGATATGAGAAGTGTTATGAAGAACAGGAACGTGGCATAAAGAACAACAGCCGGGCATTACTGTAGGGGGGAAAAAAAAGGGATTCGCTAGAGGACAAAAAGAAAAACGAATGATTCATTCTCTTCGGTCACCAGATTGTTTGTATTTACGCTCGTCAAAGGCACCGGAAAACATCAAATGGTGAAACTCCACGAGTAAACAACAGCAAAAAAAAAAAACGGAGGCTTTGCTCGTATTCTCTCCGAATAGAGCTGAATGAAAACTTCTAGTCTTTTTTTTTCTTTATTCTTTCGTTTTTTCCTCGTCACCTTCCACCCAAGTGTTTAATTAAAACCTTTCATTGCACCGTAGCCTATAAATAATTCCTTTATGCATAAATACATATCATTAATTCTCCTGTTTCTGTAAGGTTGACGGCGCGGCGATGAAAGAGGCGTTACCCAAACCGTTGGCATGGTTACAAGGTTGACGCCTCACTGGATCCGTATATATATATATATATATATATATATATATATATATATATATATATATATATATATATACACACACATATCACACACACAGGTGGCACGGTGGTTTGGAGGTTCGATTCCCGTCTTGGCCATGTGTGTGTGGAGTTTGCATGTTCTCCCCGTGCCTCAGGGGGTTTTTTTTTCTCCGGGTTCTCCGGTTTCCTTCCGGTCCAAAAACATGCACGGTAGGTTGATTGGAACCTTGGAAAATATATATACCTGTCACACATACCTGCCCACCCTGTCACAAGATCCACTGTAATGAGATAATCACTTGCGGGTCCCCAATCTTTCCCTTCCCTCCTGGCACCTGTCAGTAGTAATAATATTATCGCTCTTATATATATATATATATATATATATATATATATATATATATATATATATATATATATATATATATATATATATATATATATATATATATATATATATATGTCCCACCAGGGACTTCAAGGTTTTTAAGTATTTAAGTATTTCAATATAGTAGTGATGATGTCTTCTATATTCCAATAGAAGAGAGATGAGATAGCATATATATATATATATATATATATATATATATATATATATATATATATATATATATATATATATATATATCATATGCTATCTCATCTCTCTTCTATTGGAATATAGAAGACATCATCACTACTATATTGAAATACTTAATATTATATATATATATAGACGTGCTTGATTTGACGTGCTTGATTTGCACGTAAAAAACTGATGTGATTAAAATTGTCATTAATAAAAGTGTGTTGCGTTGAAGGCCTCTATTATGTTTATCATTATATTGTATATTTTATATATATATATATATATATATATATATGTATATATATATATATATATATTCCTAAATTTCCCCCAATTACACCTACTATCTGCGCATTCACAACAGGTACGATCTCCTCACTATATTAGCGTATATTACCGTATGGAACGTTACGCAAGCGCATCGCATTCCCAAATCCGTATTACGCAATAAAGCGCATTTTTACTGAACGCAATAAAGCGTTTCCGTATAACCTAAACACCGTATCACCAGTTTATATGGAAAAGCAACCGGAACGCAATTCTTAAAGGAGCCACGTCCCATATTTTACACTTCAAACCAACACTAAACAAAGTCACATTGAAATGAACACGAAATTGATATTAAAATAATAATTTAAATATTTTAATCGCTTGAAAGCTCTAATAAATCAATTTATAGATAAATAGATAGATAGATAGATTCAAATAATAGATATACATGCTTTGATGTAAATAAAAATGTAGAAAATAATATACACAGTATAAGAAATAAATATGGGGCGATACAATACAAACACTAACACAGAAATAATTACAACGAATAAATACAAATAAACACAATCAGCGCGACTTCAAACTGCCCAGCAGCAATAACGAAAGCAAAATAAAAACAAATTGGGTGCAAAATGACATAAATAAGCAAGCAAACAAACAAACAAATAAATAAATGAGTCCTCATCCGTGAGCTCCTGTTTATCCCGAGTGTTAAATTGCATGTCGCAGGAAGTGTATTTAATGTGAGATTTCTGGGACGGGGAGACATATTTACTGCTTTAATTGCACCCATCGTTTAATATCTCTTTCACGGTTCGGCTTTGGCGCTGGAATATTTATCGCAGGTCAACCCTGCGGGCGACGCGTCACTGGGAAATCGTGTTTGTTTACGTTTCCTCGGACGGGGAAAGCGGCGGAGCGTCATGACGAAATGCACTCCTTTCTCTTACAAGGCGTCGTTCTGTTCTTATGCAATTGTGCAAAACACAACAGCGGGGAGGAAGCGGTTCAAAGAGCGAGCGAGCGAGCGATCGCGCTCTCGTCTTTTCATCTTTTTTTCATCAGACGAATCTTCCCATCAGCAGAAAACTTTTTTTTCCGTGAGAACGAACAGGATGAAAAGAATTAGCGCGAAAGTCTTTTTTTTTTACCGTCCGGACGCCGCTGAGTGAGCGCTCCATCACGGCGAGATGTGTTTTCGACCTTGCTTATTTTTTACTGCGTCTTTTTCGAACGCCAGACAGCCCTAAAGTACAAGCAAACGGGGGTTGAAGTTGATGGATGATGCGTCTGCGTGGGCATCCAGGATAACAACCCGTCTCCCTTAGACTCTGGCAGGATCGCATGTCGACAGGAAGCTCTGCACCGACGGTTGTGTGTGCGTCAGAGAAATCTTATACAGCTTCCTGACAGAGTCCGTTCTTTCCTTTTCTTTTTTTTTCTTCCACCGGTGTCTCTTTATAGTATTAAGCAAAAGGAACCGCGAGACAAATTAGACCCGCGGCCTTTAAAGATTAATACGTATTGACGGCGCTTTCTCCTGTTTCCCCCTCCGCGCTTCTGAGTGACTTGATTTGAAAGCGCGGCCAGACGAAATCCATACCGGGCAGATGTGTAAGCGTAACTCAAAAGGCCGCGCTGCGTCTTTCAGGATACGGAAAATCAAAGACGCGACGCGAGCGACAAACTCGTCCTTTTAAACGGGGAGTCGACTCGCTCGTTAGCTGGGCGCTAGGCTAAACGCGCCGCGGAGTGAAGACGCAGGAAAACATGTGAGGGCGAATGTAGGATTCCACAAACAGACGATTTTTATCCGTTTATAGTAAAAAAAAAATAATGCAAAAAAAAGTCTTTTTTCGTTCTTCGTCCTCTTCCTCGGTAAGATATGATCGCTAGGTTTGTTTTATTACTGAAGAAAATGACTAATAAGAATCTCAGTAGCATATGAAAACAAATAAACGGTGGCGTAGTGATAGACACAGACTCCCCGTGACCCGAGGAAAGATCGGATAACGCGGTAGACAATGAATGAATGAATGAATGATTCATCTTCTACCGCTTTATCCGATCTTCCCTTGGGTCACGGGGAGTCTGTGTCTATCTCAGGCGTCTATGGGCATTAATGCAGGATACACCCTGGATGGAATGCCAACCCATCACAGAACACACACACACACACACACACACACACACATTCATACACTAGAGACAATTTTCCAAGGTGCCAATCAACCTACCATGCATGTTTTTGGACCGGGAGGAAACCGGAGAACCCGGAGAAAAACCCCCTGAGGCACGGGGAGAACATGCAAACTCCACACACACATGGCCGAGACGGGAATTGAACCCAGACCCTGGTGGTGTGAGGCGAACGTGCTAACCACTAAACCACCGTGCCACTATTAATAATATTAATATTTAATATTTGATCTCTAATACTCTCATGCTAATGATCAGTTTGCTAGGAGCTGTTTCCAGGCTTCATTAGCTTTTGTTTGCTTTTAAAAACAAACAATTTTAAAAACAAAGGCCTGTCAGGAAACCTGTTTATTTATTAGTATTTTTTTGTATTAGAAAATATATTCTTTAGTTATATATTTAGATATAGAAAATAAAAGAAAAACACCTCAGGGATTTAACTAGCGCTGAGCTAGCGCTAGCAGTTTTTTTTAAAGGCACAATTAGCTTGTTTATTACACTATTTATTTACCTAAAGGACCTGTATTAATATTTTTTTAAAAATACTAAAATATTGCTACAAATATTTGTAATTAATTAATGAGTAAATAAAATAAACTAGCAACTGGGAAATAAGCTAACAGCTAGCAGATTCTCACGACTAGCAATTAGCTCACAACTATACACTAGATAGCAGTGCTTTTAACTAGCAATTGGCTAACACATTGAAATATGCTAGCACTTTCCTTAGCTAGAAATGAGCAGCTCTATGCACTATTAATATCAAAACCATTCATTCACCTGTTTCTTCATTCATTCATTCATTCACTCGCTCACTTTCAATTAGTCACTCACCTCACTCATTCATTTAATTACCCATTCATTCACACATTCATCGCTCATTCAAATCATCACTCACGCTCACTCACTCACTTTCAATTAGTCACTCAACTCACTCATTCATTTAATTACCCATTCATTCACACATTCAATGGCTCACTCACTCACTTTCAATTAGTTACTCACCTCACTCATTCATTTAATTAACCATTCATTCACACATTCAATCGCTCACTCACTCACTTTCAATTAGTCACTCAACTCACTCATTCATTTAATTACCCATTCATTCACACATTCAATCGCTCACTCACTCACTTTCAATTAGTCACTCACCTCACTCATTCATTTAATTACCCATTCATTCACACATTCAATGGCTCACTCACTCACTTTCAATTAGTCACTCACCTCACTCATTCATTTAATTAGTCACTCACCTCACTCATTCATTTAATTACCCATTCATTCACACATTCGATTGCTCACTCACTTTCAATTAGTCACTCACCTCAATCATTCATTTAATTACCCATTCATTCACACATTCAATGGCTCACTCACTCACTTTCAATTAGTTACTCACCTCACTCATTCATTTAATTAACCATTCATTCACACATTCAATCGCTCACTCACTCACTTTCAATTAAATCATTCATTTAATTACCCATTCATTCACACATCCAATCGCTCATTCACTCACTTTCAATTAGTCACTCACCTAATTCATTTAATTACCTATTAATTCACACATTCAATTGCTCACTCACTTTCAATTAGTCACTCACCTCACTCATTCATTTAATTAACCATTCATTCACACATTCAATCACTCACTCACTCAATCACTTTCAATTAGTCACTCACCTCACTCATTCATTCAATTACCCATTCATTCACACATCCAATCGCTCACTCACTCAGTCACTTACATTTAGTCACTCACCTCATTCATTTAATTACCCATTCATTCACATATTCAATCACTCACTCACTCACTCACTTTAAATTAGGCACTCACCTCACTCATTAATTTAATTACCCATTCATTCACACATTCAATCACTCACTCACTTTCAATTAGGCACTCACCTCACTCATTCATTTAATTACCCATTCATTCACACATTCAATCGCTCACTCACTTTCAGTTAGTCACTCAACTCACTCATTCATTTAATTACTCATTCATTCATACATTCAATCACTCACTCACCTCACTCATTTATTTAATTACCCATTCATTCACACATTCAATTACTCAATCACCTGACTCATTCATTTAATTACCCATTCATTCACACATTCACTCACTCACTTTCAATTAGTTACTCACCTCACTCATTCATTTAATTAACCATTCATTCACACATTCAATCGCTCACTCACTCACTTTCAATTAGTCACTCAACTCACTCATTCATTTAATTACCCATTCATTCACACATTCAATCGCTCACTCACTCACTTTCAATTAGTCACTCACCTCACTCACTCACTCACTCATTAATTTAATTACCCATCCATTCACACATTCAATCACTCACTCATTCATTTAATTACCCATTCATTCACACATTCAATCGCTCACTCACTCACTTTCAATTAGGCACTCACCTCACTCATTAATTTAATTACCCATTCATTCACACATTCAATCGCTCACTCACTTTCAATTAGTTACTCACCTCACTCATTCATTTAATTACCCATTCATTCACACATCCAATCACTCACTCACTCATTTTCACTTAGTCACTCACCTCACTCATTCATTTAATTACCCATCCATTCACACATTCAATCGCTCACTCACCTCACTCATTAATTTAATTACCCATTCATTCACACATTCAATCACTCACTCACTCACTTTCCAATAGTCACTCACCTCACTCATTCATTTAATTACCCATTTATTCACACATTCAATCACTCACTCACTCACTTTCCAATAGTCACTCACCTCACTCATTCATTTAATTACCCATTCATTCAAACATTCAATCACTCACTCACTTTCAATTAGTCACTCACCTCACTCATTCATTTAATTACCCATTCATTCAAACATTCAATCACTCACTCACTTTCATTTAGTCACTCACCTCACTCTTTCATTTAATTACCCATTCATTCATGCATTAAATCGCTCACTCACTCAATTTAATTTAGTCACTCACCTCACTCATTCATTTAATTACCCATTCATTCACACATTCAATCACTCACTCACTTTCATTTAGTCACTCACCTCACTCTTTTTTTAAAATTCCCTTTCACTCACTTCCCCATTCACTCATCTCACTCATTCATTTATACACTAAGTTATTCACTCACTCACTCATTCATAGAACTTAAAATAAACTTATTTGCTCACTCGCCCATTCATTCACTCATTTATTCACTCACCCACTCAGTCATACACTTTAACTTGTTGCTCACTAACCTATTCACCCATCTCACTCATTCATTTACACAATTTAACTTATTTACTCACTCACCCATTCATTCATGCATTTTAACTTATTCATTCATTCATTCATTCATTCATTCACACACTTTAACTTATTTTCTCACTTACCCATTAACTCATTCATTTATCTACTGATTCACTCATCTCACTCACTCATTTAATCTCTCACCTACACATTCATTCACTTATTCATTCAGTCACTCAATTATTTACTCATGTCAGTCATTCACACTCATCTCACTCGTGCACCCATTCATTCATCTAACTCACTCATTCACTCAATCACACACTCACTTGTCTCACTCACTCATTCATTTAATCACTCAATCAATTGTTCACTCACTCATTCATACACCTTGCACCTATTCACTCAACTATTTACTCATCACACATACACTCATTAATTCACCAATTCCCTTATACATTCATTCATTAACTCACTCATTCACAATCATCTCACTCATACACCCTCTCATTCATCTAACTCACTTACTCCTTCATTCATTCTCTCACCTAGTCACTTATTTCACTCACTCATTCGTAAACATTCACTTATTCACTCACCCATTCATTTATTTACTCATTCATTCATTATCTTAATTGATCACTCTTTCATACATTTATTTACTCTCTCTCTCTATTTACTCATCTCACTCACACTCATTCAGTCACTTCTTCACTCACTAATGAGTAACACTTTCACTCATTTACTCATCTCACTCATGCACCTGTTCATTCATCTAACTCACTCACTCACTTCACACATTTATTTCACTCCCTCACCCTCACTCATTAATTACCTTACTAACAATTCACCTGCTCATTTACTCACTCGTATTAATCTATTTACTCTCTCTCTCTCTCTCTCTCTCTCTCTTACTTATCTAACATCTCTCTTTACATCACTTTATTGTAGGCTTTATTTGTTCTCTCTCTCCCTCCCTCTCTCGCTCTCTCTGATGTTTGACGCCACCAGGCAGCAGTGCAGTGTTGACTTTTATGAAGGCTTTATGATGTGTTCAGTATGAGCGTGTTTCGATCGGCAGCTACGACTGCAGTGATAGAGCGAGAGAGAGAGAGAGAGAGAAAGAGAGAGAGAGAGATGAGTGAGTGCAGCCTTGAAGAAGGTAATAAAGAGCTGATTCATTTTCACAGAGCGGTGAGGGTGTGAGCGAGCCGACACCTGAGACACCCGCGAGAAACGCCACGTCCTAAATCAGCTTCTCCATACTGAAGCTCCCGAGTCCATTAGAGCTGATATGTGGCACTTAGTGTGACTGGATACATCCTAAACATTCAGTCTTACACACACACACACACACACACACACACACACACACACACACATATGCATATATGTATATATGTATATATATATATATATATATATATATATATATATATATATATATATATATATATATATATATATATATATATATATAATTATTTATTTATTTATTTTTTTTTTTTTTGGGGGGGGGGGGGGTATCAGGGCTTGAACCGAAAGGTCTCATGTTTAAATCTCGGCCGAGCTGCCAATAGTGGGGCCCTTGAGCGAGGCCCTTAACCCCCAATTGCTCAGTCTGCCCCAGCTTTTAGAGTTGCACAAGCCAGGGCCATTCCTAATCTCGGAGAAAATGGGGAGGGTTACGATCGTAAGCGCATCCAGCGTAAAAACCTGCACTAAATCAAATATGCGGACCATTCGCAATGGTGCCCCCTAATGGGAGACACTAAAAGACAGAAATAAATACATTAATAGCTAAGAAATATAAAACCCAGCCATTACGGTTGCACAAACGAGTGCGTTCCTGGTGCCGATCCCAAACCCTGAAAAATCGGGAAAATGTTGCGTTAATGTTGCAAACATATACCCGTATCATATACGCTGTGGCGTCCCCTAACAGGAGAAGCAAAAAGAAAATAAATAAATAAATGTATGTATGTATATAGTGCCATAAATGTTTTTTTTTCTTTTTTCACCAAACAAATAATTTATATATTGTTATAATGGTGTGTTTATTTATTTATTTATTTGTTAATATCTAAGAAATATATAACCCAGCCATTTTGGTGCCGATCCCAAACCCGGAAAAATCTGGAAAACGTTGCATTAGGAAGGGCGTCCAGCGTAAAACATATATACATCAATCATATCCACTATGGCGCCCCCTATCAGGAACAAACCATAAACGAACAATGAGAGTATTTTAATAAATTCAGTGACTCGGCTCCTTGAATCATCAACATGAACGAATCTTTTTTCATTTCATTCTTTTGATCAGAAATAAAATAAAATATTCACATTTTCAATACACAGACCCCCAACACGTCTACATACACACATTATGGTGATCGTCCCAGTAATTAAAATATTACAATGCAGCTATGAACATATTATGATAAACAGAATAAGCACAGAGTCTATGGGAGTCACGTAACAAATGAACGAACGACTCAGATTAGTTGACTCGTGAGTCGAACCGCTCAATTCTGATTCCTGTGTAATGTACATGTAGGATTCAGCGTCCATGTTTGTATAAACATTTATGTAAGAAAAATGTGTTTATTTGTTCACACACACACACACACACACACACACACATAATACAGATGTTACTACACTATGCGCAATACCTCAACAATACATGGAGCTACAAGTGGATAGAAATTGCTATTGTTATATAAATATTTCACGATATAGGTAATATAATGCAAGGAGGATTTAAACCCTCAATATAATGTGCTTTATTACACCACCCTGTCATCCTCTATAACCGCATGCCCCCCTCCTCCTCCTCCCCCTGGGGTTTTTATTCCCTCCTTCCCTGATATTCAAGATGATATTGATTGTAATATTCTTCATAGTCGCTCAAAACATCAGCGCATAATTCACCATCAGTGATTCTGCCTCCGGTAATATCGGAGTGCTTAAAAGTATTTACTCTCCGGTTTTGGATACGGTATATACCACAGCCGAATGACTGAGACACACACACACACACACCACACACACACACACACACACACACACACACACACACACACACGCAGACAGGGATTATCAGGACTAGTGTTCTTTAAAGCGTGCTTTTATCCTCGGCTTGGATCCACAGTGTAACACATGCACGCTGCCTGGAGGGGATTGTCGATGAGCCATTATGCTTAAGTTATATTAGGCATGCTTAGTTTCCATCAGCATGCACCAACACACTCACACTGTTGGACAAACACACACACACACACACACGCACGTACATATATATATATATATATATATATATATATATATATATATATATATATATATATATATATATATATATATATATATATATATATCTATATATATATTAGGGCTGTCCCAAAGTTAATGCTTTAACTGCTTTAACATGTTAGCACAAATTTGTGAGTGATCTGCTCCTTCACTCTGTGTTGTATATAACCGTATGGATTCCCAAATCCGTATTACACAACAAAGCAATAAAGCGCATTTTTGTGAATGCAATGCGCTTCCTTTTCCGTATAACCTAAACACCGTATCACCAGTTTATATGGAAAAAGCAACAAAACCAGAACACAATTCTTAAAGGAGCCCCCACGTCCCATATTTTACACTTCAAACCAACACTAAACAAAGTAACATTGAAATTAACAAGAAATTAATATTAAAAGACACAGACTCCCCCGAGGAGAAGATCGGATAAAGTGGTAGAAGATGAATGAATGAATATGTTAAAATGATGTAAACAAAAATGTAAGTGTTAATCATTTACTTTCATCAATGAATGAAATGGAAATCAGATCAATATTTTATTATTGTGAACACATTTTACCTTCAAAACAGCAGTAACACTTCTAGGTACACTTACACACCTATGCATTTACATGCTCATTTTATATTTTTTAAATTGACAAAAATAAAAAACTATTTATATTTCTGAAAGCATTCTTTTATATCTTTATTTCTGAAAGCATTCTATATATATCGAATATATATATATATCATATATATATATATATATATATATAGATATATATATATATATATATATATATATATATATAAATATAATGAATTTTTAATATATACATATATTTAATTCGCTCTCTGCTCTCTATTTCATTCACAATTTCAGCATTAGATTTTAACACACATATGTGATTCGAATGTGATTTAACACATGTATACGTTTTTTTTTTTTTTGTTTTTTTTTTCCTTTTGTATGTTCCATTTCTGTCCATTTTTTTTTTTATTATTTTTTATTTCCATATAACTCAGCACTCTTGTAACGTCTGAATGTGTCTCCGGAGACTTACTTAAATGAAATGCAATAAGACCGAAATGAAATAAGATCAAAGCACCCCCCTCGTCGAGTGTGTGTGTGTGTGTGTGTGTGTGTGTGTGTGCATGCTTGCACTCACACACACACACACACACACACACACACAGTGTGAAATGTCCTCCTTTCATAAACCCGTGTACAGATGCACTAAAATGTTGGTCGATCACGCTACGGAACGTGATGCCGTTCAGGGGCCATTATTATTATTCCAGACGTACAAATGGCCCTTCGTTAATGCATCACATTAATACGCAGTATTGATCCTCTGCTTTTTATTTAGATACAGATCTTTTGCTTATAATTATCATTATATTTTCGCCTTTACATAAAGAATCAAAGCATTATGCACATATAGAAAGCATTATTAGGCCTTTATGGCAAATTAAGAGAATTAATATATATATATATATATATATATATATATATATATATATATATAGAGGTGGCTTAGTGGGTAGCACGTTCGCCTCACACCCGCCAGGTCCGGGTTCGATTCCCGTCTCGGCCATGCGTGTGTGTGGAGTTTTGCATGTTGTTCTCCCCGTGCCTCAGGGGTTTTTTTTTCTCCGGGTTCTCCGGTTTCCTCCCGGTCCAAAAACATGCACGGTAGGTTGATTGGCACCTTGGAAAATTGTACCTAGTATATGAATGTGTGTGTGTGTGTGTCCTGCAATGGGTTGGCATTCCATCCAGGGTGTATCCTGCTTTAATGCCCATAGATGCCTGAGATAGACACAGACTCCCCGTGACCCGAGGGACGATCGGATAAAGCAGTAGAAGATGAATGAATGAATGAAATTCTCTGCGCCTTTTACTAATCGTGTAGATGTAAAATACTGGGACACCTGGTTTTCCAGCCATATGTTCGCCAAACTGTTCCCGCAAATGATTCTGCGGATGGACTCCTATTAAAAATTCCTTTTGCTCCTACTATGAGATGCAAATTTGCTCCATCGTGACAATGTTATTTAGGTTTAATGCCCTTGATTTAGCGTCTCCCAGTGTCATGAATCAGCAGGTCGGAGACACTATTATGAAAGATCCCCATTTTTTTTAAATCAGTGTTTGCGAATATTCAACTTGCCCAGAAGAAAGTAGTGCTACAATGTAAAAAAAAAATAATAATAATATAATAAAGTGAATAAAAAAAGAGGAAAAAACTTTTTCAACATGGCCAACATGGCCGAACGAGCCTAGCCTACTTTCTACCCTTTGGGGCTGATTTGCTCACATTTGCCAATGAGACTAAAGAAGAAAGTGAGGCAAAACAAGCGCGTTTTTGCCTTTGAACAACAAGCATGAAAAGGAGGAGAGGGAAAAGAATAAATCGAGGAAAGGCTCAGTTCACCAGCGCTTAATTATGGTCCAGTAATGATCTCGCTCTTTTCAGAGCTAAAGGCATCTCCGCAGCGGGACTCTGAGAGAATCAAACGTTGACGGAGCGCCGTCGTCCCAGCTACCAAATGCTTATTGCGCGTCTCACGCTGGGAAATGGAATAATATCGCAAACGTGCGCCGAGTGTTACCGAATAATAATAATAATAATAATAATAATAATAATAATTAGACATGGGATATTTCCTGAAGAAAATGTGAGTGATGCTTGCCGATGCAAACCGCAGCTCCGGGCATGACCCCCATTGCAGCGTGGTAGGTTTAATATTTAGCGTTGACCATGAATGCTAGCTCGTTCAGAAAGACGAGTGTTTAGACACCAAAAACGACCATTAGGGCGTTTTTTCGAGAGGGGACGGGGCCAGTGACATCAAATTATCCAGCGTCCGACTCCCGTCGATGTGCCGAGCGTTTAGACATGTCACATGACCCTGTGTCCGATTTTCGCTGTTTCGCAGATTTTTCACGTTTGCGGTTAAGTGACGTCATGCGGTCATATATTCGCGACCTACTCCATCTCACCTATGAGTGGATATGTCAAATGTGCATGTCGGACGAACACTGGCCGAACAGCATTTCCCGATTCCTACACTCACATACACTCACACACACACACACACACACACCCATTCACACACTAGCCAATTTTCCAAGGTGCCAATCAACCTACCGTGCATGTTTTTGGACCGGGGGGAAACCGGAGAACCCGGAGAAAAACCCGCTGAGACACGGGGAGAACATGCACAAACTCCACACACACATGGCCGAGACGGGAATCGAACCCTGGAGGTGTGAGGCGAACGTGCTAACCACTAAGCCACCATGCCCTTGTTGAAATGAACACTCTTTGGGATTTGTAATATTTAACATTTTAATAAATAACTGTAATTCCGTGGGGTACGGTGGTTTAGTGGTTAGCACGTTCGCCTCACACCGCGAGGATCCGGGTTCGATTCCCGTCTCGGCCATGTGTGTGTGGAGTTTGTGCATGTTCTCCCCGTGCCTCAGGGGGTTTTACTCCGGGTTCTCCGGTTTCCTCCCCCGGTCCAAAAACATGCACGGTAGGTTGATTGGCACCTTGGAAAATTGTCCCTAGTGTATGAATGTGTGTGTGAATGTGAGTGTGTGTGTGCCCTGTGATGGGTTGGCATTCCATCCAGGGTGTATCCTGCCTTAATGCCCATAGACGCCTGAGATAGACACAGACTCCCCGTGACCCGAGGGAAGATCAGATATAGTGGTAGAAGATGAATGAATGAATGAATGAATGAACTGTAATTCCATTTTTCTTCTCAGTAACTGTAGATCGCAGGTTCGAAACCCCCCCCCCAACCACCACCAGACTTCCATTAGTGGGCCCTTGACTGAGGCCCTTAACCCTCAGTTGTAAGGCAAACTTGGGTAAGTCGTTCCTGATAAGGGCAAATGTTATAAATGTGTATGTTTAATGTTTAATGATGACCTTTGCTGGTTCAATGCCATGACCAGTGCCAAGTTCCACTTGGTAGCGTTCCCGATGCCCAAAGTGTCTTAACTCTGAAAGCTACATCCGGCTGATGGGAATATTCTAGCGCTCCGGATCGCTTCACTTTTAACTGCAATTTTTGAAAGCGTTTTAAGTGCAGGTAAAAGAAGAGAAATATGGCCTCCACATTACATCATTAAATAGTATACTGTAGGTTTTTAAGTCATTGAGCAGCTCCACCGAATCTTACTGCGTTTTAAAGTCGTAACCGCACAGAGAATAATGAATTTATTTATTTATTTATTTATTTTAGGATCTATGTTGTATTTTATGACGCAACACATTTCTGAAAGTTTGACCAAAAGACGGAACAACCTGACGAATCACTCCAGGAACCTCGCAGAATATACCATCGTCACACCGGCTTCCACGACCCCACGGGTTTCACCATTTCACCAATCTCACCAACCTGTGAGTGAGTGACAACATCGGAGAAAAAGAAAACGCTTCGCCATGCTGAGTGAATATTTCATCTTCATATATTGGGTTTCCACTCCCTTCTTTCCCAGTACCTTCTACACAAACTGTGAACAATCCCACTGAATATGAACTGTGTGAGACAGAAAGAAAGAGAGCAAGAAAGAAAGAAAAAGAAAGAAAGAAAGATGTGTGAGAAAGAAAGAAAGAAATGAAGGAAGAAAGAAAGAGTGTGAGAAAGAAAGAAGTGTGAAAACGAAAGATGTGTGAGGAAGAAAGGAAGAAATGAAGGAAGAAAGAAAGAGTGTGAGAAAGAAAGAAGTGTGAAAATGAAAGATGTGTGAGGAAGAAAGGAAGAAAGAAAGAAAGAAAGAAAGCAGGTAAAATGTGTAAAAAAGAAATAAATGTGTCAAGAAGAAAGAAAGAAAGATGTGTGAGGAAGAAAGAAAGAAAGAAAGCAGGGAAAATGTGTAAGAAAGAAATAAATGTGTGAAGAAGAAAGAAAGAATGAAAGAAAGATGTGTGAGAAAGAAATAAATAGATGTGTGAGAAAAAGAAAGAAAGAAAGATGTGCATTACTCAGCATTATAACACAGTGTGGATGTATCTCAGCATGAAGGGGCGTGTCTCCATCCATCCATGTTTACAGCACCCAAATCTGTCTTTACCTGAAACTGCTACAGCAACGTTACACTGATACTCCACAGTTTCCACACAAAGAAAGAAAGAAAGAAAATGTGTGACAAAGAAAGAAGTGGAAGAAAGAAAAGCATACAGAAACAATGAAAGATGTGTGAGAACGAAAGAAAGAAAGAAAGAAAAGAAAAAAGATGTGTAGAAAAAGAAAGGTGAGAAAGATGAGATGTGTGAGAAAGAAAAAAGAAAGAAAGACAGACAGATGTGTGAAAAAGAAAAAAGACAGACAATGTGTGTGAAGAAAGAAAGAAAGAAAGAAAGAAAGACAGACAGATGTGTGAGAAAGAAAGAAGAAAGAAAATGTGTGAGGAGGAAAGAGAGACAAATGTGTGAGAAAGAAAAAAAGAAGGAAAGAAAGAAAGAAAGAAGTGAAAGAAAGAAAGAAAGAAAGAAAGAAAGAAAGAAAGAAAAATGTGTGAGAAAGAAAGAAGAAAGAAAATGTGTTAGGAAGAAAGAGAGACAAATGTGTGAGAAAGAAAGAAAGAAAGAAAGAAAGAAAGAAAATGTGTGAGGAGGAAAGAGAGACAAATGTGTGAGAAAGAAAAAAAGAAGGAAAGAAAGAGAAAGAAAAAGAAAGAAAGAAAGAAAGAAAGAAAGAAAAATGTGTGAGAAAGAAAGAAGAAAGAAAATGTGTTAGGTAGAAAGAGAGACAAATGTGTGAGAAAGAAAGAAATAAAGACAGAAAGATGAGAGAGAGAGAGAGAAAGAAAGACAGACAGGTGTGTGAGGAAGAAAGATGGAAAGAAAGATGTGAAAGATGAAAGAAAAACATCGGGGAAACATAGGGAACTTCGAGGGAACCATCGGGAACTTCGGAGGAAACATCAGGAACTTCGGAGGAAACATCGGGAACTTCGGAGGAAACATCGGGAACTTCGGGGGAAACATCGGGAACTTCGGAGGGAAACATCGGGAACTTCGGGGGAAACATCGGGAACTTCGGGGGAAACATCGGGAACTTCGGAGGAAACATCGGGAACTTCGAGGGAAACATCGGGAACTCCGGGGGAAACATCAAGAACTTCGAGGGAAACATCGGGAACTTCGAGGGAAACATCGGGAACTTCGGAGGAAACATCGGGAACTTCGAGGGAAACATGGGAACTTCGGGGGAAACATCGTGAACTTCGGAGGAAACATCGGGAACTTCGAGGGAAACATCGGGAACTTCGGGGGAAACATCGGGAACTTCG
This sequence comes from Kryptopterus vitreolus, assembly GCA_030449085.1. NCBI lineage: Eukaryota > Metazoa > Chordata > Actinopteri > Siluriformes > Siluridae > Kryptopterus > Kryptopterus vitreolus. Next base: position 2,393,807 of record JACRUU010000015.1, on the reverse strand, counting down.
GGGGAAACATCGGGAACTTCGGGGGAAACATCGGGAACTTCGGGGGAAACATCGGGAACTTCGGGGGAAACATCGGGAACTTCGGGGGAAACATCGGGAACTTCGGGGGAAACATCGGGAACTTCGGGGGAAACATCGGGAACTTTGGGGGAAACATCGGGAACTTCGGGGGAAACATCGGGAACTTCGGGGGAAACATCGGGAACTTCGAGGGAAACATCGGGAACTTCGGGGGAAACATCGGGAACATCGGGGGAAACATGGGAATCTGGAGGACATCCTTTAATGGACGTTATTCCTCAGCCCGGAGTGTCGGTGCTATAAAGCTCAGGAGTTTCGTGCGGTAGTTTGACACCGAAGACGGTGAAAACGAGACGTCTGGATTCATCGCACAAACGAGACGGAATGACGTATTTAATTGCCCCCCCGTTCCCCATAGTGGAAGACTGTATGGTGCAGTGGAAGCGTCTGGTCGGCGACTATTTTCTGGCGTAATCCAGGTGTCATCAAAAGCAAGACTGACGGAGGCACAGCACAGGACGTCTGCACAATCCTTTCTTTCTTTCTTTCGTTTTTATAAGTGAAGATGACAGGCAGCTCCGGAGACCAGCAGTGACACATCTTTTCCTAATTGGATCCCAAGATGGACACAGCAAGTTCTTCACCACAGAGACGCAGCATTGTGGCATTTTCTGAGGCACAGCGGCTTGTAATGACGGGAGACCAGAGGAGATACAAGCAGGACATTAACACCTGTTCATTCAATTACGCCGTGTGGCGCCCCCTGCAGGCTGGAAAGAAAGATGATGTGTGAGAAAGAAGAAAAGGAAGAAATAAGTGTTGGAAAGAAAGAAAGCTGTGTGGAAGAAAGAAAGAAAGAGAGAAAGAAAGAAAAGTGTGAGAAAGAAAAAAAGGGTGAGAAAGAAAAAAAGGTGAAAAAGAAACCTGTTTGAGAAAGAAACAAATGTGGGGATGAATGAAATGTGTGAAAAAGAAAGAAAGAAAGCTGTGTGAAAGAAAGTGTGAGAAAGAAAGAAAGAAAAATGTGTGAGAACGAAACAAAGAAGTGTGAAAAAGAAAGAAAGAAAGAAAGAAAGAAAGAAAGAACGCACACTTGTGGGATTTTCTGAGGCACAGCGCTTTGTAATGATGGGAGACCGGAGGAGGAAATACGAGCAGGAAATTAACATCTGTTCATTAAATTACACCATGTAGCGTTCGCCCCCCTCAGTACCCCCCAACACAACACAACACACCCCCAACACAACACAACACACCCCCAACACAACACAACACACCCCCAACACAACACAGCACACCCCCAACACAACACAACACACCCACAACACAACACACCCCCCCCGCACCCCCAACTCAACAACAACACCCCCCCCACACCACAACACAACACACCACCAACCACAACAAACACCCCGCCACACAACACACACCCCCAACACAACACAACACCCCCCAACACAACACAACACACCCCCAACACAACAC
>JACRUU010000015.1:2384381-2391801 GCA_030449085.1 Kryptopterus vitreolus | reverse complement strand
ATCGGATATAGCGGTAGAAATGAATGAATGAATGAAAGTTTGTGCCAATAGATTGAGGTTCCTGGAAAAGTGAGCTTCTGGGAAAAGTGATGAAAAAAGATTGTGAGAAAGAAAGACAGACAAAAGATATAGAGAAAGAAAGAAAATGTGTAAGAAAAAAGAAGAAAGAATATATGAGAGAAAGAATCAAATGTGTATAAAAAAAAGAAAGAAGAAATATGAGAGAAGAAAGAAATGTGTGAGAAATAAAGAAAGAAAGAAGAAAAAGAAGAAGAGTTTGAGAAAGAAAAAAGAAGTGTCGAAAGAGACAGACGATAAGATGTGTAGTAGGAAGACAGAAAGATGTGTGAGAAAGAAAGAAAGAATGAATGAAAGGAATGAAAATGTGTGAGAGAAAGAAAGAAAGAAAGAAGTATGAGAGAAAGAAAGAAAAATGTGTGAGCGAAAGAAAATGAAAGAAAGAAATATGAGAGAAAGAAAGAAAAATGTGTAGAAAGAAAGAAAGAAAGAAAGAAAAAGAAAGAAAAAAAAGAAAGTTCGAAATAACAGAAAGAAAGACAGACAGAATGAAATATGTGAGGTAGAAGACAGAAGATTGTGAGAAAGAAAGAAGAACGAATGAAAGAGAAAGAAGATATGAGAGAAAGAAAGAAAATTGTGAGAAAAAAAGAAAATGTGAGAAAGAAAGAAAGAAAAGAAAGAAGAAAGAAAAAAAGAAAGAAAGAAAGAAGAAAGAAAGAAAGAAAGAAAAAGAAAAAAGAAAGAAAAAGAAAGAGAAAGAAAGAAAGAAAGAAATATGAGAGAAAGAAAGAAAAATGTGAGAAAGAAAGGAAGAAATAAATAGAAAGAAAGAAAAAAATATGAGAGAAAGAAAGAAATATGTGAGAAAGAAAGAAAAATGTGTGAGAAAGAAAGAAAGAAAGAAAGAAAGAAAGAAAGATTTTGAGAAAGAAAGAAAGAAAAAAGAAGTGTCAGAAGAAGACAGAAGAATGAAAGATATGTAAAGATGAAGAGTGTCAGAAAGAAAGACAGACAAATGAAAGATTGTGAGGTAGGAAGACAGAAAGATGTGTGAGAAAGAAAGAAAGAATGAATGAAAGAAAATAATGGGATAAAAAGAAAGAAAGAATATGAGAGAAGAACGAAAATGTGTGAGGCGAAAAGAATAAAGAAAAAAAAAAGAAAAAAAAGAAAGATGTTTGAGAAAGAAATGTCATAAAGATGAAAGAAAGAATGCAGAAGAATACAGACGAAATGTAAAGATTTGTTAGGTAGGAAGACAGAAAGATGTTTGATAAAGAAATAAGAAGAAAGAAAGAAGGTAAAGAAAGAAAGAAAGAAAGAAAACTATGGATGAAAGAAAGAAAGAAAGAAAGATGTGTGAGAAAGAAAGAAAGAAAGAAAGAAGAAAAAAGAAAGAAAGAAATAAAAAGAAAGAAAGATGTTTGAAAGAAAACAGACCGAAAGAAAGAAAGAAACTGGTTTAGATAACTAACGAAGAAATATAAAGAAGAAAGATTGTGAGAAAGAAAGCAGAAAGAGAAAGAACGAAAGAAAATGTGTTAGAAAGAAGAAAGAAAGAAAGAAAAAGAAAGAAATAAAGAAAGAAAGAAGAAAGAAAGAAAGAAAGAAGAAAAATGTTTGAGGAAAGAAGAAAAAGAAAGAAAAGACAGAAAGATGTTTGAGAAAGAAGAAAGAAAAGAAAGAAAGAAAAATGTGTGAGAAAGAAAGAAAGAACGAAAGATATGAGAGAAAGAAAAAAAATGTGTGAGAAAGAAAGGAAGAAAGAAATAGAAAGAAAAAAAAATGTGTGAGAAAGAAAGAAAAATGTGTGAGAAAGAAAGAAAGAAAGAAAAACGCAAAAGAAAGAAGATGTTGAGAAGAAAGACAGAACGAAAGAAGTGCAGAAGAAAGACTAACCCGAAGAAATATTGAGAAAGAAAGAAAGAAAGAAAGAAGAAAGAAAAATGTTTGAGAAGAAGTAAAGAAAACAAACGAAATTGTTTTTGAGGAAAAGAAAGACAGAAAGAAAGAAAAGAAAGAAAGATGTTTTGAGAAAGGAAGAAAGAAAAAGTGTCATAAAGAAAGACAGACAGAATGAAAGATGTGAGAAAGAAAGAAAGAAAGAATAAAGAAAAAAGCACAACGCAATATGTTGTTAGGAAAGAAAGAAAGAACGAAAGAAAGAAAGAAAGAAAAAAGAAATAAAGATTTTGAGAACGAAGAAGAAAGAAAGAAAGAAGTGTCAGAAAGAAAGACAGACAGAAAGAAAAAAAGAAAGAAAGAAAGAAAGAAAGAAATAAAAAAAAAAGTGTTGTGAGACAGAAAGAAAAAGAAACAATTAATGTGTTTGAGGAAAAAGAAAGAAAGAAAGAAAGAAAAAGAAAGAAAGATGTTTGAGAAAGAAAGAAAGAAAGAAGTGTCAGAAAGAACAGAACAGACAGAAGAAAGAGTGAGAAAGACAAGATACAGAAAAAAGAAAAAAGAACAACTAAAGATGTTGTGAGGAAAGAAGAAAAAGAAAAGAAAGAAAAGAAAAAGTAAGAAAGTTTGATAACGAAAAAGACGAAGAGTGTCAGAAAGAAAGACAGCCGAATGAAATGTTAGGAAGACCGAAAGACAGAAAGAAAGAAAAATGTGTGATAAAGAAAGAAAAAAGAACAAACAAAGTTGTTTAGGAAAAAGAAAAGAAAGAAAGAAGAAAGAAAGAAAGAAAGAAAAAAAGAAAAAGAAAGAATTTTTTGAAAGAAAAGAAGAAAGAAGTGTCAGAAAGAAAGACAGACAGAATGAAAGATGTGAGAAAGAAAGAAAGACAGAAAGAAAGAAAAAAAAAAAAAAAAGAACAAACGAAAGATGTGTGAAAGAAAGAAGAAAGAAAGAAAGAAAAGAAAGAAAGAAAAAGTGGCTCAGTGGTTGAGGCATTGGCCTCTGGACCAAAAGATCGTAGGTTCACTACCACTAACTGCCTCTAGTGGGCGCCTTGAGCAAGTCCCTTAACCCTCAGTAGCCCTGCAGTAAGTCACTGTGGATAACGGCTTCTGTCAAAGTATATAAATGTAAATATGTGTATGAACTGACGTGGAGGGAATGACGAATATATTATAAGGGGACTATAAGCATGTGTGTGTGTGTGTGTGTGTTTGTGTGTGTGTGTGTGTGTGTGTGTGTGTGTGTGTGTGTGTGTGTGTGTGTGTGTGTGTGTGTGTGTTGCAAATGTAACGTCAAGTTTTACGGAAAGTACAATTCTCTCAGACAATAAAACTTTTTAAAAGGCGAGGCAGACTTCCTTCCTCGACTCAACTAATAATTACACTTGACTCAACAATAATCTCAATTTCTTTCTTCTTCTTTTTTTTTTTTTAATTTTAAAGAAGAATAGATTTTTTTTTTTTCTTTTTTTTTTTTACAAACTAATTTCCGCCCGTCTTTCAGGTTCCCGTAATTGATTAATTCTTATTGTGGCTGGAAATCGCCGTCTTATTTCCTCCTCGTCCAATTGGTGGAATGAATTGTCCTGGAGGCAGAAGGGACAATAGTTTTCTTTTCTTTTTTTCGTTGTTTTTTTTTTAACTTTGCTTTTGTTCTCCATTAGAAGCAGCCGCGGCGTGGCGAGTGGAGAGGCTATCAGGGGAATTACACAGGTAAGAGCTTGCTTTTAAAAATAAACCCCCTGCAGACCCGTGCACACGAATGTGGACGTCTCTTCACCGGAGACCTCATTAAATCTGCAACCAAATCAACAATTCTTTAGAGGCACTTGAAGGAAAAAAAAGAAAGAAAAAAAAAAACGATATACGCTGGGAAATTATTTTTGCTTCCCAAGATGCATTATGGGGTCCCCGCTTGTGCGATAGTTTACATACATACATTACATACATTTTCAAATCGGCGACATTGATGAAACCGGATACAATGTGGTTTAAGAGGACGCTACAACATAATATATATACATATATATTCATTCATTCATTCATCTTCTACCGCTTTATCCGATCTTCCCTCGGGTCACGGGGAGTCTGTGTCTATCTCAGGCGTCTATGGGCATTAAGGCAGGATACACCCTGGATGGAATGCCAACCCATCACAGGACACACAAACAACACACACACACACACACACACACACACACACACACACATTCATACACTAGGGACAATTTTCCAAGGTGCCAATCAACCTACCGTGCATGTTCTTGGACCGGGGGAGGAAACCTGAGAACCCTGGAGAAAAACCCCCTGAGGCACGGGGAGAACATGCAAACTCCACACACACATGGCCGAGACAGGAATCGAACCCGGACCCTGGCGGTGCGTGGCGAACGTGCTAAACCACTAAACACCGTGCCCCCTATATATATATATATATATATATATATATATATATATATATATACATATAAAGGCGTTAATGTGTCACCACGCCTGATGCGCCACCTGGTGGAGCATTAAATGAGGTTAAATGAATGCAGTCATAATTATGATCCGATGTGATTTGTAAGCCACACCCACTTATAATAGCCACACCCCCTCGGATCCGGAAAAAAAAAGGTCAATATAAGTTGTCGTCAACATCCATGTCAAAAGTGTCGGCGCCCCCCCCCATCCCCGCCGGGACGTATCCTCGCGCCGACACGTCGCCGACGTAGATTTCACTTGCGGACTTGGAACTCAGCCAACAGACGTCACCTTCGTTTCCCATCTTAATTATCGCTCGCTGTAATCATTTATTTTATTTATTTATTTATTTATTTATTCGCAAAAATAAATAAATAAATCTCTGCTCTGTGTTCGTCGGATATTTCAAACCTGTTTTGACGTGTGACTGAATTACGGGCGGATGCCATTTGTATAATCAGCTAATGTATATGCAAAGGTGGAGGGAGAGGAGGCGACGGGGAGGGAGGGAGGGAGGGAGGGAGGGAGGGAGGGGGAGGGGGGCGGGGGGGGTGTAAAGGGTGCTTCAGAAATCATATTCCCGGCCCTGAATCGGCGAGCACCGTCGCCACCGTCGCAGCCGCCGGCTCAACACGTACGCGAAAAGCCAGCTAGCTAATTTGATTCGAGTAAATTAGCTAACGTCATTACCTGGCTGCAGGCAACGAAAGTCATTCTCGTCTCTCCCTTCCTTTTTTCTTTCTTTTTTTTCACGCGCTCTTCCTCGGGAGGGGACGCTCGCAATGCTGGCCGAGTGATTCAGTACTAGCTTTCATTTTGGAGATAAAACGAAATCATGAAATCAAATCATGCGTCAGATTTCAGAAGATTTCTTAATTATTTCGAGTACGTTCGTTTTTTACACACAGAAAGATCTTCATGGAGACCGGCTTTGTTGTCATGCTGGATCAGGTGTCCCAATACTTTTGCTCATATAGTACATTTGCTGTCTTTTTTTTTCCATAAGAATTTAGTTTACATGCTGTTGGAAGACAGAAATATGTGAGAAAGGAATAAAAAAAGAAAGAAAGAGAAAGAAAGCTGTGTGAAAGAAAGAAATGTGTGAGAAAGAAAGAAAAATGTGTGAGAAAAAAAGAAAAATGTGTGAGAAAGAAAAAAGAAAAATGTGTGAGAAAGAAAAAAGAAAAATGTGTGAGAAAGAAAAAAAGAAAAATGTGTGAAAAGAAAGAAAGAAAGAAGTGTGAGCGAAAGAAAAAAAAGAAAGAAAGAAAGATGTGTGAGAAAGAAAGAAAAATGTGTGAGAAATAAGAAAGAAAGAATGAAACAAAAATGTGAGAAAGAGAGAAAGAAAGATGTTTAAAAAAGAAAAAAGTGTGAAAGGAAGATCTGTGAGGAAGAAAAACAGACAGAAAGAAAGAATGATGTGTGCGGTAGGAAGACAAACAGAAAGAAAGATGTGTGCGGTAGGAAGACAGACACAAAGAACAATTTTTGAGGTATGAAGACAGACAGAAAGAACGATGTGTGCGGTAGGAAGACAGAGAGAAAGAAAGAAGTGTCAGAAAGAAAGACAGACAGAAAGAAAGCAGTGTATGGTAGGAAGACAGACACAAAGAAAGATGTGTGCAGTAGGAAGACAGACAGAAAGAAAGATGTGTGCAGTAGGAAGACAGACAGAAAGAAAGAAGTGCCAGAAAGAAAGCAGTGTGCGGTAGGAAGACAGACACAAAGACCAATATGTGCGGTAGGAAGACAAACAGAAAGAACGATGTGTGCGGTAGGAAGACAGACAGACAGAAAGAAGTGTCAGAAAGAAAGACAGACAGAAAGAACGATGTGTGCAGTAGGAAGACGGACAGAAAGAATGATGTGTGCGGTAGGAAGACGGACACAAAGACCAATGTGTGCGGTAGGAAGACAGACAGACAGAAAAGAATGTGTGCGGAAAGAAAGACAGACAGAAAGAACGATGTGTGCGGTAGGAAGACAGACAGAAAGAGCGATGTGTGCGGTAGGAAGACAGAAAGAAAGATGTGTGTGGTAGGAAGACAGACAGAAAGAACGATGTGTGCGGTATGAAGACAGACAGAAAGAACGATGTGTGCGGTAGGAAGACAGACACAAAGAAAGAAGTGTCAGAAAGAAAGACAGACAGAAAGAAAGCAGTGTATGGTAGGAAGACAGACAGAAAGAAAGATGTGTAGGAAGACACACAGAAAAAGATGTGTGGTAGGAAGACAGACACAAAGAAAGATGTGTGCGGTAGGAAGACACACAGAAAGAAAGATGTGTGCGGTAGGAAGACAGACAGAAATATGTGTGCGGTAGGAAGACAGACAGAAAGAAAGATGTGTGCGGTAGGAAGACAGACAGAAAGAAAGAAGTGTGCGGTAGGAAGACAGACAGAAAGAAAGAAGTGCCAGAAAGAAAGCAGTGTGCGGTAGGAAGACAGACACAAAGACCAATATGTGCGGTAGGAAGACAGACAGAAAGAAGGATGTGTGCGGTAGGAAGACAAACAGAAAGAACGATGTGTGCGGTAGGAAGACAGACAGACAGAAAGAAGTGTCAGAAAGAAAGACAGACAGAAAGAACGATGTGTGCGGTAGGAAGACAGACAGAAAGACCGATGTGTGCGGTGGGAAGACAGACAGAAAGAAGGATGTGTGTGGTAGGAAGACAGACAGACAGAAAGAAGTGTCAGAAAGAAAGACAGACAGAAAGAACGATGTGTGCGGTAGAAGACAGACAGAAAGAATGATGTGTGCGGTAGGAAGACAGACACAGAAGACCATATGTGTGCGGTAGGAAGACAGACAGAAAGACCGATGTGTGCGGTAGGAAGACAGACAGAAAGAAAGATGTGTGCGGTAGGAAGACAGACAGAAAGAACGATGTGTGCGGTAGGAAGACAGACAGAAAGACCGATGTGTGCGGTAGGAAGACAGACAGAAAGAGCGATGTGTGCGGTAGGAAGACAGAAAAAATGCCTCCACATGGAGCAGATCTTCATGGCTTTGTTGTCA
>JACRUU010000015.1:2361881-2379381 GCA_030449085.1 Kryptopterus vitreolus | reverse complement strand
TAATTAAATAAATAAATAAATAAAATCTCTGACTTGGAGTCGAACAGCTCTGTAAAACGACCAGGTGCATCCATCTTACAAGCACTAGAGCTCCAAAGTCGGCTAAAGTGCCCCACAGCCAGATATTGTCCTTAGTACATTCTCTCATTCTCAACGTTAACAGAATGAACCTGGGCTTGTTAGAAGCTTCATAAGAATTCATTCCAATGGTTATTATATACTTATTGTACTTATTGTGACGTCGTTTGTGTTTTCGTCGCACCGTATACGCAAAGTTTAGCGACGATACAAAGTGTCACGTTTCTTGAAACCCAATGGGTTCGGATGTTATTATTATTATTAGCTGTGATCTTCTAAATATACTGAATAATACGTTTCGGCACCATTGTGATGTCATTGTTCGCAATAGTATGTTTTGCATATGTGGGTGGGGCTAAATATCTTTATTCAACGGACATCACATTCATCTTCTTCTTCTAGCGCTTTATCTGATCTTCCCTCGGGTCACGGGTCACGGGGAGTCTGTCCTGTATATATCTCAGGCGTCTATGGGCATTAAGGCAGGATACACCCTGGATGGAATGCCAACCCATCACAGGACACATTCACACACACACACACACATTCATACACTAGGGACAATTTTCCAAGGTGCCAATCAACCTACCGTGCATGTTTTTTTGGACCGGGGGAGGAAACCAGAGAACCCGGAGAAAAACCCCCTGAGGCACAGGGGAGAACATGCACAAAACTCCACACACACATGGCCGAGACGGGAATCGAACCCGGACCCTGGCGGTGTGAGGCGAACGTGCTAACCGTGCCCCCTAACCGGACACCACACAGACATTATTTGGTACATGGCTGAACTTTTAAAATGATTTGCACACGACCCTCACCGCATGGGCCGCTAGATATCCTGTAAATGAAGTCTCCCACCATCGGCGTCTATAGGTGCGTGTCTCGCCTCGACGCCGCTCGCTTTATACCGCGATTAATTAAAAGTGAGAAGTCAGCAAGGGACGTCTTTGTCTGTTAATGCCCTTTCACGCCACAGATGAGAAACACAGTGATTACAATTAGAGGCGCTATTGTATTTCGGGAAATACAGCTGGGGATCGATCGGGGGGGGGTTTAAAAAGGCTACATGCACGAAGATAATCACAGTAATCATCCTGTCATTATGGGCTAATTCAAATGTGTTTTTTTTTTTTTTTTTTTTTTTTTTTGGAAGGGCCTCAAGATTCTTGCGTGTTGGGGTTTTGGAGATTAGTGGAAAATGTCTTTGAATAACAGAGCCGCTAATTCTGTTGAAGGCTAACGGGGGGGAAAATGCAGCGGTGCACCTCGGGGAGGAAAAGCAACAAAACACAACAGTCACAACCTGGTGACTGAGATTATAACTCGTTTTAAACCAGTCAGTCTTCATAACGCCTCATGAAGCAGTAATAACCTGGCAATATGGGTGTTAAAGCAGTACAGGTGATACCATGTCGATACTATATATATATATATATATATATATATATATATATATATATATATATATATATATATATATATATATATATATATATTATATATATATATATATATAATATTTTTTTTTTATATATATGTATCTATATATATATATATATATATATATATATATATATATATATAGGGACAATTATATACTAGGGACAAGGTGATACTATGTCAATACTGTATATATATATATATATACTGTATAATGACTGAAAAAGAAAAAAAAATGTAAACGGCCGTAATTCGATTACGATACTCAGCACTGTAAATCAGACCTTTTCATCGCAGCAAGGGTCAAATAATGCTGTCCAGATGATAAAGCCCTTCTCTCCTGAATCCCCTTCTCAACCACATAAAGCTCATTAGTCACTCCCTGCTGCCGTGTGTGTTTAATTGTTTGCCGTAGCTGCGGATGTTTCAGACGGAGCCAATTTCCACGTATCCTATATCAAATTACGAGCCTAAATTGGCGGCGCCTCCGGAGTCATCTCGCACAGTCAAATTGGGGTTCTTCATCCTTCCCTGAACAGAAGGAGGAGGAGGGAGGAGAGGAGGCAGGAGTGTGTGTGTGTGTGGGGGGGGGGGGGGGGGTGGGTAAAGAAATAATTTTAATTATCATGGTCAGAAAATTAGAAATGTTGATGTGATGTTTGCAATTAATCACTTAAACGGCTTAGTGTTCAAAAGCAGACAGAAGCTGGCTGTGTATCGAGTGCGTTACTGCGATTTAGTCTTATTTAGTCGCCCTCACACACACACACACACACACACACACACACACACACACACACACACACACACACACTTATTCAAGTCTATTGTAATGGATCTCATTTACAGGAGCAGAGGAGCAGGCCTCCACGGGGCCTTCGCTCGTTCCTGCCTCGCCGCTGACGAACGGCCCTCTCGCGCCACTTTAGTCGCCCGCGAGCGGTCGATATACCCAATCAATCGGGGTCTCGGACGTCCTGAAAGTCGTCGCTGCGAGAGCGAAGAGCTGGACGTGGCGCAAGCAGATGTTTTTTCGGGATGACACTGCATTAAAGAATTAAGGAAATGAAGCAGCACATGTCCATTGAGTACAAATAATAATAATAATAATAATAATAATAATAATAATAATAATAATAATAATAATAATAATAATAATACAATAAATAACTAAAAAAAATACAAATACAAATAATAAGAATAATAGGAATAAGAATAATAATAGGAAGAAGAATTAGAATAAGAATATTAACATTTATTTTATATATAGTTCTATTAAAAGAAAATCTCCAAGGGCTTTCCATCCAAAATAGAACAAATACAAAGTAAATACAGTAAATGACATGGTTAAAAAAAACATTACAGGATAATACATTAAAAATAATAAAAAATAATAATAAAAACAAATATAAATAATAATGACAAACAATAATAATACCAATACTATAGCTATATATGCTTAGCTGTATCTATATACAGTATATATATATATATATATATATATATACTGCTTCTCGTTAGTCATTATTATTATTATTATTATTATTATTATTATTATTATTATTATTATCCTGTAATGTTTTTAACCATGTTCTTGTTTGTTATTTGTTACTTTTTATCTTTGTTCTATTTTGGATGGAAAGCACTTGGAGATGTTCTTTTATACTAACTATATATAAAAGAAATGTTATATTATTTGTGTATATATATATATATATATATATATATATATATATATAATCATATATGTACATATATGAACAAACAAACACTATATTTACTATATAACTAATATTGATTTTACGTGAAATTGTTCAGATGGAACCCTATTTGTAATCGTTAACATTTTCATACGTAACTGTCATTATTATACTATATAACACTAGTTTATTCATATTTTGGCGTTTCAAGACGTGAAATCTTTCTTTTTAAAAGCATCCGTTATTTAAATATGCATTTAATTACCATCAAAATACAAATACAGCGTGTTCAAAAAGTTCCTCCGCTTTATAAAAGTAAAGGAACTGATTACTTTTTGATGACTTTTATTTGTCCACTAGGTGGCGCTTTAAGTTAGCGCTCTAAGAGAAAACGTTGCAAACCTTCGAAAAAAATCGATTTGATTTTTTTTCTGAATAAAACTGCAGCGCGGGGCACGGTGGCTTAGTGGTTAGCACGTTCGCCTCACACCGCCAGGGTCCGGGTTTGATTCCCGTCTCGGCCATGTGTGTGTGGAGTTTGCATGTTCTCCCCGTGCCTCAGGGGGTTTTTCTCCGGGTTCTCCGGTTTCCTCCGGTCCATAAACATGCACGGTAGGTTGAAAATTGTCTCTAGTGTATGAATGTGTGTGAGTGTGTGTGTCCTGTGATGGGTTGGCATTCCATCCAGGGTGTATCCTGCCTTAATACCCATATGGACGCCTGAGATAGACACAGACTCCCCCGTGACCCGAGGGAAGATCGGATAAAGCGGTAGAAGAAGATGAATGAATGAATGATGAATGAATGAATGAATGAATGAATGAATGAATGAATAAAACTGCAGCAGATTTTCGTCGTTCAAATCGAAATCAAGTTTCAGTTGAAAATCACGCCGTCGTCTAAAGCGCTGATTTAACGTGAAATTGTTCGGCTGGAACCTTATTTGTAATCGTTAAGATTTTCATAAGTAACCGTCATTTAATTACACATTTTTTCTCAGTACCTGTAACGAATTACATTTACATTTGCAGCATTTGGCAGACGCCCTTATCCAGAGCGACTTACAACTGAGCAAGTGAGGGTTAAGGGCCTTGCTCAAGGGCCCACTAGTGGCAGCTTAGTGGTGGTGGTGGGGTTTGAACCCGTGATCTTCTGGTCCAGAGTCCAACACCTTAACCACTGGGCTACCACCTCCCCTCCGAATTGCCGTTTACATGTATTTAGTTACATTTAATAAACATTTATTATGTATTTAAATTTGCCTCATAATGAAGCCTCCTAATTTCCCGTACAAACATATTGTTCTCATCTCGCTCAGGTCCGAGTTTATCCATATTATGGAGTTTCAAGACGTGAAACAGGGGCTACGGTGGTTTAGTGGTTAGCACGTTCGCCTCACACCTCCAGGGTCCGGGTTCGATTCCCGTCTCGGCCATGTGTGTGTGGAGTTTTGCATGTTCTCCCCGTGCCTCAGGGGGTTTTTCTCCGGGTTCTCCGGTTTCCTCCCCCGGTCCAAAAACATGCACGGTAGGTTGATTGGCACCTTGGAAAATTGTCCCTAGTGTATGAATGTGTGTGTGTGTCCTGTGATGGGTTGGCATTCCATCCAGGGTGTATCCTGCCTTAATGCCCATAGACGCCTGAGATAGACACAGACTCCCCGTGACCCGAGGGAAGATCGGATAAAGCGGTAGAAGATGAATGAATGAATGAATGAGTGAAAATACAAAAATACAGCATGTTCGAAAAGTTCCTCCGCAGTGCCGAGTAAAGTCTACCGGGAAACTACTCGTTTAATTAAGCGTATTATTATTATTATTCTCACTCGTATATTTACCGATTAAATCATACACAGTATATTGACGTGGTATACCTGTCTCCAGAACAGCCGCCTGAAATCCGCCACAAAGTAACCCTGCGTATTTATCGGCAGTGTACTGAAACCCGCTCCACTTCCTGCTCTACACGCCACTGCGGAGGGACTTAAAACCATATAATATTTACTCGGGGTTTTTTTTCCCGACATTAAGTAATGTTCACAGTGCAGTCATGTGCCCACGTCAACGTAATAACTTCCTGACGACCAAACATGCCGTGAACGACAGAACGGAGCGCTCCACAAAGGAACTACTTTAGAACCCGGAGTGCTTCGAGTACGCCGTATGATTAATGGCGATGCCGAGGGGTTTCAACAATCCATTGTTCACCGGTGGGCATTTGCTTTGCTCTTTCTTTCCCTACCAAGATTTATCGACTAGCGAAGAATTAAATGACTACCCGTGACATTGATTGCCTCGGAGCCGTGCGGCTCTAATGTCCGACAACATAAACAGCGCTGACATTTTTACACGTGCATGATGGGAGTCTGATTGGGGTCAGTCTTGTTTAAACTCACGTACGGTCAACAGCGGGAGGTAAAAAGAACAAAAAAAAAAGAGGGGGAGGGGTGGAATCAACATTTTCCTCATTTCCTCCTGTCAGAACAATGCAGCCGTGATTACCCACGTGCCCGATATATATTATATATATATATATATATATATATATATATATATATATATATATATATATATATATATATATATATATATATATATATATATATATCAGCTCCCGGTGATACGGTGATATATTCGCCTCGCCATTATGGGAGGAAAATAGACGTCCACGTTATGGCCGGCGATTAAACAAGGCAGCCGAGGACAATGAGTGTTAATTTAGCGGCGCCTCGTAGCCCGTGCTTTAATCCCGAGGCAGGAATCTTTCTGGCCAAGTCGTTTTGCAGAATTACATGCGCGAATAAATAAATGTGACCTGCTGTTTATAGCGATCAGATTCAGTATCCGAGGACCCTCATAACGAGCACCGGATGAGTTGATGGGAAAAAATCCGACGTTAACGAGTCTTTTTAGGTGTACCGAATATGCTTTTGTCATTTGTTTGGAATTTCAATCATTCGTTCATCTTCTAGCGCTTTATCCGATCTTCCCTCGGGTCACGGGGAGTCTGTGTCTATCTCAGGCGTCTATGGGCATTAAGGCAGGATACACCCTGGATGGAATGCCAACCCATCATCGCAGCGAACACACACACACACATTCAAACACTAGGGAGGACCAGGAGGAAACCGGAGCGGAGAAAAACCCCCTGAGGCACGGGGAGAACATGCACAAACTCCACACACACATGGCCGAGACGGGAATCGAACCCGGACCCTGGCGGTGTGAGGCGAACGTGCTAATCACTAAACCACCGTGCGCCCTAATAAAACATTTCTTATGTAATTAAATTATATATCATTGTTACATGTAACTAGATTACTCCCCCAAAACAAATATATATATTATATATATATATATATATATATATATATATATATATATATATATATATATATATATATATATATATATATATATATATATATATATATATAAAACTCTTGTTATCACCAGAAGGTTTCCAGCGTTTCCCTCGCAGTCGATAATCTCCATCATATAGGTTTTTGTTCTTGAGTAAATTCCTGCTGGTTCTCAGTGGTGTGAAACTATCACGATAACCTTTCACGCTTCGCGGCTCCGCAAAGAAAACGCCACTGAAGGGAAAGAAAAGGATCATCGGAGCGGCGTTTTTGTTTTCACCACGTTTCAACTCAGTCGAAGGAGAAAATGATGAAAATTTCCTGCCTCGTTCCATCCCCTGCCTCGCTCTGCCTCGCTCTGCCTCTCTCCCTCCCCTGCCGTGTTCCATTTCCTGCCTCGCTCCCTCTCCTGCCTCTCTCAATCCCCTGTCTCGCTCCATCCCCTGCCTCTCTCACTCTCCTGTCTCGCTCCATCCCCTGCCTCGCTCCATCCCCTGCCTCTCCCACTCTCCTGTCTCACTCCCTCTCCTGCTTTGTTCCCTCCCCTTCCCTGCCTCGTTCCATCCCCTGCCTCGCTCTGCCTCTCTCCCTCCCCTGCCATGTTCCATCCTCCTGCCTCTCTCACTCTCCTGTTTAACTCCATCCCCTGCCTCTCTCACTCTCCCGTCTCGCTCCATCCCCTGCCTCACTCCACCCCCTGCCTCACTCCATTCCCTATCTCGCTCCATCCTCTGCCTCTCTCACGCTCCTGTCTCACTGCCTCTCCTCCTTTGTTCCCTCCCCACCCCTGCCGCGTTCCATCCCCTGCCTCTCTCACTCTCCTGTCTCACTCAATCCCCTGTCTCGTTCCCTCTCCTGCCTTACTCGTCCCTTACCTCGCTCCATCCCCTGCCTCTCTCATTATCCTGTCTCGCTCCATCCCCTAGCTCATTCCTTCTCCCACCTCACTCCATCCCCTGCCCTGCTACATCCCCTGCCTAATTCCCTCCCCTGCCTCACTCCCTCTCCTGCCTCTCTCCCTCTCTTGCCTCGCTCCCTTCCCCGACTGCGAGTCCCGCAACCTTAATTAGCCGTGTGCATGGACTCCCATGAACCCATTAATACAACTTTAAAGCATATCCATTTCATTTTCCATTCGCCCCGGTCCTGTATCGCTCTAATGAGATGCTAAGCAGGCTGTAGCTGTGTGTGTGTGTGTGAGAGAGAGAGAGAGAGAGAGGGATAGATGGAGTAAAAGAGAAAGAGCACATAAAGAGAGAGAGAGGAGATGAAGCGGCCCTTATGACCGGGTTACAGAGAACTTGATGACCACTGATACACTCCTGGCTTTTTCTCATTCCAAATTGCTCTGCAATTAAGGCCACAAATCTCCCCCCCCCCCCGACTCACCCCCCCCCCCCTGCCCCCCCGACTCGCCCCCCCCCCCCCCTGACTCGCCCCCCCCCTCTGGCATTAGGATTCTTTTGAACATTCTAAAGCCTCTTGAAGAATAAACTGATCTCCAGTGCAGTATTTATGAGGATTAAACGCATGACATGATGTCCTTGTTAAATATTAACTGCTCCTTTGCTCCTTTTTTTGTTGTTGTTGTTTGTTGTTTATTTTTTTGGTTTGTTTGTTTTTTTCCCCCGGAAACTCAGCCCTCAGACGGAAACAATTCAGTGACAATCGAGACGTCTAGACACATTAATTTTGTTGTGACGCGTCACTTGAAACGGAGAGGAAACGTTTGCCGGCGTGTTTTGACCCGTCATTAATAATAAACAATAAACAGAATAATAAACAAAACAAAACAAAACAAAACAACAGCAGAAAATCTCAATGGCAAAAAATAACAGTTCAAATTATTTCACAATTATTTGTTCTTTCTCAAAATAAAATAACAATAAACAGTATGGCTTGAAACAAACAAATAAACAAACAAACAAACAAACAAACAAAAAACAACAGCGAATCGAAGTGGTTTTTATGCCAAAAAAGTGGCTAAAGTTTTTTCACAATTATTTATTATTTATTATTTTTCAAAAGGTGTTTTGGTCCCTGGAATTTTAGGGAAGATACATATAAGACAATAAACAGTGTGGCTTGAAACAAACAAACAACAACAACAAAAACAAAACAACAAATCACATCTTTATGCTGAAAAAAAGTGGTTACAATTATTTCTCAGTTATTTATTATTCCTCAAACAGCTTTGAGTTTTGAGAACTGGATTTTTGGGGAAGCTAAATATAAAGACAATAAACAATATGGCTTGAAAAACAAACAAATAAACAAACAAAAAACAGCCGCAAAGAGCAGCTTAATTATTTCTTAGTTATTTAGATAGGAAGCTTTAAGGCACTGTAAACAACTTTGTTGTTTATTAAAAACGTGCTCAGTTGTTATTGACTGAGAGAATGGGGAGTTAAAAAGTATTTACAAATTAAATCTTATTGTTGAATAAGAAAAAGGAAAAGGTTAAAATGTGCTTTTACTGGAATAGAATTGGTTTCAGTGCCTTTAGATTGATTATTGACGATTTTCCTTTAACTGCCTGCCTGCGAGGCTTTCTGTCAGGACGTAAACATAAATAAATACTGCCTTATAGGCTTTATTTATCTTTCATTCTTTTATCAGTTTAAGAGACGCTGCTAATTCTATCAAACAAGTCATACATATTCTTAGATATCTATATATTCATCCATCCATCAATCTATCTATCTATCTATTATTCTACCGATCTATTCATCAATTCATCTATCTATCTATCTATCTATCTATCTATCTATCTATCTATCTATCTATCTATCTATCTATCTATCTATCTATCTATCTATCTCTATCTATCTATCTATCGTCTATCTATCTATCTATCTATCTATCTATATCTATCTATCTATCTATCTATCTATCTATCTATCTATCTATCTATCTATCTATCTATCTATCTATCTATCTATCTATCTATCTATCTATCTATCTATCTATCTATCTATCTATCTATCTATCATTTTACCGATCTATTCATCAATTCATCTATCTATCTATCTATCTATCTATCTATCTATCTATCTATCTATCTATCTATCTATCTATCTATCTATCTATCATTTTACCGATCTATTCATCAATTCATCTATCTATCTATCTATCTATCTATCTATCTGTCTATCATTCTACCTATCTATTCATCCCTCTATCTATGTATTCATCATCTATCTATCTGTCTGTGTATATCTATCTATCTATCTATCTATCTGTCTATCATTCTACCTATCTATTCATCCCTCTATCTATGTATTCATCATCTATCTATCTGTCTGTGTATATCTATCTATCTATCTATATATCTATCTATCTATCTATCTGCACATTTTAGTGCAGTTGCTATAATGTAATTATGATTGTAATTATGTTGTTTATTGTTAAATGTTTACTTGTGTAACAGCGGTGTGTACACTGAGAGAGTGTTACACTACAGGATTGTTGTGTTGTTGTTTTGTGTACTTCAGCGTTTATGACAATAAAAGTCACTTAACTTGTGACGGGTTTGAAGTTTTATATTACACACTCCTTATTCTAAACCCCGCAAATCCCTTCCCTGTTTACACACACACACACACACACACACACACACACACACACACACACACCTCATGCCACACCTCATGACCAGATGGACCTGCAAGTTCAGATGACTTTAAATGCATAAAATAAATAAATAAAAACATTTGCTGGACATAAACAAAAACCAAAGTCCCTTTCGAGATCTCGTCAAGAGGACGACTTTTTTATTTTATTTATTTATTTACTTATTTATTTATTATTGGAATGCAACCTGGGATCTTTTCCCGATGAACACGCCTGACAGAGTTTGCTTCCTTCTGGCCAGACGTTTTTGTGTGTGTGTGTGTGTGTGTGTGTGTGTGTGTTTTTCCCACAGTTCTGTGCAGTCCACATCTGCTTTACCAGATTGCGGAGAATGAAGTGAAAATAAAAATCTCAGGCCGACTCGGAAGTTTTCGTACGGTGCGGTTGCCAGGTGACTGCAGTTTGACAGATGTCCGATTGGAGAGAAAGAAAAAGAAAAAAAGAGAGAAAAAGAGAGAAAAAGGAAGCAGTAATAAACGTCTCTCTGCTCTGATTCTGAATCAAACATCACAGTTCAGGAAAATCCTGCTTTTAGATTCAGATTCGGTTCATCGAATCAACAAAATGAACGAATCTCTGATTCAAACCACTTTGTGTCGTTTAATCACCTTTATGGTGTCTGTGGGAGTCACATGACCAAAGGACAAACCACCTATCCTTCTATCCATCCATCTATCTATCTATCCTTCTATCCATCCATCTATCTATCTATCCTTCTATCCATCCATCTATCTATTTTAGCGGCCCATTGCTCATGCGCGTCTAATAGAAAATGAGCGAATCACTCATTTGGAGTCATATTGGAGAATCTTTCACAATGAACGAATCACTGATTCAAACCACTTTGTCCATTTAATCCCCTTCATGGTGTCTGTTGGAGTCACATGACCAAAGGACAAACCACCTATCCTTCTATCCATCGATCTATCTATCTATTCTTCTATCCATCCATCTATATATCTATCCTTCTATCTATCTATCTATCTATCTATCTATCTATCTATCTATCTATCTATCTATCTATCTATCTATCTATCTATCTATCTATCCATTATCTATCCCTTCATATCCATCCATCTATCTATCTATCTATCTCTCTGTCTATCTGTATGTGTATATCTATTTATCTGTCTGTCCGTCTGTCCATCCGTCCGTCCGTCTGTGTATCTATCTATCTATCTATCTATCTATCTATCTATCTATCTATCTATCTATCTATCTATCTATCTATCTATCTATTTATCTGTCTGTGTCTATCTATATATATATCTATATATCTATCTATCTATCTATCTGTATATATATATATATATATATATATATATATATATATATATATATATATATATATATATATATATATATATATATATATATATATATATATATCTATTCGTACGGTGCGGTTGCCAGGTGACTGCAGTTTGACAGATGTCCGATTGGAGAGAAGATTGGAGAGAAAGAAAAAGAAAAAAAAGAAAGAAAAAGAGAGAAAAAAAGAGAGAAAAAGGAAGCAGTAATAAACGTCTCTCTGCTCTGATTCTGAATCAAACATCACAGTTCAGGAAAATCCTGCTTTTAGATTCAGATTCGGTTCATCGAATCAACAAAATGAACGAATCTCTGATTCAAACCACTTTGTGTCGTTTAATCACCTTCATGGCGTCTGTGGGAGTCACATGACCAAAGGTCAAACGACTCGGATCCCGATTGGCCGTAACTGATGGCGATTTTAGCGCCGCGTTGCTCGTGCGTATCTAATAGATAATGAGCGAATCACTCATTTGGAGTCATATTGGAGAATCTTTCACAATGAACGAATCACTGATTCAAACCACTTTGTCCATTTAATCCCCTTCATGGTGTCTGTTGGAGTCACATGACCAAAGGACAAACCACCTATCCTTCTATCCATCCATCTATCTATCTATCCTTCTATCCATCCGTCTATATATCTATCCTTCTATCTATCTATCTATCTATCTATCTATCTATCTATCTATCTATATAGATTATTATGAGTATTGTTCAGGACAGAGGGAGAGAAAGTCGTGATTCACTAATAATAATAATAATAATAATAATAATAAATAATAGTAATAATAATAATAATAATTTGTATTTATTTCGAATAAAATGTTATAAGTAGCAGAAATGGAGATCGGCTGTGTTTCCTTTGCGCTGTGCTCCTGCTGATTAAACATCACCACCTGACGATCGCAATACTCTAATTGCCACCAAGTCATCGGGGGAAACAGGAAGTGAGACAGGAAGTGTGACTTCAACGAAAAAGTTATTTATCTTCTTTAAAAAAATAAATAATAATTAAAAAAATAAATAAAACATTCTCTTCTCCACTCCATCCGACCCCCGAACTTCCCAACGGTGTCATACGGACTCGTTCTGTTTACGGCGTTGTTATCGGACGAGTCGTCGCGCTCGCCCGCTGACGCCTTCAATTATCGCCGTCGAAAAGAAACCCAGACGTTCTTATTAGCGAAGGGAAAAAAAAAAGAAAGAAAGAAAAAATCCGCACACATCGAGCGTTGCTTTCTGTCTCCGGGCTCTTAGAGGAGCCTCGCTATTGTCGCCGCACCTGTCGGGGTCGTCGCTTTTCCTGCTTTATTTATTTATTTGTTTGTTTATTTATTTGTTTATTTATTTTTAAACGCTCTGTGTGAGACAGAAAGAAACTCGCGTTTTCTGGAGATGTTTAAGCGACGCTGACGCTTTGTGCTGAGCGAGAGACGGAGATGTCGTTATTAATGTCATTATTTATACGTGGATAAGACCAATTATTGAGTGGGGAGTGGCCTGTGTGTTCATCAGGGATGTAGGTGTGGTTATCTGTGAAGGAGGTGTGGCCTGTGTGTGTTTATCTGTGAGGGAGGTGTGGCCTGTGTGTGTTTATCTGTGAAGGAGGTGTGGCCTATGTGTGTTTATCTGTGAGGGAGGTGTGACCTGTGTGTGTTTATCTGTGAAGAAGGTGTGGCCTGTGTGTGTTTATCTGTGAAGAAGGTGTGGCCTGTGTATGTGTTTATCTGTGAAGAAGGTGTGGCCTGTGTGTGTTTATCTGTGAAGGAGGTGTGGCCTGTGTGTGTTTATCTGTGAGGGAGGTGTGACCTGTGTGTGTTTATCTGTGAAGGAGGTGTGGCCTGTGTGTTTATCTGTGAAGGAGGTGTGGCCTGTGTGTGTTTATCTGTGAAGGAGGTGTGGCCTGTGTGTGTTTATCTGTGAAGGAGGTGTGGCCTGTGTGTTTGTTAATCTAATGAAAGGGATGTTGCCTATGTGTGTGTGTGTGTGTGTGTGTGTGTGTGTGTGTGTTTATGTGTGGACTGCATGCTCTATCAGTGAAGTATTTGTGGCTTGTGTGTTCACCATTGAAGTGGGCGTGGCCTGTGTGTCTATAAGTGAAGTGGGCGTGGACCGTGTGTCTATAAGTGAAGTGGGCGTGGACCGTGTGTCTATAAGTGAAGTATATGTGACGTGTGTATATGAGTAAAGTGGGCGTGGCCTGTGTGCTCATCAGTGAAGTGGGCGTGGCCTGTATGTCTATAAGTGAAGTATATGTGACCTGTGTGTTTATCAGTAAAGTCGGCGTGGCTTGTGTGTTTATCAGTGAAGTATATGTGGCTTGTGTGTTTATTTGTGAAGGAGGTGTGGACTGTGTGTGTTTATCTGTGAAGGTGTGGCTTGTTTGTTCATATGTGAAGGAGGTGTGGTCTGTATATCTATATGTGAAGGAGGTGTAACCTGTGTGTTTATCTGTGAGGGAGGTGTGGCCTGTGTGTTTATCTGTGAAGGAGGTGTGGCCTGTGTGTTTATCTGTGAAGGAGGTGTGGCCTATTTTATAATCTGTGAAGTAGGTGTGGCCAGCGTGTCTATCTGTGAAAGAGGTGTGGCCTGTGTGATCATCTGTGAAGTAGGTATGGCACGTGTGTTTATCTGTGAATGAGGTGTGGCCTGTGTGTGTTTATCTGTGAGGGAGGTGTGGCCTGTGTGTGTTTATCTGTGAAGAAGGTGTGGCCTGTGTGTGTTTATCTGTGAGGGAGGTGTGGCCTGTGTGTGTTTATCTGTGAGGGAGGTGTGGTCTGTGTGTGTTTATCTGTGAGGGAGGTGTGGCCTGTGTGTGTTTATCTGTGAGGGAGGTGTGGCCTGTGTGTTATGGTGGGGTGTTTATCTGTGAAGGGAAGGTGTGGCCTGTGTGTGTTTATCTGTGAGGGAGGTGTGGCCTGTGTGTGTTTATCTGTGAGGGAGGTGTGGTCTGTGTGTGTTTATCTGTGAAGAAGGTGTGGCCTGTGTGTTTGTTAATCTAATGAAAGGGATGCTGCCTATATGTGTGTGTGTGTGTGTGTGTGTGTGTGTGTGTGTGTGTGTGTGTGAGTGTGTGTGTTTGTGTGTGGACTGTGTGCTCTATCAGTGAAGTATTTGTGGCCTGTGTGTTCATCAGTGAAGTGAGCGTGGCCTATGTGGTCATCAGTAAAGTGGGCGTGGCCTGCGTGTTTATCAGTGAAGTGGGCGTGGCCTATGTGTTCATCAGTAAAGTGGGCATGGCCTGTATGTGTGTAAGTGAAGTATATGTCACCTGTGTGTTTATCAGTAAAGTGGGCGTGGCCTGTGTTTTTATCAGTGAAGTTTGTGACCTGTGTGTTTATCAGCAAAGTGGGCGTGACCTGTGTTTTTATCAGTAAAGTGGGCGTGGCCTGCGTGTTTATCAGTGAAGTGGGCGTGGTCTATGTGTTCATCAGTAAAGTGGGCATGGCCTGTATGTGTGTAAGTGAAGTATATGTCACCTGTGTGTTTATCAGTACAGTGGGCGTGGCCTGTGTTTTTATCAGTGAAGTTTGTGACCTGTGTGTTTATCAGCAAAGTGGGCGTGGCCTGCGTGTTTATCAGTGAAGTGGGCGTGGCCTATGTGTTCATCAGTAAAGTGGGCATGGCTTGTATGTGTATAAGTGAAGTATATGTCACCTGTGTGTTTATCAGTAAAGTGGGCGTGGCCTGTGTTTTTATCAGTGAAGTTTGTGACCTGTGTGTTCATCAGTGAAGTGGGCGTGGCCTGCGTGTTTATCAGTGAAGTGGGCGTGGCCTGTGTGCTTATCAGTAAAGTAGGCCACTAATGTGACCAATTACAGCCCTACACATCACACTAAAATGAGCAGCAGTTATCTCCATGACTTCTTAAACAAACTTCACACCAGATTTCCCACACAGATGTTGTTGTTTTTTTTTTTTTTTAATAACTAGACACCGTCCCGAGCCGAACGTTTTCTGTATTGTATGGTTGAGGACGGAGAGATTGTGCCGAGACGGATGGCAGGAGGAGCGGTGCGAAGGAGCAGTGTCACTCTTAATGTGCTGCAAATAGATGATTTGTCTGCCACCGTCTACCTGCTCGTTAGCGGAGCTGCAGGAACGTCGAAGCCTGAAGCTTTGGACGATTCGGAACGTTGCTGGAAAAGTTTTGCAGTGAAAACGCTTCAACGAATCGCGAATAGTGTAAAAATACTTTATAAAGACGAGTCATCTGTCAGCCCTGAAAGACAGAGACGTGGCCTATGTGTTTATCTGTGAAGGAGGTGTGGCCTGTGCGTTTATCTGTGAAGGAGGTGTGGCCTGTGCGTTTATCTGTGAAGGAGGTGTGGCCTGTGCGTTTATCAGGGAAGGTGTCACACCTGATATGGAGGATCCAAGGCGGATGCAGAGTGCAAAGTGGGCGGAGCTGGGCGCGAGCTCAGAGCCAGCTAGTAGCCAGAGGAATGATGAAACCAGCTATAGATCCAGTGATCCGATTCCTAAGAGCCGAGTGAGCCGATTCTTTAGAGCCGAGTGAACCGACTCAGTGATCCGAGTCAGGAGACAGACCCAGAAGTGCTGGGCGTATGGAGCCGGAGCTTGAAGCGCGTTGAGCACGTTGAGGCCGGGTAGCGCGAGCCGGAGCTTGAATCGCGAGGAGCGCGAGGAGCGTGATCCGAAGTTTGAATCGCGTTGAGTGCGAGCCAGAGCTTGAAGCGCGTTGAGAGCGATGCGAAGTGAGAGTCCTGGAACAGGCAGGGTCGGGAAGCCGGTGGTCGGGAAATCGAAGAACGGAAACAGGTCGGTAACTATATCTTGACGGACAAATTGCTGGAGTGTGTTCAGGGTAATCCTCGAAGACAATCTGGCACTGATTGAGGGTCTTTGGGGTCCTTATACAGACGTGGACAAAATTGTTGGTACCCTTTGGTCAATGAAAGAAAAAGTCACAATGGTCACAGAAATAACTTTAATCTGACAAAAGTAATAATAAATAAAAATTCTATAAATGTTAACCAATGAAAGTCAGACATTGTTTTTCAACCATGCTTCAACAGAATTATGTAAAAAAATAAACTCATGAAACAGGCATGGACAAAAATGATGGTACCCCTAGAAAACACAGAAAATAATGTGACCAAAGGGACATGTTAATTGAAGGTGTGTCCACTAATTAGCATCACAGGTGTCTACAACCTTGTAATCAGCCATTGGGCCTATATATATGGCTCCAGGTAATCACTGTGTTGTTTGGTGATATGGTGTGTACCACACTCGACATGGACCAGAGGAAGCAAAGGAAAGAGCTGTCTCAAGAGATCAGAAAGAAAATTATAGACAAGCATGTTAAAGGTAAAGGCTATAAGACCATCTCCAAGCAACTAGATGTTCCTGTGAGTACAGTTGCACATATTATTCAGAAGTTTAAGATCCATGGGACTGTAGCCAACCTCCCTGGACGTGGCCGCAGGAGGAAAATTGATGACAAATCTAAGAGACGGATAATCCGAATGGTAACAAAAGAGCCTAGAAAGACTTCTAAAGAGATTCAAGGTGAACTTCATGCTCAAGGAACATCAGTGTCAGATCGCACCATCCGTCGTTGTTTGAGCCAAAGTGGACTACATGGGAGACGACCAAGGAGGACACCATTGTTGAAAACGAATCATAAAAAAGCAAGACTGGAATATGCCAAACTACATGTTGACAAGCCACAAAGCTTCTGGGAGAATGTCCTGTGGACAGATGAGACAAAAATCGAAGTTTTTGCCAAGGCACATCAGCTGTATGTTCACAGACGAAAAAATGAAGCATATCAAGAAAAGAACACTGTCCCTACTGTGAAACATGGAGGAGGCTCTGTTATGTTCTGGGGCTGCTTTGCTGCGTCTGGCACAGGGTGTCTTGAATCTGTGCAGGGTACAATGAAATCTCAAGACTATCAAGGAATTCTAGAGAGAAATGTACTAGCCAGTGTCAGAAAGCTTGG
>JACRUU010000015.1:2339381-2356881 GCA_030449085.1 Kryptopterus vitreolus | reverse complement strand
ATGAAAAGGTAAAAAAAAACTAAATTCCTTGCTAAAATAAATATTTTTTTGCAATTAGAAAGAAAGAAAGAAAGAAAGGAAGGAAGGAAGGAAGGAAAAGACAAAAAGGAATGAAGGGAGGAAGAAAGAAAGAAAGAAAGACAGAAAAGAAAGAACAATGAAAGGAGGAAGAAAAAAAAGGAAAGAAAAAGAAAGGAAAAAATACGAGTGAGAGAGAAAGAAAGAAGGAAAGACAAAAAGGAAAGAAAGAAAGGAAGGAAAAAAATGAGTGAGGAAGAAAGACAGGAAAGAAGGAATGAAGGGAGGAAGAAAGAAGGAAAGAAAGAGGGACAGAAATAAAGGAATGAAGGGAGGAATATATATATATATATGTATATATATATATACACACGGGAATGTACAGGACTTTGTTTGTTTGTTTGTTTGTTTGTTTGTTTGTTTGTTTACTGCACTCGTACACAGATTTGCACAAGCGCTTGCACTTTAGTGGTGATGTCACTTGTGAATCGAATGCGATGTGAAACGAAGGGAGTCGCTGAAGGCACGATTCCTATTTAATAACTCCTACCTGATATCAGTGTCTTGGTCAGGCAGGTTAATGTCTCCGGGCTGAGCATGAATATCCATGGTGTGTGTGTGTGTGTGTGTGTGTGTGTGTGTGTGTGTGTGTGTGTGTGTGTGTGTGTGTGTGTGTGTGTGTTTGCCCGTCGTGCTCCTTGGCCCTGTTAAGAAGGAACTCCACTGCCTACTTCAGCAGTCTGGACACTTTTCCTGCCTGTTCAAACCCCTCAAGGGTATAGAACCACACACACACACAACACACACACACACACATACACACCCACACACACACACACACACACACACCTATACACACCTACACACACACACACCCACACACCCACACACACACACACACACACACGCATCCACCCACTCGTTCCTCGTGCACCTCCTGCTTAGTCACTGCACATTATTCAAGCTCCAACTTTCCCAAACTGGGCCAAAGTGACTGCAGTCCATTAACACACACACACACACACACACACACACACACACACACACACACACACACACACACACACACACACACGCGTGTGCAGCTGGAACAACGCCGGCCATCTGTGACTGATGTGTGCACACACACCCCGGTCACAGTCTTAAAAAAAGGACGCATCGCTCTTCCTTTCTGTGGAGAATAAAAATAAAAGCCGCATTGCTGAAGGTTTATTCCGTCACATGACCAGGCAATAAGACGTCGCGGCTCAAGGTGAAGAGTCGTGATTGGAGCCCGTGGGACGAGCTGTCAGCTTATCACACACACCACACACACACACACACACACACACACACACACACACACACACACACACACACACAATCCTCTGCCCTTCTCTGATCTCGGCAGGTGGATCCTGAACCCGCCCCCCGGACGCTGAATAGAAAGAAAGAAAGAAAGAATGAATGAAAGAAAGAAAGAAAGAACGGAAGGAATGAAGGGATGAAGAAAGAAAGAAAGAAAGAAAGAAAGACAGAAAGAAAGAAAGACAGAAAGAAAGATAAAAAGAAAGAAAGAAAGGAACAAGTGAAGGGAGGAAGAAAGAAAAACAAAGGAGAAAGAAAGAAAGAAAGACAGAAAGACAGAAAGGAAGTGAGGAAAATAGAAACAAACAAAGGAAGGAAGAAAGAATCCCCACGGATAAGGGATTTAAAAATAAAAAAGTTTTTTAAACGGAGTGGACGCTTCAGATTCTCGAGTCACATGATCAGATCACGCTGTAACATTAGCGATGTTGTTTTTGTTTGTGTTGTTGTTTTGTTTAATAAACGTGTAGGAACGAATAAAGAGTTCTTTTTTGGAAAAAGTGAAAAAAGAGAGATTTTTAATGGAGCAATAAATAACTGAATGGTTTTTAAATGGTAATTGGACGATGAACAATGTGATGATAAACTGTGTCGTTTAACGCAAAAAAAGAAATGAAGGGGGGAAGAAAGAAAGGAAAAAAGGAAGGAAAAAATGTGTGAGAGAAAGAAAGAAAGAAAGGAAGTAAGAAAGAAAGGAAGGAAGGAAGGAGGGAATTAAGTGAGAAAGAAAGAACGGAAGGGATGAAGGGATGAAGAAAGAAAGACAGAAAGGAAGGAGGGAATGAAGGGAGGAAGAAAGAAATACAGAAAAGGAGGGAGGAAGGAAGGAAGGAAGAAATGAAGAAAAAAGAAAGAAAGGAAAAATGAGTGAGGAAGAAAAAAAGAAAGTCAGAAAAGAAGAAAGGAATGATGGGAGGAAGAAAGAAACAAACAATCAAAGGCAGGAAGAAAGAAAAGAAAGACAGAAGAAAGGAAGGAGGGAATGACGGGACGAAGAAATAAAAAAAGAAAGAAAGAAAGAAATGAGTGAGGAAGAAATAAAGAAAGAAACAAAGGCAGGAAGAAAGAAAAAGAGTGAGAAAGACAGAAAGGAAGGAAGGAATGAAGGGACGAAGAAAGAAAGAAAGGAAGGAAAAATGAGTGAGGAAGAAATAAAGGAAGTCAGAAAGGAAGGAGGGAATGAAGGGACGAAGAAAGAAAGACAAAATGAGTGAGAAAGAAAGACAGAAAGGAAGGAGGGAATAAAGCGACAAAGAAAGAAAGAAAGGAAGAAAGAAAAAAATGAGTTGAGGAAGAAAGACAGAAAGGAGGGAGGGAATGAAGGAAACAGAAAGAAAGAAAGAAAGAAAGAAGAAAGAAAGAAAGAAAGAAAAAAAGAAAGGAAAAAATTAGTGAGGAAGAAATAAAGAAAGTCAGAAAGGAAGAAAGGAAGAAAGGAATGAAGGGACTAAGAAAGAAAGAAAGAAAGGAAAAAATGAATGAGGTAGAAATAAAGAAAGTCAAAGGAAGAAAGGAATGAAGGGACGAAGAAAGAAAAAAAGAAAGAAAGAGGGAAAGAAAGAAAGTAATGAAGGGAGGAATATATATATATATATATATAAGCATTTTATATTTGAATGTATTGATATTTATTCGAGTGTTATTTAATAACTCGTGTTATTATAGTTATTATAGTGGACGCTTCAGATTCTCGACAAAGAAAACGAAGTATGAAAAGAAAGGAAGGAGGGAATTAAGGAAGGGAGAAAGAAATAAAAAACAGGAGGAATGAAGGGATGAGGGATGAAGAAAGAAAGAAAGACAGAAAGGAAGGAGGGAATGAAGGGAGGAAGGGATGAAGAAAGAAAAGAAAAGGATGAGGAAAACAAAAAAAAGAAGGAGGAAGAGATGAAAACGAAAGGAAGGGAATGAGGGAGGGAGAGAGGGAGGAAAAGGACGGAAGGAAGGAAGCCAGAAAGACATAAAGAAAGAAGAAAGAAAAAAGAAATAAAGAAATAAAGAAAAAATGAACCGAGAAGAAAGACAGAAAGGAAGGAAGGAATGAAGGGACGAAGAAAGAAAGAAAGAAAGAAAGAAGGAAGAAAGATAGGAAAAAATGAGTGAGGAAGAAATAAAGAAATGTAAAGAAAGAGAAAAATGATTTAGGTAATAAAGGAAGAAAGGAAGAAAGGAATGAAGGGACTAAGAAAGAAAGAAAGGAAGGAAAAATGAGTGAGGAAGAAATCCCGAAGTCCAGAAAGGAAGGAGGGAATGAAGGGACGAAGAAAAAAAGACAAAATGAGTGAGAAAGAAAGACAGAAAGGAAGGAGGGAATAAAGCGACTAAGAAAGCAAGACAGAAAGGAAGAAAGAAAAAAATGAGTGAGGAAGAAAGACAGAAAGGAGGGCGGGAATGAAGGAACAAAGAAAGAAAGAAGAAAGCCAGAACAAACCTGAAAGAAAGAAGAAGAAGAAAGAAATCGAAAGAAAGAAGAAAGGAAAAAATGAGTGAGGAAGAAATAAAGTCAGAAAGGAAGAAAGGAATAAAGGGACAAAGAAAGAAAGAAAGACAAAATGAGTGAGAAAGAAAGACAAAGGAAGAGGAATGAAGGGACTAAGAAAGAAAGAAAGAAAGGAAAAAAAGAAAGGAAAAAATGAATGAGGTAGAAATAAAGAAAGTCAGAAAGGAATGAAGGGACGAAGAAAGAAAAAAAGAAAGAAAAAGGGAAAGAAAGAAAGTAATGAAGGGAGGAATATATATATATATATATAAGCATTTTATATTTGAATGTATTGATATTTATTCGATTGTTATTTAATAACTCGTGTTATTATAGTTATTATAGTGGACGCTTCAGATTCTTGCAAAAAAACGAGTGAAAGAAAGGAAGGAGGGAATTAAGGAAGGGAGAAAGAAATAAAAAACAGGAGGAATGAAGGGATGAGGGATGAAGAAAGAAAAAGAAAGTAAGGATGCGAGGAAGGAACAAACAAACAAAGGAAGGAAGAAAGAAAGACAGAAAGGAAGGGAAGGAGGGAGGGAGAGAGGGAGGGAAGGAAGGAAGGAAGTAAGTCAGAAAAGAGAGAAAGAAAGAAAAAAGAAAAGAAAGAACTGCAAAAAGAGAGGAAAACCAAACGGAGGGAGGAAGGAAAGAAAGAAAAAATGCCCGGAAAGAAGACAGAAAGGAAGGAAGGAATTAAGGGACGAAGAAAGAAAGAAAGAAAGAAAGAAAGAAAGAAGGAAAGAAAGAAATTAAAAAATGAAAGGAAGAAATAAAGAAAGTCAGAATGAAGAGAATGAAGGGAGAAAGAAAGAAAGTCAGAAAGGAAGAAAGGAAGAAAGGAATGAAGGGAGAAAGGAAAGAAAGAAAGAAAGAAAGAAAAAAATGAGTGAGAAAGAAAGTCAGAAAGGAAGAAAGGAATGAAGGGACTAAGAAAGAAAGAAAGAAAGGAAAAAAGAAAGGAAAAAATGAGTTTGAGGTAGATAAAATAAAGAAAGTCCCGTCCAAAATGGAAGAAAGGAATGAATGGACGAAGAAGCCGAAGAAAGAAGAGGGAAAGAAAGAAAGTAATGAAGGGAGGACTATATATATATATATATATATATAAGCATTTTATATTTGAATGTATTGATATTTATTCGAGTGTTATTTAATAACTCGTGTTATTATAGTTATTATAGTGGACGCTTCAGATTCTCGCGTCACATGACCAGATGGCGCTAAGCGCCGCGGCGTGTAACATTAGCGATGTCACTTTTCATCTTTACAGCTTCATCAGTTAATGAATGTGTAGGTACGAATTAAAAATAAAAGTGAAAAAAAAAGAGAGAGAGATTTTAAAAGTAATTGATATTAATTTGACAATAATTCATTGAATGAATAATGAATAACGAAAAACGCCGTAATTCAATGATAAATTGCTTCGTTTAAAACAATTCACATTAATATTTATATTTAATTTTATTTAATATTTAATATTTTTATAACGGATCATTTGCTTTCCAATAAATCGCCGTAATTAAATAACTAATCATTTAATTGTCAATCTTTAGTCGTTTATTTTAATATTTAATAATATATTTTGTTATCAAATTTAATGCTACATATTACAATTTATTACGTTTGCAAATTTGTAATACACAGATTTTTTAAAAATAAAATAAAAAAGTATATATATATATATTTTATATAAATATATATTTCAATACACATATTTATTAGGGCTGTTAAAATATTTAATCGTGATTAATCGGCACAATTAGCACAAGTTAACATGTGATTATTTAATCGCAATGTTTCTAATACTCCAACTAACTGTAACATTTATTTCTCGCAAAATCTCTCCCTTTAATACGATTATTGGTTATTTCATGTTTATTTTACTCTGGAAACGATTCTTTTAATATTAATTTCTTGTTCAATTTCAATGTTACTTTGTTTAGTGTTGGTTTGAAGTGTAAAATATGGGACGTGGCTCCTTTAAGAATTGTGTTCCGGTTGCTTTTCCATATAAACTGGTGATACGGTGTTTAGGTTATACGGAAGCGCTTTATTGCGTTCAGTAAAAATGCGCTTTATTGCAGTAATACGGATTTGGGAATGCGATGCGCTTGCGTAAGGTTCCATACGGTAATATACGCTAATATAGTGAGGAGATCGTACCTGTTGTGAATGCGCAGCTAGGGGGCGTAATTCGGGGGAAATTCGGAGGAAACATGAGTGGATGCACTGAACGTTTATTTTTTCGTTTGTTGTTCTAGTTTCGTTCATTCATGTGTGTGTTTGTGTGTTTGTGTATATATATATATATATATATATATATATATATATATATATATATATATATATATATATATATATATATACAGTATTGGGAAGACTACTTTGGAAATGCAATATAAGATAATAAGTAGTTTTAATGTAACTAATGACATTTGTTGACATTACTTTCCTTTGTCCACTAGGTGGCACTTTAAGTTAACACTCTAAGAAAAAAAACATTTTAAACCCTCATAAAAAATCGGTTTTAGTTTTGGAAATGAAACTGCATATATATATATATATATAAACAAACAAAATAAATAACAAACAATGAGAGGACATTCTTGTTGAGAGGACATTCTTGTGGCTAAAAAAAGTGAAGGTTTGGATGAAATCCTTCATGAAGGCACCTGGAACATCCCAAATACACGGATGTTACACGGATTCACACCTGAGCGCCAAAGGTATTTTAACGTTTATACTCAAATGGAAAGCAGGGGCCGTGCAAAAGTTGTCGAAAGTGCATGTAAACATAATTTAGTAAAGCCTCTAAATGGATCGAGAGGTTTTTCTAGCAGGAGACATACATACAGCAGGTCTTCATTGAGCAGGTTTTGGGGAAGGATTATGTGTTAATCCCAGTCTTTTATCCTTATAGTGGACGTAAGAAAGAAATCACCTGATCGGTTATTCGACTCATAAATAAAACTAGATATGGGATATATATTTCCTGAAGAAATTGATTGAGTGATATTTACCGATGCAAACCGCAGCTCTGGGCGCGACTTCCCTTACAGCCTGGTCCATTTAATGTTCAGCGTTGACTGTGAAATGCTGGCTCGTTCGGAGAGACGAGTGTTTAGACACCAAAAACGCCCGTTTTGGGTGTTTTTTCAGGAGGGGGCGGGGCCAGTGACACATGTGACATCATCAAATTATCCATCGTTCGAATCCCGTCGATGTGCCCAGCGTATAGACATGTCACATGACCCTGTATCAGGGTTTCGTAGATTTTTCACGTTTGCGGTTAGGTGACGTCATGCAGCAGTCATATGTATGCGACCTACTCCATCTCACCTACGAGTGGATGTGTCACATGTGCATGTCGGGCGAATACAGGGCCAAACAGCGGAGCGTCAAATTTCCCCATTCATTCTCTATGGGGCCGGAATTTCGCGTATTCCCGAAATTCCGAACGTGTGTGGGGTTCGAGATGTATGTGACCATGATCCACTCCGGATCCCCTACGAGTGGATTTGCCATATGTGCATGTCGGACGCTCACAGGCCGAACTGTGAGGCACGAAATTTGGGCCCCATTCATTTTCTATAGGAAAAAATTCACGCTTTTTGGCCCCGGGTTCGGAATTCCGCGGGGCGATTCCTTATAAAAGTAACAGCACACCTCACACCATCGGGATGCACGATATGAGGTATGATTCGTGACGGTCGGACAAAAACTGCGGGACGAGTTACGCGGCGAAAATTTGCCCGAAGCCAGAGAGATTATAATAGTGATGCTTTTGCACACGTCACTAATACATTTTTTTGTTGTTTTTTTCTGATCAGTCCCGGAGCTGCGTAAGGAAAACTTTTTTCTTTTTTTTAGTATTGTGTAAAAAAAGAAAAAAGGAAAAAAGTACAATGGGTCATTAGGAAACACGGCCCGGTCTCCAAGCAACAGTTCCCGTGATGCATAAAATCCTCCTGCGCTGTTGATTAAAATAATTACCGTGTAAATAATAGACAATCAGAGCCGCTACGAGCCGCGTGGTCACTTCTCTCTCTCTTTTTTAAAATTTATTTATTTATTTATTTGTATTATTTTTGCCGTGTATTTTGTAACCCGGAACGGACGAAAGGCTTGTGCGATTTTCGCGGACGTTTATTCATCACCATTTATTATGTCGACGAGCAATTTCTAAATAATACGCAGGAACCAAATATAGTAGAATGTGTCCCGGACGACTTCGTCTGGTTCTCCGCTCTGTATTGTTGTGTGGTGTTGTTGTTTTGTTGTGTGGTGTTGTTGTCGTCACTGTGTACCGGATAATTGAAATGACATTCACGGTAATACATATATATATATATATATATATATATATATATATACGGTAATACATATACCTCCAGGGTCCGGGTTCGATTCCCGTCTCGGCCATGTGTGTGTGTGTGTGGAGTTTGCATGTTCTCCCCGTGTCTCAGGGGGTTTTTTTCTCCGGGTTCTCCGGTTTCCCCCTCGGTCCAAAAACATGCACGGTAGGTTCGATTAGCACCTTGGAAAATTGTCCCTAGTGTATGCATGTGTGTGTGTGTGTGTGTGTGATGGGTTGGCATTCCATCCAGGGTGTATCCTGCCTTAATACCCATAGACGCCTGAGATAGACACAGCCTCCCCGTGACCCGAGGGAAGATCGGATAAAGCGGTAGAAGATGAATGAATGAATAGAGCGGGCCAAAATGAATAACAGGCTAACGCATGTTTAATTTAATGCCACTAATTTTACTAACGCGCGATTAATACAGTTTCTGTTCGACCATTTTAATTAAAAACATCAATTAAACGAGACGGAATGAAAGCTTCCAACGCAGAGTTCATTCACGGCCATGTTTAAAAAAAAATTATAATAATAATAACAAGAGAACTAGATATGGGATATATATTTCCTGAAGAAAATGTGAGTGATGCTTGCCGATGCAAACCGCAGCTCCGGGCGTGACCCCCTTACAGCCTGATCCGTTTAATATTTAGCGTTGACTTCGAAATGCTAGCTCGTTCTGAGAGATGAGTGTTTAGACACCAAAAAAAAAACAACTGTTTTGGGCGTTTTTTCAGGAGGGGCGGGGCCAGTGATGTAGGTGACATTATCAAATTATCCAGCGTCCGACTCCCGTCGATGTGCCGAGCGTTTAGACATGTCACATGACCCTGTGTCCGAGTTTCACAGATTGTTTCACGTTTGCGGATTACGTGACGTCATGCAGCAGTCATATATTCGTGATCTACTCCATCTCACCTACGAGATGGATATGTCAAATGTGCATGTCGGTTGAACACGGGCCGAACAGCGGAGCATCAAATTTCCCCATTCATTCTCATATAGGGCCGGAATGTCGCGGTATTTCCCCGAAATTTCGTAACGCGAAACGTACGTGTGTGGGATTCGGGAGGTATATGATCGTGATCCACTCCGGACCCCCTACGAGTGGATTTGCCATATGGGCATGTCGGACGCTCACAGGCTGAACTGTGAGGCACGAAATTTCATCCCCATTCATTTTCTAGGGGAAAAAATTCCCGCTTTTTAGCCCCAGGTTCGGAATTCCACAGGACGATTCCTTATAAAAGTAATAGCACACATCCCACCATCGGGACGCACGATACGAGGTATGATTCGTGAGGATGGGACAAAAACTGCGGGACGAGTTACGCGCCGAAAATTTGACAGAAGAAAGAGTGAGATTCTAATAGTGATGCTTTTCGCACACTTCACTAATTATCACTAAACATTCGTTTTTTATATATATATATATATATTATATATATATATATATATATATATATATATATATATATATATATATATATATATATATATAGGAATAGAGGAACTAAAAAAAAACAAACGTGTGGAAAAAATTCCCGGCCCTTCTCATGGATTCCGGATTGGGAATGCACTTTTCACGGCGTGTGCGGCTTTGGTGGTTTATCGGCGCCCACGGCTCGGCTCGGCTCGACACTCTATGTCAGAGCTGTGTTAATTGACTTTCTGAAGCACGCTGTCACACACACTCCATCTGCGCTGATGGGCCACCGTTTCACACACACACACACACACACACACACACACACACACACACACACACACACACACACACACACACACTGAGCTATGAAGCTCGACTTCACACAGGGAGAGACTCCAGTCACGGCTTCCTCAGGAGCGCTGTTAAAGAACCACCTGCTCATCGCTGTCACCACCACACACACAACACACACACACACACACACACGTGACATTTCATTGTCATGAAAAGAAAAATGGAAACACAGATGTATACGCTTAGTCACGGACACGTTCACACACACACACACACAAACAGCGAAGTATACACACCGCTGTGCACAAGAGAGTCTTTAAACGCATGAAGGAAAACAAGTGTTTGTTTAAATACAAAAGGAAAAAGCGACGAGTTTTTAACTCCATATGGACACCTGGGACGTGACGCACCGACGAAGCTCCTACGCTACGCCCACAAACACACAGACACGCCCACAGACACGCCCACTGCCCCGCTAGTACTTGTTACGGCTCCACGCGAATAATTCGTGTGTCCTAACAGCGACCGAACAGCGTGTCCTGACGCTTTGCTCAATCATCCGCCCACCTACGTCCCCTCCCTCCCTTCTTCCTTTCCAGATGTTTCTCCACTTCCATCAATGTCTGCTTCAAGTTCAAGATGTGGGCGAATATATATATATATATATATATATATATATATATATATATATATATATATATATATATATATATATATATATATATATATATATATATTCATTCATCTTCTACCACTTTATCCGATCTTCCCTCGGGTCACGGGGAGTCTGTGCCTATCTCAGGCGTCTATGGGCATTAAAGCAGGATGCACCCTGGATGGAATGCCAACCCATCACAGGACACACACACACACACACACACCACACACACACATTCATACACTAGGGACAATTTTCCAAGGTGCCAATCAACCTACTGTGCATGTTTTTGGACCGGGGGAGGAAACCGGAGAACCCGGAGAAAAAAAAACTCCCTGAGGCACGGGGAGAACATGCACAAACTCCACTACACACATGGCCGAGACGGGAATCGAACCCGGATCCTAGTGGTGTGAAGGCGAACGTGCTAACCACTAACGCCACCGTGCCCCCTATATATATATATATATATATATATATATATATATATATATATATATATATATATATATATATATATATATATGAAAAAAGAAGGCACAAAAAACAAAAAAAAGCACAAAAAGGGCTGTTTACTTTAACAAGCATCGCTTACAGATACAATCAGAGAGAGCAAGAGAGAGAGAGAGAGAGAGAGAGAGAGAGAGAGAGAGAGAGAGAGAGAGAGAGAGAGAGCAGGAGTGCTCAGATTGATGCACTGATACCGTGTCTCGTGCTGCAGTAATGTAGCTGATCTGTAAAAGTGACAGGTTCGAAATATACTGAGACGAACAGCAAGACGGAGAAAAAGAGTGAGAGAGAGAGAGAGAGAGAGAGAGGGGGACGGGGGAGGAGTGGGGGGCGAATAGAGAGACAGCTTGAAAAGGTCACG
Source organism: Kryptopterus vitreolus (assembly GCA_030449085.1). Classification (NCBI taxonomy): domain Eukaryota; kingdom Metazoa; phylum Chordata; class Actinopteri; order Siluriformes; family Siluridae; genus Kryptopterus; species Kryptopterus vitreolus. Next base: position 2,345,425 of record JACRUU010000015.1, on the reverse strand, counting down.
AGATACAAAGCATCCTTTCGGGCTTCTTATTAGAGCAGGATTCGGCTTTGTGGCGCTGCCCTTTATAGCCTGTCAGACCCCGAGATGATCTAAACCTGCTTCAATAGCAAGTTCGCTTCACGCTGCCTCGAAATGATGACATCAAAATCAGCGTGTGTGTGTGTGTGTGTGTGAGTGTGGTGTGTGTGTAAGATCTGTGTGTGTGTGTGTGTTGTGTGTTTTGGGTCTCCATTTGGGAAGATTTTTTTGTGGATTTTCTGTTCAATTCAGTCGAGCTCAGAGATAGTGTTGTTTTTCGGCGGCCTGTTTTTGTTTTTTTGTTGTTGTTTTTTTTTTTTGGACATGTTTATTCAGTATCACTACGATGTACAAATATACAATGTGCTTTCCAAAGACATCTTTTCCAAGAAGGTCTCTAAGATATTGTGACATGAATTTACAAGCGAGTAAACGATGTGTAAACAAATCCAAAATAATAATAAAAAAGGGACTAATAATTAAAATAATAATAAGTAAAATAATAATAATAATAATAATAATAATAATAATAATTAAAACATGTCAACACTAGTCAAAAAGTTAAACAGTAACACCCTGTAGAAAAGCACAACAATTAATAATAATAATAATAATAATAATAATAATAATAATAATATAATAATAATAATAATAATAATAATATAAACATGACAACACTAGTCAAAAAGTTAAACAGTCACCACCCTGTAGAAAAGCACAAGAATTGAAAATAATAATAATAATAATAATTAATATAATAATAATATTATTATTATTATTATTATTATTATTATTATTATTATTATTATTAATTAAAACATGACAGCTAGTCACAAAGTTAAACAGTCAGACCCTGTAGAAAAGTACATAATAATAATAATAATAATAATAATAATAATAATAATAATAATAATATAATAATAACAAAACTTTCCCTAGATATCTCCAATATTGTAACATTGTAATGCCACAGTACAGTCGTGTGCCTCTAAAATCGTGTGAACATGGTGTATTGGCTGGATGTTGGGCCCCCCGATACTTTTGAGAGGATTTAATATATTTAATATTGCTTTTAATTTCTGTGTATTTTTTTTTAGCCCTGTGTATTCCCTGTTAGGACCCAAAGTCCTCACAAAGTCATTTCGAAAATTACTTACGCAAACCTGATCGTATCCTTACAATGACAGGACGGTAACAAATGATTTAATCTCGTGTCGGCAAAGCTAAAACGTATTATTTATCTCTGTACTTTTCAAGGTCACCAACAGCGGGACCTAAATTCCTTAATCAACCTGATTCTGATCTGCGGGTCCTCATAAAACATCAAATCTGAAAATACAAACAAACAAAATTTACTTCTGGATCTGGAGGTCAGAGTCACATCGGGGTTGATTAGCAAAATCGCTTTATTCTAAGAAAGAAAGGATGTCAATGGAAAGTCCTCACAACGACCGTACTTGAAGTGTGTGTGTGTGTGTGTGTGTGTACAAGAAAGGTTTATTTTCCACAGACGTGTGAACCTGAAATATACACAATTCTATCGGTCAAACAAGCCTACATGTATTATTAATAACTCAACATTAGGAATTATTTCGTTTTGTTGTTGGATCAATTAAAATTGACCATCTTTGAAAACTTTTTCCAAGGACTTTTTCAGTAAGAACGTAAAAAAAAAAAAAACGTTGCTTTCTCAGAGTTAGATTTCAGTTCAATCCAAAAAACCCTATAACTTTAATAAAACACAAATCGCCATAGCAACAATTAACAACAACAACAACCTGTTTTGTTTACCTTTGAGCATCTGTTCAGCGAGTCCTCCTTTGCACTTCTATCGGTTACTATAGCAACAATACTGTATATAAAATGTGCGGGGATATTGCGACGGCCAGACGCAGCATTTCAAGTGACACTCATCAGCATTTTATAATGATCTCGGCGCTGGCGGTGCTTTGGGAGCCCAGACTCACTTCTGCCGTATGAAACTGTTATTTGATTCATTTGCATCAATGCAAACGCGTCCGCTGAGCAATTCTGACGAGATGGCCTAGGGCCATACAACGTTTTACTATTACAGCCAGCAAAACACGCTTCTATCCGTCGCTATTCATACTCCATTGTGCCGGCTGATGAAGTGTGATGAATAGAGTCGTAATTGACAGCGTGGCCCGGTGTATATTACCATCATTCATTTTTCATTTTTCGGAAGTGAATACGGGGAAAAAAAAAAACAATAAACAATAAAAAAAAAGAAACACGTTTATCCTGCTTTTCGTCTGTTCGGATATTAGGGATTCAATTCAAACCAACAGGATTCAGGTGCAGACCAATCATCATTTGTAAATGCTGCTCTGCAGTGCATGATGGGAAGTGTAGTTCCTGTTATAATCCTGACACGACGATTGATTCTGCTCTGTTGGTCATTTTATACACATACATTTTTATTTTTTATTTTTTGTAAAGATATCTACTTTTAATTCTATTTGTATTGTTTGTTTGTTTTTATTTTATCCCCCCCCCCTGTTATGTTTACATGTTGTAAAAAGCATTTCACGTATATGTGTGTATGCGACAAATAAAAATTGAATATGAATTAATTTACATTTACAGCATTTGGCAGACATCCTTATCCAGAGCTACTTACAACTGAGCAATTGAGGGTTAAGGGCCTTGCTCAAGGGCCCACTAGTGGCAGCTTGGTGGTGGTGGGTTTGAACATGTGATCTTCCGGTCCAACACCTTAACCACTGGGCTACACCACCTCCCTAATTAGGGCTATTAATGCGTTAACGCAAATTTTCTTTAACGGCACTAATGTTATTAAGGCGTGATTAACGCGGTGTGCGTTACCATGTGAGTGATCTCCTCCTTCACTCAGCATGTAAATCATTCATTCATACATCTTCTACCGCTATATCCGATCTTCCCTCGGGTCACGGGGAGTCTGTGTCTATCTCAGGCGTCTATGGGCATTAAGGCAGGATACACCCTGGATGGAATGCCATCCAACCCATCGCAGGGCACACACACACACACACACACACACACACACACACACACACACACACATTCATACACTAGGGACAATTTTCCAAGGTGCCAATCAACCTCAACCGTGCATGTTTTTGGACCGGGGAGGAAACCCGGAGAACCCTGGAGAAAAACCCCCCTGAGGCACGGGGAGAACATGCAAACTCCAACTCCACACACACATGGCCGAGACGGGACTCGAACCCGGACCCTGTAGGGGGGTGAATGAATGAATGTATGTAATGTATGTATGTATGTATCCCAAACATACCCCCAGTTTATATGGAAACCGGAACATAATTCTTAAAGGAGCCGCGTACCATATTTATCCACAAACACATTTTAACATTGAAACGAACAAAAAATGTATATTAAAAGAATAATTTCCAATATATATATATATATATATATATATATATATATATATATATATATATAAACATATTAATTTGTTCAGAAAAACGTGCGATTAATCGCGATTAAATATTGTAATCTAACAGCCCTAATTATAATAGTGATTTTAACGAATTGTACATGATTTAAAGTTGTTTTTTTTTCTCACACCAGACGTTCACAGCTGTTAAGCTTCGTTTACTAAACGTCGACAGATGGTAAACGGTTTGATCGTAAAGGAAGAATGGAATCGAGCAGCAAAGGCAGAAAGAGATGAATAAGACGAAGATGAAAGAAACATGGGACAGATGTGGAATAGGAGTTTGGTGGGATGGAGGGTGATGTGTGTATGTGTGTGTGTGTGTGTGTGTGTGTGTGTGTGTGTGTGACTGAGAGATAAAGAGAGAATTAAAGGAATTAGACCTAATTGGTTATTTGGACCCTCTGGACGTCGAGGACGCGGCGAGTGTCATTGCGGCTCTGCGTCATGCGCTCGCTCCGAATGACGGAGAGCAGCTGGACGGCCCTCTGTGGGGGATTAGTCACATCGTGCGATTCCACGCTAAACGCCGTCGCTATGGTGATCACGGTGACCTTATGGCCTCTTTCTCAGGCTGGGTCGCTATGTAGCGTGTGCTTTCCGAACACAAGATGATCTGATACAGTGACAATGATAGGGGGGGAAAATGGTGATCAGTGACTAATCACCAAATTGATGGTCATTGAACCCAAAAATACCCAAAAGTGGTGAACAGTGTGTAGTTATTGGGAGCACTGGGGATTGGTGATGTGTCTTTATGAACGAGGATGATCAGTGATTGGTCATTTGGGAGTAATAGTGATTTGTGTTTAATTGGAGCACTGGTGATTAGTGATTCGTCACTGGAAACAGTGGTTGATTTGTGATCAGGGTTAATAGTGATTTGTGTGTCCTTGTTGGGAGCACTGGTGATTAGTGATTCGTCACTGGAAACAGTGGTTGATTTGTGATCAGGGTTAATAGTGATTTGTGTGTCCTTGTTGGGAGCACTGGTGATTAGTGATTCGTCATTACTGGAAATTCAGTGGTTGTCATTTGTGATCAGGTTACAGTTATGGATAGTGATTTGTGTGTCCTTGTTGGGAGCATGGTGATTGGTGGGTTAATAGTGATTTGTGTGTCCTTGTTGGGAGCACTGGTGATTAGTGATTTGTCACTGGAAACAGTGGTTGATTTGTGCTCAGGGGTAATAGTGATTTGTGTGCCCTTGCTGGGAGCACTGGTGATTAGTGATTCATCACTGGGAACAATTGTGATCAGTGATTGGTCCTTTGGGAGTTACAGTGATATGTGCTTACTGGGAGCAGTACTGGTAATTAGTGATGTGTCATCATGAACGATGGTGATTGGTCATTTGGGAATAATAGTGATTTGTGTTTAATGGGAGCACTGGTGATTAATGAATCATCACTGGAAACAGTGGTGATTGGTGATCAGGGGTAATAGTGATTTGTTTGGAGCACTGGTGATTAGTGATTTGTCACTGGGAACAATTGTGATCAGTGATTGGTCAATTGGGAGTTATAGCGATTTGTGTTTACTGGGAGCACTGGTGATTAGTAATTTGTCATTATGAACAGTGGTGATCAGTGATTGGTCGTCAGGAGTAATAGCGATTTGTGTTTCCTTACTGGGGGGCACTGGTGATTAGTGATTCATCACAGGGAACAATGGTGATCAGTGATAGGTCACATGTACAAATATGGATTTGTGTTTACTGGGAAAAGTTGTGATCAGTGATTGGTCATTTGGGAGTTATAGTGATTTGTGTTTAGTGGGAGCACTGGTGATTAGCAATTTGTGACTGGGAACGATTGTGATCAGTGATTGGTTGTCAGGAGTAATAGCGATTTGTGTTTCCTTACTGGGGGGGCACTGGTGATTAGTGATTCATCACAGGGAACAATGGTTCACTGGTAGTATCACAGATATGGATTTGTGTTTACTGGGAGTACTGACTTGGTCATTGACTGTCCATTGGGAACAATGATGATCAGTGATTGGCCACTGGGAACAATGGTGATCACTGATTGGTCAACAATGCCACATGTACATTCATTCATCTTTCATCTCATCAGTGATTGGCCATCTGGGCTGGGATAACTGGATGGAATCGCAGGGCCAACCCATCACAGGCACACACACAGGACATACACACAATTTCCCAGGTGCCAATCAACCTACCGTGCATGTTTTTGGACCGGGGGAAACCGGAAAACCCGGAGAAAAAAAACCCTGAGGCACGGGGAGAACTGCAAACTCCACACACACCATGGCCGAGACGGGACATGGCCGAGACGGGAATCGAACCCGACCCTGGCGGTGTGACTGGCGAACGTGCTAACCACTAAGCCAGCCCCCGTGCCCCCTGCCACACGTACAATACATGCATTTTCAGCATAAATATGAATAATGAATAAATGCCGTTCTGTCGCCTGTATTAAATCCCCACAAACACTCGCACCCTCACGTTATTATCTCCGAATATGTGCACATTAATAATCCTTCAGTCCGTCCTCACCCCCCGCTTCCCCCCCCCCACCCCCGGAGATCTCAATCCGAGTGC
>JACRUU010000015.1:2326881-2331881 GCA_030449085.1 Kryptopterus vitreolus | reverse complement strand
TGAGATTCGTTTGAGATTTGAGTTTGAGATTTTTGAGATTTTTGATTTTTGATTTTTGAATTTGTTTTTGATTCGTTTGAGATTTGTTGATTCGTTTTTGTTTGAGATTTCGTTTGAGATTTGTTTGAGATTCGTTTGAGATTCGTTTGAGATTCGTTTGAGATTCGTTTGAAATTTGTTTGAGATTCGTTTGAGATTTGTTTGATTCGTTTTTGTTTGAGATTCGTTTGAGATTCGTTTAATTCGATTGAGTTTGGGATTCATTTGAGATTCGTTTGGGATTTGTTTGAGATTCGTTTGATTCGTTTGAATTCGTTTGAGATTTGTTTGAGATTCGTTTGAGATTCGTTTGATTCGTTTGGGATTCGTTTGATTCGTTTGATTCGTTTGAGATTCGTTTGAGATTCGTTTGAAATTCATTTGAAATTTGTTTGAGATTCGTTTGAGATTTGTTTTTGTTTGAGATTCGTTTTTCGTTTGAGATTCGTTTGAGATTCGTTTGAGATTTGTTTGAGATTTGTTTGAGATTCGTTTGAGATTTGTTTGAGATTCGTTTGAGATTTGTTTAAGATTTGTTTGAGATTCGTTTGAGATTCATTTGAAATTTGTTTGATTCGTTTGAGATTCGTTTGAGATTCGTTTGAGATTCGTTTGAGATTTGTTTGAGATTTGTTTGAGATTTGTTTGAGATTTGTTTGAGATTTGTTTGAGATTTGTTTGAGATTTGTTTGAGATTTGTTTGAGATTTGTTTGAGATTTGTTTGAGATTTGTTTGAGATTTGTTTGAGATTTGTTTGAGATTTGTTTGAGATTTGTTTGAGATTTGTTTGATTTGTTTGATTTGTTTGAGATTCGTTTGAGATTCGTTTGAGAAATTTGTTTGAGATTCGTTTGAGATTTGTTTGAGATTTGTTTGAGATTCGTTTGAAATTTGTTTGAGATTCGTTTGAGATTCGTTTGAGATTCGTTTGAGTTTGAGATTGTTTGAGATTCGTTTGAGATTCGTTTGTTTGGATTCGTTTGAGATTCGTTTGAGATTTGTTTGATTTGGATTCGTTTGAGATTCGTTTGGGATTCGTTTGAGATTCGTTTGTTTGTTTGAGATTCGTTTGAGATTCGTTTGATTCGAAATTTGTTTGAGATTCGTTTGAGATTCGAAATTTGTTTGAGATTCGTTTGAGATTCGTTTGAGATTTGTTTGAGAAATTTGTTTGAGATTCGTTTGAGATTCGTTTGAGTTTGTTTGAAATTTGTTTGAGATTCGTTTGAGATTCGTTTGTTTGAGATTCGTTTGAGATTCGTTTGTTTGAGATTCGTTTGAGATTCGTTTGATTCGTTTGAGATTCGTTTGAGATTTGTTTGAGATTCGTTTGAGATTCGTTTGAGATTCGTTTGAGATTCGTTTGATTCGATTTGTTTGATTCGTTTGAGATTCGTTTGAGATTTGTTTGAGATTCGTTTGAGATTTGTTTGAGATTCGTTTGATTCGTTTGAGATTTGTTTGAGATTCGTTTGAGATTGTTTGAGATTCGTTTGAGATTCGTTTGATTTGTTTGAGATTCGTTTGAGATTTGTTTGATTTGTTTGATTCGTTTGAGATTCGTTTGAGATTCGTTTGAGATTTGTTTGAGATTTGTTTGAGATTTGTTTGAGATTTGTTTGAGATTTGTTTGAGATTTGTTTGAGATTGTTTGAGATTTGTTTGAGATTCGTTTGAGATTGTTTGAGATTTGTTTGAGATTTGTTTGAGATTTGTTTTTGTTTGAGATTTGTTTGAGATTTGTTTGAGATTTGTTTGAGATTTGTTTGAGATTTGTTTGATTCGTTTGATTTGTTTGAGATTTGTTTGAGATTTGTTTGAGATTTGTTTGAGATTTGTTTGAGATTTGTTTTTGTTTGAGATTTGTTTTTGTTTGAGATTCGTTGAGATGAGATTGTTTGAGATTTCGTTGAGATTTGTTTGAGATTTGTTTGAGATTTGTTTGAGATTCGTTGAGATTTGTTTGAAATTCGTTTGAAATTCGTTTGAGATTCGTTTGGGATTCGTTTGAGATTCGTTTGGGATTCGTTTGAGATTCGTTTGGGATTGTTTGAGATTCGTTTGAGATTTGTTTGAGATTCGTTTGGGATTCGTTTGAGATTCGTTTGAAATTCGTTTGAGATTTGTTTGGGATTCGTTTGAGATTCGTTTGAGATTTGTTTGAGATTTGTTTGAGATTTGTTTGAGATTCGTTTTTGTTTGAGATTTGTTTGAGATTCGTTTTTGTTTGAGATTCGTTTGATTTGTTTGAGATTCGTTTGAGATTCGTTTGAGATTCGTTTGAGATTCGTTTGAGATTCGTTTGATTCGGATTCGTTTGAGATTCGTTTGATTCGTTTGAGATTTGTTTGAGATTCGTTTGAGATTCGTTTGATTCGTTTGAGATTCGTTTGAGATTTGTTTGAGATTCGTTTGAGATTCGTTTGAGATTCGTTTGATTCGTTTGAATTTGTTTGAGATTTGTTTGAGATTTGTTTGAGATTCGTTTGAGATTGTTTGAGATTTGTTTGAGATTTGTTTGAGATTCGTTTGAAGATTTGTTTGAGATTTGTTTGAGATTTGTTTGAGATTTGTTTGAGATGAGATTGTTTGAGATTTGTTTGAGATTTGTTTGAGATTCGTTTGAGATTTGTTTGAGATTCGTTTGAGATTCGTTTAAGATTCGTTTGAGATTCGTTTGTTTGAGATTCGTTTGAGATTCGTTTGATTCGTTTGGGATTCGTTTGAGATTCGTTGAAATGGGATTCGTTTGATTCGTTTGGGATTCGTTTGAGATTTGTTTGAGATTCGTTTGAGATTCGTTTGATTCGTTTGAATTCGTTTGAAATTCATTTGAAATTTGTTTGAGATTTCGTTTGAGATTCGTTTGAGATTTGTTTGAGATTTGTTTGAGATTGTTTGAGATTCGTTTGAGATTCGTTTGAGATTTGTTTGAGATTTGTTTTTCGTTTGAGATTTGTTTGATTCGTTTGAGATTTGTTTGAGATTTGTTTGAGATTTGTTTGAGATTTGTTTGAGATTTGTTTGAGATTTCGTTTGAGATTCGTTTTTGTTTGAGATTTGTTTGAGATTCGTTTGGGATTTCGTTTGAGATTCGATTTGAAATGGGATTCGTTTGAGATTCGTTTGAGATTCGTTTGAGATTTCGTTTGAGATTCGTTTGAGATTTCGTTTGAGATTCGTTTGAGATTCGTTTGAAATTCGTTTGAGATTCGTTTGAGATTTGTTTGAGATTTCGTTTGAGATTCGTTTGAGATTCGTTTGAGATTTGTTTGAGATTTGTTTGAAATTCGTTTGAGATTCGTTTGATTCGTTTGAGATTTGTTTTTCGTTTGAGATTCGTTTGAGATTCGTTTGGGATTCGTTTGAGATTCGTTTGAGATTCGTTTGAGTTTGAAATTGTTTGAGATTCGTTTGAGATTCGTTTGAGATTCGTTTGAGATTTGTTTGAGATTCGTTTTTCGTTTGAGATTCGTTTTTCGTTTGAGATTTGTTTGAGATTCGTTTTTGTTTGAGATTTGTTTGAGATTTGTTTGAGATTCGTTTGAGATTCGTTTGAGATTTGTTTGAGATTTGTTTGAGATTTGTTTGAGATTCGTTTTTGTTTGAGATTTGTTTGAGATTGTTTGAGATTTGTTTGATTTGTTTGATTTGTTTGAGATTTGTTTGAGATTTGTTTGAGATTTGTTTGAGATTTGTTTGAGATTTGTTTGAGATTTGTTTGAGATTTGTTTGAGATTTGTTTTTGTTTGAGATTTGTTTGAGATTTGTTTGAGATTCGTTTTTGTTTGAGATTTGTTTTTGTTTGAGATTTGTTTGAGATTTGTTTGAGATTTGTTTGAGATTTGTTTGAGATTTGTTTGAGATTTGTTTGAGATTTGTTTGAGATTTGTTTGAGATTTGTTTGAGATTTGTTTGAGATTTGTTTGAGATTTGTTTGAGATTTGTTTGAGATTTGTTTGAGATTTGTTTGAGATTCGTTTGATTTGTTTGAAGATTCGTTTGAGATTTCGTTTGAGATTCGTTTGAGATTTGTTTGAGATTTGTTTGAGATTCGTTTGATTCATTTGAGATTCGTTTGGGATTTGTTTGAGATTCGTTTGAGATTCGTTTTGTTTGAAATTCGTTTGAGATTCGTTTGAGATTCGTTTGAGATTCGTTTGAGATTCGTTTGGGATTCGTTTGAGATTTGTTTGAGATTCGTTTGAGATTTGTTTGAGATTCGTTTGAAATTTGTTTGAGATTTGTTTGAGATTTGTTTGAGATTCGTTTGTTTGATTCGTTTAAATTCGTTTAAGATTCGTTTATTCGTTTGAGATTCGTTTGGGATTCGTTTGAGATTCGTTTGGATTCGATGAGATTCGTTTGAGATTCGTTTGAGATTCGTTTGAGATTCGTTTGAGATTCGTTTTTCGTTTGAGATTCGTTTGAGATTCGTTTGATTCGTTTGAGATTCGTTTGAGATTCGTTTGAGATTCGTTTGAGATTTGTTTGAGATTTGAAGATTCATTTGTTGAAATTTGAAATTTGTTTGAGATTTCGTTTGAGATTCGTTTGAGATTCGTTTGAGATTTGTTTGAGATTCGTTTGAGATTTGTTTGAGATTCGTTTGAGATTCGTTTGAGATTCGTTTGGGATTTGTTTGAGATTCGTTTGAGATTCGTTTGAGATTTGTTTGAGATTTGTTTGAGATTCATTTGAAATTTGTTTGAGATTTGTTTGAGATTCGTTTGAATTCGTTTGATTTGTTTGAGATTTCGTTTGATTCGTTTGATTCGTTTGAGATTTCGTTTGAGATTTGTTTGAGATTTGTTTGAGATTTGTTTGAGATTTGTTTGAGATTTGTTTGAGATTTGTTTGTTTAAGATTTGTTTGAGATTTGTTTGAGATTTGTTTGAGATTTGTTTGAGATTCGTTTGAGATTTGTTTGAGATTTGTTTGAGATTTGTTTGAGATTTGT
>JACRUU010000015.1:2301881-2316881 GCA_030449085.1 Kryptopterus vitreolus | reverse complement strand
TGTAAACAGCGCGGTCGTTTCGCAGGTCGATCCCGGGAACGAGTGCGTAAACGAACGCTAATAGAGAGTGTTTGTTACTTCAGTGTGCAATAATTCATTCATTTATTTATTTATTTGTTTGTCTCGTAAAAAATGTGCAATAACCATTCGTTACTTTTCCACCAAAAGAAATTGCTAGTACGTGCAAAAACCGACTGATTCTGAGAGGCCTTAAGTAAAATAAAAAGGGGGAGGCGTGGTTAATTGGGGTTAGGGGTGGAGAAAAGGCGGAGTTTGCATAAATAAGGGGAGTCACATTCATTCATTCATTCATCTTCTACCGCTTTATCTGATCTTCTCGGGTCACGGGGAGTCTGTGTCTATCTCAGGCGTCTATGGGCATTAAGGCAGGATACACCCTGGACTGGAATGCCAACCCATCGCAGGGCACACACACACACACACACACACACACACACACTCATACACTAGGGACAATTTTCCAAGGTGCCAATCAACCTACCGTGCATGTTTTTGGACCGGGGGAGGAAACCGGAGAACCCGGAGAAAAAAACCCCCTGAGGCACGGGGAGAACATGCACAAAAACTCCACACACACATGGCCGAGACGGGAATCGAACCAGGACCCTGGCGGTGTGAGGCGAACGTGCTAACCACTAAGCCACCGTGCCCCTTAGGGGGGAGTCACAATAAGTGAATAAATACTGCACGACGGCAATGTAAATGTTCACAATTCACAAAACGGTCTGGTAAACAAATGTTGTTTATCTCGAATATATTTTCCGTGTGTTTTTTGTAAAACGACGCAAATTTTGTGTTGTTGTGCAAACATGAGACTCTAAACAACAACAACAACAACATCGAGTGCTACTTTCCCCCTCACGTGTATAAATACGGGGGTCGCTCATGCAGATCCCAGAGCAGTTATTGGATTAGACGGGCGATTTGTCGTGTATAATGTTATGAGTAATGGGAGTCGACCCAATAACGTATTTGTGTGTAATGTACAGCCAATGAGCGCACAGATAAATGCTGTTTACGTCACATGACTTTAAACGCAACTTTAAAGGTGATTATACTTCATTCGTTCATCTTCTACCGCTTTATTCGATCTTCCCTCGGGCCCCTCGGGTCTCAGGCGTCTATGGGCATTAAGGCAGGATACACCCTGGATGGAATGCCAACCCATCACACACACACACACACACACACACATTCATACACTAGGGACAATTTTCCAAGGTGCCAATCAACCTACCGTGCATGTTTTTGGACCGGGGGAGGAAACCGGAGAACCCGGAGAAAAACCCCCTGAGACACAGGGAGAACATGCACACACACATGGCCGAGACGGGAATTCGAACCCGGACCCTGGAGGTGTGAGGCGAACGCCCTTAGTGTCTATACTTTACTGGTGTAATTCTTGTGTGATTACTGGTGAATGTGATTGGATGAGATGTAAACATATATCATTCTGACACCCTGCATATAGGCATTATTTATCAGGTATTTATTTATTTATTTATTTGTTTGTTTGAGGTTCGGATCATTCTTTGTTCTGACCACTTTAACCTGCTGTCCTATTAAGATTCAATAATTAATCCGTATTTTTTTTTTTTTTTTTACTTTTTTTTTACTTTTTTTTTAATTCAGCTGCATTCATTTATTTATACACTTTCTATATAAGACACTGCCCTAAAGCCAAATGCATGCCTTAAGGGCAGTATAGGTTCAAAGCCGCCTGAAGCAGCCACCGAACTTTTTCTGCGTCAAAAATTCTTCGACATCAACGTTTTTTTGTTTGTTTGTTTGTTTTAAGCTCCGCCCCTAGTTTATGGCGTACACATTTTGCGACACTATAAATAGTCGCTACAGAGCTGTGACTCGTTTTTGTTCCCTTTTTTTTCTTTTCTGTCTCAAAAGTAAGACGTGAAAATCTTCACGTTGTTTCCGACGACGAATCACGTCGCACTCCAAGCGAGGACGTCGTGGCCAGTGCTGGGGGTCGTTCCTCAAAAAAAAAAAACAGTGATTATTTCTCCACTCGTTTATCAAACTGCTGTTTTCTCTTCGTCCTAAATGGTAGGAAATTCAACAAAGAGACGTTTCAATAAATGAACGACCGACGTGTAAACTTTTATCCTTAATACCGTATTTTTATTAATTAATTAATTAATTGTTTTAATTATTGTATTAATTCCCCCCCTTACATTACTTTCATCCTGCTTAAATAGTGCTGGGTGACATGTTACATAAGCAGTGTTGCGGAGTGACTAGTTACATGTAACGGCGTTACGTAATTTAATGACGCAAAATAAATGTAACAGTAATTCGTTACAGTTACCGAGAAAAAATGTAACCCTTTAACTTTAACCTTTCTGTGCTCCAGGGGGCGCTGTGTCAATGTTGATCCTGCGCTGTGACCCCAAACAAGCTGGGATATGCGAATGGGATGTGCTGTAATGTATACGTGACAAATAAAGGCTATTGTATTGTGATGAAACCCCGCCCCTCTCTGGAAAACGAGCTCGTGGGATTCGTCAGAGTTGTATCGATAATTGATAGCGCTAATTAATTAATCGACGCATTTATTGATTGATAAATCGACAATGGCGATGATAAACCAGTACTTTTACACTTTTACGACCGATAATAAGCGAATAAACGCAGATATAAACGTCACATGTAAACGGACTGATTTAGAGCATGAAAATAAACGCCGTCCCCGTCTGGCTTTAACCCCCGCGGAGGAAATATCAATCTTGGACAGGATGACGTGCTGAAGTGCCTCAATCTCTCGTCTCCTCCAGATAGTGGAAGAACTACCCGTGGCATAGAAGAAAAAAAAATTCGTCTCCACACTAAACACCCCATCGTCCTCCCCCCTCCTCCCCCTCCCACTCCCGCCTTCTTCCTGACCCCGGAGAGAGTGGCTAATAAATAGCGGTGCAGGAAAATGGCCTATTTCCCCTGCAGATGCATCAGTCACGGTGCAGCACACAGGCCCCGGGTCTCAGCGCTCAGCGCTCTAACCACTACCAGACTGGAACCACACAGATGGGACGGGGGCTTGTGATGGGGGAACGGGGGGGGGGGAAATGGGGGGGTTGTGGGATACAGACTCACGCTGCGTCTGCAATTGTGTACTTCGACTCTAAATGGTGTTGCAGAATAACACAACCGAGATTTACAAAATCAAAATAAAAAGAGAGAGAGAGAAATGCGGCCAAAAGGATCTTATTCATCAAAAAAAGAGAGGAATGGATAGCAGCTGTGGTATAAGAGGAATAAAACGCGGCATGCGGTGCTATTAAAGTCGAGTCGAAATAATCTGGTGTTTTTTTTATTTATTTATTTATTTTTACCTAATTATGGGAGGACATTCATTCATTCATTCATTCATCTTCTATCGCTTTATCCGATCTTCCCTCGGGTCACGGGGAGTCTGTGTCCCCTATCTCAGGCGTCTATGGGCATTAAGGCAGGATACACCCTGGATGGAATGCCAACCCATCACAGGACACACACACACACACACACACACACATTCATACACTAGGGACAATTTTCCAAGGTGCCAATCAACCTACCGTGCATGTTTTTGGACCGGGGGAGGAAACCGGAGAACCCGGAGAAAAACCCCCTGAGGCACGGGGAGAACATGCACAAACTCCACATACACATGGCCGAGACGGGAATCGAACCCGGACCCTGGCGGTGTGAGGTGAACCGCTAAGCCACCGTAATAATAATAAATTAAATCAATAATAATAATTAGCTCATAAATAATGCCTACTTACTCCGAATGCCTTTCCTCCGCGGGAAGTTCAGCAATAAAACTTCTTCCTCGGCCCCGGGAATATTCCGAACTATACATATTTGAATAATTGAGACTAATATTTGCATATTGCATACAATAATTTAGTCCTGAAGGAGATTATATTTTTTTATAGCTAAACCTCGGAGCCGCCCGACTAGCAAAATCCCCTAATCACCATATTCCCTATATTACCGATTCCCGACAACAAATACCGAATGAATTATGGATTTCTTTTTTTTTCTTTTCTTTTATGTTTTTTATTGCAATGTATTACACACACAATAAAAAAGATTTATTACACGAGCTCAACCTTTCGCTCCGTCTCACGCGCTTCTAATCCGCCGGCGTCCCCCGAACCTCCAACCTACCGGGTCTGTATTCTTACCGTAGTGTTTGTGGGGGGAAAATAAACAAATAAATAAATAAATGTAATTAAATCACCCAAAAAATGACGTCCCGCGAGCCGCAGGAGTTCAACCCTGTCGCTATACACGCATTATTGCTTTTTCCACACGCGCCCTTTTTTTTTGCCCCCCCCACAGCACTGAAATGCTTCCGGCAGTATTTAATACTATAAAAAAAAGCATTCTATCGTCTCGCTTCTGATTGGTCGGAAAGTTAGTTTATTCCTACAGTAGTGGTGATGGAAGCGATGTGAGCCGAAGAAACGCAAGGAAACACGATACAGGCGAAGACTTTAGATAAACAAACAAACAATAATACATCACAATCTCTTTACTAAATGACGCCGATTCCCTTCCGAGTCGGGATTTTACTTCTGCGTAGAGGATACGGTTATCCTACATGTCGACGCCCACCTTACGCCGTAACCTGACGCTACACCCCTGCAAAAAAAAAAAAAACAGGTCTGTGATTGGTCGGCTAGGTTTCGTATTTACGGTCGTACATAGTCCGTCATATTCCTCCTCCGTATCACCGTTTTTAAAGTCACGGACGTGGAGCGAGCAGCCGAAAGGACCACGGAGGAGAAAATATAAACCCTTCTATGATTCTTCATTGGCATTTTAAACTCAAACAGCGCCAACTAGTGTCCGGGAATAGTCACTGCAGGCCGACGCAGGAGTATAAACGCTTACGTGCGTAGGCTACAGAGTTCACGTCACGCTACGTTCACATGCTATTCCTGTTTATTTATTTTTTTTATAACTATCGTTAGACTGTTTTTGTTACTTCAGAACTTTAAATGTTTGCTTTTGTACTTGAGTGCAAGCGATTTTTGTTGGTAAAAAATGATCAGTGCCTGAGAGAATCAAGATCTCAATTCCCACGGGGAAAAAAACCCGGCATTGGTCATTTACGAATAAAATAAACAATATTGAAAAATCGATCATAAAAAACAAAAATACGAATGTAAATGTCGTCCCCTTAGTGGTTAGCACGTTCGCCTCACAAGCAGCTTGCCCCGATCTGGGATCAGCTAGGAGAGAAATACAAGGACCACGCCGACATCGTGGTGGCCAAGATGGACTCCACGGCCAACGAGATTGTGGCAATTAAAGTGCACAGCTTCCCCACTCTCAAGTTCTTCCCAGCAGGAGACGATCACAAGATCATCGACTACAGTGGCGAGAGAACGTTGGAGGGCTTTACGAATTTCCTGGAGAGTGGAGGAAAGGAAGGTGGAGCACCAGCAGATGATGATGAGGAGATCGATGATTTGGACCTGGACGACACGGAGGGCGGCGAGTCAGACACAGAGGGACACGACGAGTTATAAGGACAGGAGCGGGAGAGAGAGGAGAGAGGAAACCCTTCACCAACCACCGCTTCCACTACTCCAGGCCCATCCCTGTCCCCAGGAACCCTCACACTTCTCCACATCAAATGGACTTTTTTACACCATGACCTTGAAGTAACACTGTTTAACAAGAAGAAGAAGAAGAAAAAACATGATTCTCTGATCAGAGACCAAACTGTTTCCTGATCCCATATGCGTTGTTGGCATTAAAATGCTTAAAAAAATTAAAATGCGGGTTCAATTCCCGTCTCGGCCATGTGTGTGTGGAATTTGTGCATGTTCTCCCCGTGCCTCAATGAATGAATGATTATTTATTTATTTATTTATTTATTTATTTATTTATTTATTTATTTATTTGAGATTCGGATCATTCTTTGTTCTGACCAGTTTAACCTGATATCTTATTAAGATTTAATAATTAATCTGCCTTTTTTTTTTTTTTTTTTTTTTTTTTTTTTTTTTTACTCAGCTGCATTCGTTTTTTCTATACACTTTCTATATAAGACACTGCCCTAAAGCCAAATGCATGCCTTAAGGGCAGTAGAGGTTCAAAGCCGCCTGAAGCACCTACCGAACTTTTACTGCGTCAAAAATTTTCTTCGTCACCTCCTGAAAGTCGACATCAACGTTTTTATTTGTTTGTTTGCTTTAAGCTCCGCCCCTAGTTTTAGGCGTACACATTTTGCGACACTATAAATATTCGATACAGAGCTGTGACTCGTTTTTTTTTTTTTCTTTTTATTTTCTTTTCTTTTTTTCTGTCTCCGAAGGTAAAGCGTGAAAAGAATTTCCTGAACGCAGAACTGTAACGGCGTATTGCATTTTTTTTTTTTAAATGTTGGATAAAATTGTACGGTGTTGCAGAAATCGTTGCCGTCGGCAACGAAACGCAAACATTCATTTCCAAGAAGAAATAAACAAACAAGCGCAATGTTTTGTTTGAAATTAATAAATGTAGTAATTTCCCCGGGGATTTTTATTGCATTAAAAAGAAGGTGTCAATTCTCCTTAAAAAAAAAAACAACAACCTTTAAATAAAAAGCTAAAACTGGTGATTTCTGTAGTTTTCTTCGGAACACCATGAATAGTTTTCGCCCCCGTAATCGTAAATAACGTAAAGTGATCACATGACCTGTTTTTGCCTCCGGTTTCCGATCACGGTATTGCATCACCTGTTACACGACGGGAATGCGCCGTTACTATAGGAACCAGAATGTGGCCAAAATGAATAATAATAATAATAATAATAATAATAATAAGGGGCACGGTGGCGTAGTGGTTAGCACGTTCGCCTCACACCGCCAGGATCCGGGTTCGATTCCCGTCTCGGTCATGTGTGTGTGGAGTTTGCATGTTCTCCCCGTGTCCGTGCCTCAGGGGGTTTTTCTCCGGGTTCTCCGGTTTCCTCCCGGTCCAAAAACATGCACGGTAGGTTGATTGGCACCTTGGAAAATTGTCCCTAGTGTATGAATGTGTGTGTGAATGTGTGTGTGTGTGCGCCCTGCGATGGGTTGGCATTCCATCCAGGGTGTATCCTGCCTTAATGCCCATAGACGCCTGAGATAGGCACACGCTCCCCGTGACCCGATGGAAGATCGGATAAAGCGGTAGAAGAAGAATGAATGAATGAATGAATGAATAATAATAATAATAATACAGAGGTCGGGTCGTCGAGGCCTCCGAATTCGACCATTGCCCGAACTACATTGCACCGGTCCCTTATGAGCTTTCCTGCAGGTGGTCGGCCCACGGGAAGGTGTCCCCACGTCGCTCATTCGGGCTGAGCCCGGCCGGGCCCCATGGGTGGAAGGCCCGACCACCAGGCGCTCGCTTTTCGAGCCCCAGCCCCGGGCCTGGCTCCAGGGAGGGAATACCTTCATAAGGGAGTCTATAACCGCTCTTTGTCTGAGCCGTCCCCTCAAAGTAGACCCGCTGCTCCTCCACATCGAGAGGGGCCAGCTGGCGTGGCTTGGGCATCTATTTCGGATGCCTCCTGGGCGCCTTCCAGGGGAGGTGTTTCGGGCATGTCCCACCGGGAAAAGGCCTCGAGGAAGACCCAGAACACGTCGGAGGGACTATGTCTCTCGACTGTCCTGGGAACGGCCTCTGGTGTCCCCCCCCGGGGGAGCTAGAGGAAGTGGCTGGAGAGAGGGAAAGTCTGGGCATCTCTGCTTAGACTGTTGCCCCCTGCGACCCCCCCCGGATAAGCGGTAGCAGATGGATGGATGGAGGGATGGATAATAATAACGCATAACATATATATATATAGCTCTTTTCTGGACACTCAAAGCTTTACATTATGAGAGGGGGATCTCCACCTACTCATCCACCACCAGTGTACAGCATCCACCTGGATGATGCGAAGGCAGCCATAGTGAACCACCACACACCAGCTTACTGGTGGAGAGGAGACAGAATGACGAAGCCAATCAGTAGATATGGGGACGGTTAGGAGGCCAATGGGTGAATTTGGCCGGGATGCCGAGGACACGCCTCTACTCGTTTTCCAAAGACATCCTGGGATTTTTAACGGTTTAATGTCTCATCTCATCCGAAAGACGGTGTTTTTTGACATTATAGTGTCCCCTGTCACTATACTGGGGTGTTAGGACCCATACAGTACCACAGGGTAAGCGCCCCCTGCTGGCCACACTAACACCTCTACCAGCAGCAACCTAGTATTCCCATGCGGTCTTCCATCCAGGTGCTAAACAGGACTCATCCCTGTTTATCTTCAGTGGGCAACCAGTCTTGGGCTACAGGGTGATATGACTGCTGGTAATGACCACTGTAACACAAAAACAAAACAAACAAACAAACAAAAACCTCCAAGAATCTATTTGAGGCGACGAAGGTCCGATTCAGGTCGTCATTCCGTCGTTACGTTACGGCGCTCGCGCCACTGGCAGAGGACGAGTCAGCCTTCGATTACCTCCGTGATTATCTCCAGCGCCAACACCGTACAGTGGGGCTGCCTTTAATTTGCCGCATTAAGCGCTTAATTAAGCCTCAGACTATATTAAGCCGGAGACGCCGAAACCCGGCTCGGAGCTAAACTTTCACACCTTGTTATCTTCCGATTTAGAAATATCTCCGACTGATGAGGTCTGCTTTAAATCAGAGGATAATCATCCGTAGAGAGGATTACATTAGTATATTAATGAGACGGTAGTATATATATATATATATATATATATATATATATATATATATAAATGCCTGTTATTTTTCTGCATAAAAGTTTCTTAGTATTTTGCGTTCTTGTTTTTTTCGCCGAATTCTGATTGGTTGTTGCCACTCCTTCATTTATCATTATTCTGTTGGGTTAGTATTATAGTAACGTTAAGGGGAGGGTACAGAAGCGGGGGGGGAAGGGGCGGGGTCTTGGGTCGAGAGTAGTTGTCACCCTGCCCCAACATACCACTTTGAATCAATTTAACCTAGAGCTGAGCGGTGTGTCATATAAATAGAATCTCCGATTTTTTTTTTTTTTTTTTACGAAGAAAAGATTAATAAAATTTGTTAACGTTAATATAACGTTAGATAAACGTTACCGCGGGGTTTCGGTGTGTTTTGACGTCTGAAAAGCGATCATTTCCATACGACTGATGAAGCCCCGCCCCCTCTTGGAATCGAGCTCCTTGGATTCGCTGTGTTGTATTTAGTATTTCCTGCATGCGGAAAACTACGGAAGCCCGCATGTGCCAAACCGAGGTGAAATGGTAAATTCGTAAGGATTTTCGTATTTTCAAAATAAACCATAAACTACGTTTAAATGTGACCCTTATTACCGCATAATCATTATCAGTCTGGCTTACGATTTTTGTTGATTGTATAGAATTGGCTTTAATTGCCGTAGCGTTAAAACTTTCCCTCCTTTTTATGAAGCCAGAGCCACGAATACCTCCATCACGTGGATTGGAGTGGAAGATCTCGAGCTCCAACTCTTTATGATTATGTCATTATAATGGGGGCGGGGCTTTGGCTCAGCAATCTAAGGCCCTCGGATGATCGGGGAAGGGGGTTCGAGGGGGAGTTCAGGGGGGGGGGGGCTTTCGGGGGGTTAGAGTCCAGGTTTCGCCAAGGGTCTCTTGGGTCCTTGAGCCCTTAACTCTCTGTGCTCCAGGGGGCGCCCTATCACAGCTGACCCTTCGCTCTGACCCCCAGCTTGCGAAGAAACAATTCCAATGTACAAATAAAGACTCATCTCGTTATTCTTCGTAATAATTCAAAGTTATTTTTATTTTCTTTATTTCTGTAAAGAAATTTCTCGCTATTTTCTACATTTCAAGTTTCTTTCGGAACCGGAAAGAAACCGACCAATCGGAGCGGAGAATTCCGACGGCGCATCCGATATTCCGGAACGCACCTATCGCTTTTTCTTTTTTTTTATTTCGCAATGAAAAGCGGACGGACGGTGATTTCACGCACGGCGAGTTGCAGTGTAAACATTTACCCCTGTCTCCGTTGCATATTTATGAGGGTTTTTTTTCCTTTCGAAAAGAGAAAAAAAAAACTCATTTGCATATTCGCAAATAGAACCAAAAAGTGCAATTATTCTCACCTGGTTCATTTTCCCGACCTTCTCCTCGCCTGCTTTAGTCTCTCTCTCTCTCTCTCTCTCTCTCTCTCGGCTGATAAATGTTATTTACACGAGAGAGGAAGCGTCATGAACGCTCGGAGTGAAGCACCTGGCTGCTCGCAGGCAGAGACAAAGTGCCTCCAGATAGGAATACAACAGCACTATCTATCTGCCTTATTAGACTCGGCCCTCAGGAGTCGAGAGTGCGGGGACGGAGGCTTCGGTGTTATGTAGGCCAGCCCGGGGAAAGGCTCACGGAAAGGCGCTGTGGAGGAGAAGGGAACGATATCTGGTCAACCTTGGAACGCGAGGGACTTACTGCTGTTACATCACCACAGCTGGAAAGGGTATATATATATTATATATAATATATATATATATATATATATATATATATATATATATATATATATATATCTATATATATAGTATATTATTATATTATATATTATATATATATATATATATATATGCCTGTCTATCTATCTGTGTCTCTCTCTGTCTGTCTATCTATCTGTGTATCTCTCTCTCTATCTATCTATCTTTCTATCTATTGATCCATCTCTCTCTGTCTCTCTCTCTCTCTCTGTCTCTCCATCTCTCCATCTATCTATCTATCTATCTCTATATATATATATATATATATGCCTGTCTATCTATCTGTGTCTCTCTCTGTCTATCTATCTATCTTTCTATCTATTGTCAATCTCTCTCTCTGTCTCTCTCCTCTCTGTCTCTCCGTCTGTCCATCTATCTATCTATCTATCTATCTATCTATCTATCTATCTATCTATCTGAAGTAATATAATATATATATATATATATATATATATAGATATATATATAATAAATATTATATTATAATATATAATATTCACACATTCATACACTAGGGACAATTTTCCAAGGTGCCAATCAACCTACCGTGCATGTTTTTGGACCGTGGAAGGAAACCGGAGAACCCGGAGAAAAACTCCCTGAGGCACGGGGAGAACATGCAAACTCCACACACACATGACCGAGACGGGAATCGAACCCGGACCCTGGCGGCGTGAGGCGAACGTGCTAACCACTTAACCACCATAGTGCCCCATAAAAAGAATTTCACTGTGCTGTAAATGTATATGTGACAAATAAAGGCTATTCTCTTCTATTCATTTGACGTCTAAAGACCCCAAGGCTAAGCGATAGAAATATCAGCCCTTGTCCATGGTGCTGAAATGACCGTTGTTTATTCGCGGCACACGATTGCAATGCTGGACTCCTTTTTCTCTGTCGCTGATCGTGTAAAACCTTAAAGGCCGGTCCGTAAAAATACCTGTCTGACATTAAATCGGTCCGAAAAAAAAGTTACGAGGAACGTTCCGGATAATCCCGTGCTCAGCTGTCCACAAACTTTTGCCCGTGCAGTGTAGATATGGAGATATGGAGTAAATATTGGCACGGCGTTGAGATTGATGGTGGGGGGGGGGTGGGGGGGGTGGTGTTAGGGGATGGGGGGGGTGGGTTAGGGGATGGGGGGGGTGGTGTTGTGGGGATAGGGGAGGGGGTGGTTAGGGATGGGTGTGGATTGTTGGAGCTGGAAGCCTGGAAGCGCAATCTATCCTGATGGATTAAAGGCTCCAGCTGCTGTGGTTCAGACGAAACACAATTCTGTTGCATTTCATTTCCCCGAGACGAAACATTTGTTTGTTTGTTTTTTCGTGTTTTGTTTGTTTGCTTTTTTTTCCTCTCGACTTTTCACACATTTCCCACAAGGCACCTTATTTCTTTCTCCAGTCCTCATGGATTATATATAAATAAATACATAAATACATAAATAAATAAATATATACTGGAACCGTGTTTTTCATTTGAATTAGTTTTCGGGGTTTTTTGTTTGTTTTCGTCAATAGATTTCCTCTGAAATTTTGCAGAAAATTTTGCACTCGTTTTCGTTCGATTTCACTTTCGCTTTCGATCATTTCATAGCGCACGCATCGCCATCATTTCTCACCATTTTTTAATTTTATTTGATTAATTGTGATATACAACATTTACATGTTACTGTTCTGAAATACACTGTGGGACCAAAGAAAGAGGGATAAGAAGGAAAAGAAAGATGTAACTGCAATAACAATATTGTCGTTTATTAGACATTCCTGTCATTTTGTTAATTTGTTTATTTATTGTTTGTATGTCATTTTGTTTGTATTTATTGTATGTCATTTTGTTTGTATGTCATTTTGTTTGTATCTTTTGTATGTCATTTTGTTTGTATGTCATTTTGTTTGTATTTATTTTGTTTGTATATATCATTTTGTTTGTATTTATTGTTGTAATTTTGTATTGTATGTTATGTTATTTTGTTTGTATTTATTGTATGTCATTTTGTTTGTATTTATTGTATGTCATTTTGTTTGTATTTATTGTATGTCATTTTGTTTGTATTTATTTTGTTTGTATGTCATTTTGTTTGTATTTATTGTATGTATTTTGTATTATTTTGTTTGTATTTATTGTATGTTCATTTTGTTTGTATTTATTGTATGTAATTTTGTTTGTATTTATTTATGTTATTTTGTTTGTATTTATTGTATGTCATTTTGTTTGTATTTATTGTATGTCATTTTGTTTGTATTTATTGTATGTCATTTTGTTTGTATTTATGTTATGTTATTTTGTTTGTATTTATTGTATGTCATTTTGTTTGTATTTATTGTATGTCATTTTGTTTGTATGTCATTTTGTTTGTATTTATTGTATGTCATTTTGTTTGTATTTATTGTATGTCATTTTGTTTGTATTTATTGTATATCATTTTGTTTGTATTTATTGTATGTCATTTTGTTTGTATTTATTGTATGTCATTTTGTTTGTATTTATTGTATTCATTTTGTTTGTATTTATTGTATGTCATTTTGTTTGTATGTCATTTTGTTTGTATTTATTGTATGTCATTTTGTTTGTGTCATTTTGTAATTTTTTGTATTTATTGTATGTCATTTTGTTTGTATTTATTGTATGTAATTTTGTTTGTATTTATTGTATGTCATTTTGTTTGTATTTATTGTATGTCATTTTGTTTGTATTTGTTGTATGTCGTTCCACTTGTATTTGTTGTGTCATTTGTTTCTTATTTATTGTATGTCATTCTGTTTGTATTTATTGTATATCATTTTGTTTGTATTTATTGTATGTCATTTTGTTTGTTTTGTTTGTATTTATTGTATTTCATTTTGTTTGTATTTATTGTATGTCGTTTTGTTTGTATTTATTGTCATTTTGTTTTTTATTTATTGTATGTCATTTTGTTTTGTATTTGTTGTATGTCATTTTGTTTTGTATTTATTGTATATCGTTTTGTTTGTATTTATTGTGTCATTTTGTTTTTTATTTATTGTATGTCATTTTGTTTGTATTTATTGTATGTCATTTTGTTTGTATTTATTGTATGTCATTTTGTTTGTATTTATGTTATTTTGTTTGTATTTATTGTATGTCATTTTGTTTGTATTTATTGTATGTCATTTTGTTTCTTATTTATTGTATGTATTCTGTTTTATTTGTTTGTATGTCTCTTATTTATTGTATTTCATTTTGTTTGTATTTGTTGTACGTCATTTTGTTTGTATTATTGTATGTCATTTGTTCATTTTGTTTGTATTTATTGTATATCATTTTGTTTGTATTTATTGTATGTCATTTTGTTTGTATTTGTCGCAGGTCAGTAAGTGTACCTAGAAGAATTGCTGCTGTTTTGTAAAGTGTGTTCACAACAAATATTTCCATTTCTTTTCATTCACTGCATTTTGTTCATTGAGGAAAGTAAATAATAAACACTTTTTACATTTTTAAAGCATTCTTTGTTGAATCAATAAAATCAATGAGTCAAATGAAAGTCAATCGCGAATCAAATGGTGAAACCAATCAATCAAATGAGATCAAATCATTCATTCATTCATTCATTCATTCATCTTCTACCGCTTTATCCGATCTTCCCTCGGGTCACGGGGAGTCCGTGTCTATCTCAGGTGTCTATGGGCATTAAGGCAGGATACACCCTGGATGGAATGCCAACACATCGCAGGACACACCACACACACACATTCACACACACACACATTTACACACGAGGGACAATTTTTCCAAGGTGCCAATCAACCTACCGTGCATGTTTTTGGACCGGGAGGAAACCGGAGAACCCGGAGAAAAACCCCCTGAGAGGCACGGGGAGAGAACATGCACAAACTCCACACACACATGGCCGAGACGGGAATCGAACCCGGACACTGGTGGTGTGAGGCGAACGTGCTAACCACTAAACCACCGTGCCCCTCCATATATATATATATATATATATATATATATATATATATATATATATATATATATATATATTAAATTAGCATTTAAGAAAAAAAAGCATCGTTTAGAGCTTCATCCCCCGCTCACAAAGTCCCCACATCCCTTTCTTTTTTTTTCTTCTTTTTCTTCTCTTTCGCCACGGCGGCTCACAAAAGGCTCCTTTCCACTCGGCGAGAAGACTTCATTCATCCGAAATGCAATTACATGTACGAGGGTTAATGAAATAAGGGAGAGATTACAGGGGCGATGCGTGCGGCGAAGCAAACGCGCACCTGCGAGCGGACAAAAGCCAAAGTCATTAAGGCCAATGTTGGTCTGCAGCGTTTAATTAAGGATTAAAAATGAGGTCAGACGGGGAAGGACAAACGTATTCTAATGAGCCGGGAAATGTGTGCTGCATGAAGATGTGTTGTTATTCCCGCCCACTCCTTTCAAAGGAATCATCATGCGAGAAAAAAAAAAAAAAAGAAATGCTCTCGGTGGATTTTTACA
>JACRUU010000015.1:2294381-2299381 GCA_030449085.1 Kryptopterus vitreolus | reverse complement strand
TGGAGCACAGAGGGTTAAGGGGCTTTGCTCAAGTACCTGGGAGTGGCAGACTGACAATACCGGGACTCAAACTATATATATGTATATAAATGAAACTAAGTCACATCAATACATACATTAGGGCCCAATAGGGGAGGGGCTATTGGGCCCTAATGTATGTATTGCTGTGACTTAGTTTCATTTATATACACACACACCCACACACACACATATATATTATATATATATATATATATATATATATATATACATACATAGAAGGAGGACAAACTCTATCTTTACCAAGGTTAAGGTGACGTGATTTCACACACAGGAGAAATGAAGATAAGATACTGTAAATAGCGCTTATTTTCTCTTGGTTCTGTCCCGTTTTAATCAGCAAAGTTGCTGCTCGGTGCTCTCTCTCCTCCCCTGCTCTTTTCCCACCACACACACACACACACACACACACACACACACACACACACACACACACACACACCACACAGCTACAGCCTCATCGGTTCTTGATTTTCCCTCTCCCGATATAAGCCCGGTTCACCCTACAATCCCCGTCCGGGCTCGTAGCACATACCTAGTGTCGCGGACACGGACGCTCGATATATGTTTATGCCTAACCTTTGTCTGTTCCCGATTCCCGGACTTCCAAGTCCGCCACCGCTCCTGCTCTACTGTCTTTAACCAACTGTCTGTCTATCTCTCTCAGAACAACCTTCTAGATCCCAACCAATCTGGCTTCAAAGCAGGCACATTCCACAGAGACTGCTCTCCTGGCAGTCAGGGAAAAGCTTCATGCTGCCAGATCCGACAGATTGTCCTCCGTCCTCATCCTGCTCGATCTCTCAGCAGCTTTTGATACAGTGAACCACAAGACCCTGTTAGCTACCCTCAGGAGTCTCGGTATCTCTGGAGCTGCATGGAATTGGTTTTCCTCATACCTGGAAGGTCGATCATTTCAGGTATCATGGAGAGGATCGACATCTGCTCCACGCAGACTCACCACTGGTGTACCACAAGGCTCAGTACTTGGTCCTCTTCTTTTCTCACTCTATACTCTTTCTCTCGGTAAAGTCATCTCCTCTCATGGATTTGACTATCACTGCTATGCTGATGACACTCAATTAATCTTCTCCTTCCCTCCATCAGATAAAACAGCGTCTGCTAGAATATCAGCCTGTCTATCTGACATCGCTTCGTGGATGAGCGTTCATCAGCTGAAACTCAACCCGAAGAAAACGGAAATGCTGGTGATCCCATGTGATTCATCTCCTGGTCAGGATCTCAGCATAACTCTCCATAACTCCCTACTTTCTCTCTCCACCACTGCTCGTAATCTCGGGGTAACTATAGACAATCAATTATCTTTCTCTTCCCATATTTCTAACGTTTACTCGCTCTTGTCGTTACCTTCTCTACAACATCAGAAGGATTCGACCGTTTTTATCCACACAGGCTGCTCAGGTCCTGGTTCAGTCTCTTGTCATCTCGAGACTGGACTACTGTAACTCTCTGCTGGCAGGTTCTAACCTCAGAACGCTATTCGTCCACTGCAAATGATTCAAAATGCAGCTGCGCGACTCGTGTTCAACCTGCCTAAATTCTCTCGCACCACCCGACACTGCTGCGCTCGCTCCACTGGCTTCCTGTAGCTGCTCACACGCATCAGATTCAAAACACTGACGCTCGCCTACAAAGCCAAAAATGGATCTGCACCATCTTACCTCCGCAACCTCATCACCTCCCGTACTGCACCTCGCTGCCTGAGAGCGTCCAGCACTGCTCGATCTGGTTCCACCGTCTCTCAGGGTAAAAGGTAAGACCAGCTCAAGGCTCTTCTCTGTTCTGGCACCGATGTGGTGGAACGAACTTCCACTGGATGTCTGAACAACGGAGACACTGTCTACATTCAAACGTCGACTGAAGACCTACCTCTTCCAACAACACCTATCCTAACATTCCTTTTATTCTCTTTTATCTCACTGTCCAGGAATACATTATTAAAAAAAAAAAAAAAAAAAAAAGGCAACTGTCTATTCTTGTGTACTTGAGTTTGTATTAACCTTTCTTGAATAAATCTTATCCTTAGATCGAGACCTTAAAGCACTTCCTGTACGTCGCCCTGGATAAGGGCGTCTGCTAAATACCGCAAATGTAAATGTAAATGTACTCCCGATACCACGGCGCGCAGAGCGCAAGGCTCCCTAGCCTGTCTGGCCGCTCCGTATGAGCGGCGTCTCCTGAGTTCTTTATTCTAATAAATCCTGTTTTGTATGAATTCCGGATCTCCGCGTCTCTGTGCAGCGTCCACCGTTACACCGTGTTAAAATACAGGTTAGGAAAGGATCTATTTAGGTACATACATGTACATTTACAATTCAAAAGCGGATGCGGCTTGTATGCAGGTGCGGCGTATTTATGGGTTTATTTGGTACACACACACCACAACAATCACACACACACACCACTATATATTATTTATTTATTTATAAGCCGCATCCGCTGTATTTTTAAATACCTGAGCGGATGCGGCTTATATGAACACAGGGTGCGCTTTATAGTCCAGAATTTACGTATATATACACACACAACACACACACACACACACACACACACACGTCACTTAACTTGTAAAGATAGATTTTGTCCTCCTTCTATCCGCTTCTACCACTTATATATATTCTTTATTTATTTTGTGTTAGTTATGATTCTAATCCGGTTAGAGCCCCTATGGAAAAAAATCTATATATTATAGCCGCATGGTTCAAAATAGGAAAAAATATTATATATATATATATATATATGAAACTAAGTCACAGGTACACGATCTCCTCACTATATTAGTGTATATTACCGTATGGAACCTTACGCAAGCGCATCGCATTCCCAAATCTGTATTACACAATAAAGCACATTTTTACTGAACGCAATAAAGCGCTTCCGTATAACCTAAACACCGTATCACCAGAAAAGCAACCGGAACACAATTCTTAAAGGAGCCACGTCCCATATTTTACACTTCAAACCAACAATAAACAAAATAACATTGACAAGAAATTAATATTAAAAGAATCATTTCCAGAGTAAAATAAATATGAAATAATCAATAATTTTATTAAAGGGAGATACAGACGTGGACCAAATTGTTGGTACCCTTTGGTCAATGAAAGAAAAAGTCACAATGGTCACAGAAATAACTTTAATCTGACAAAAGTAATAATAAATAAAAATTCTATAAATGTTAACCAATGAAAGTCAGACATTGTTTTTCAACCATGCTTCAACAGAATTATGTAAAAAAAATAAACTCATGAAACAGGCATGGACAAAAATGATGGTACCCCTAGAAAACACAGAAAATAATGTGACCAAAGGGACATGTTAATTGAAGGTGTGTCCACTAATTAGCATCACAGGTGTCTACAACCTTGTAATCAGCCATTGGGCCTATATATATGGCTCCAGGTAATCACTGTGTTGTTTGGTGATATGGTGTGTACCACACTCGACATGGACCAGAGGAAGCAAAGGAAAGAGCTGTCTCAAGAGATCAGAAAGAAAATTATAGACAAGCATGTTAAAGGTAAAGGCTATAAGACCATCTCCAAGCAACTAGATGTTCCTGTGAGTACAGTTGCACATATTATTCAGAAGTTTAAGTTCCATGGGACTGTAGCCAACCTCCCTGGACGTGGCCGCAGGAGGAAAATTGATGACAAATCTAAGAGACGGATAATCCGAATGGTAACAAAAGAGCCTAGAAAGACTTCTAAAGAGATTCAAGGTGAACTTCATGCTCAAGGAACATCAGTGTCAGATCGCACCATCCGTCGTTGTTTGAGCCAAAGTGGACTACATGGGAGACGACCAAGGAGCACACCATTGTTGAAAACGAATCATAAAAAAGCAAGACTGGAATATGCCAAACTACATGGTTGACAAGCCACAAAGCTTCTGGGAGAATGTCCTGTGGACAGATGAGACAAAAATCGAAGTTTTTGCCAAGGCACATCAGCTGTATGTTCACAGACGAAAAAATGAAGCAATATCAAGAAAAGAACACTGTCCCTACTGTGAAACATGGAGGAGGCTCTGTTATGTTCTGGGGCTGCTTTGCTGCGTCTGGCAACAGGGTGTCTTGAATCTGTGCAGGGTAACAATGAAATCTCAAGACTATCAAGGAAATCTAGAGAGAAATGTACTAGCCAGTGTCAGAAAGCTTGGTCTCAGTCGCAGGTCATGGGTCTTGCAACAGGACAATGACCCAAAACACACAGCTAAAAACACCCAAGAATGGCTAAGAGGAAAAAATTGGACTATTCTAAAGTGGCCGTCTATGAGCCCTGACCTCAATCCTATTGAGCATCTTTGGAAGGAGCTGAAACATGCAGTCTGGAAAAGGCACCCTTCAAACCGGACACAACTGGAGCAGTTTGCTCATGAGGAGTGGGCCAAAATACCTGCTGAGAGGTGCAGATGTCTCATTGACAGTTACAGGAAGCGTTTGATTGCAGTGATTGCCTCAAAAGGTTGCGCAACAAAAAATTAAGTTAGGGGTACCATCATTTTTGTCCATGCCTGTTTCATGAGTTTATTTTTTTACATAATTCTGTTGAAGCATGGTTGAAAAACAATGTTGACTTTCATTGGTTAACATTTATAGAATTTTTATTTATTATTACTTTTGTCAGATTAAAGTTATTTCTGTGACCATTGTGACTTTTCTTTCATTGACCAAAGGGTACCAACAATTTTGTCCACGTCTGTATTTGAGAGAATGTATATAATTAGTACGTATAGTACAGTATAAACAACACAAACAGATTGTATCGTCCCTTCCCATTAATCACCCTTAAAACATATATATATAAGATAATAGTATATATATATATTAGAATATATTTTGTTATATATAATTCGGCGTTTGATAGTTGTCTTACAAAGAAAAGTTTGCCTCTGACATTTTTATCAGGCAAAAAAGAAAAAAAGGAAAAAAAAAAAGA
>JACRUU010000015.1:2275910-2293881 GCA_030449085.1 Kryptopterus vitreolus | reverse complement strand
TGCTGAGAGGTGCAGATGTCTCATTGACAGTTACAGGAAGCGTTTGATTGCAGTGATTGCCTCAAAAGGTTGCGCAACAAAAAATTAAGTTAGGGGTACCATCATTTTTATCCATGCCTGTTTCATGAGTTTATTTATTTTACATAATTCTGTTGAAGCATGGTTGAAAAACAATGTCTGACTTTCATTGGTTAACATTTATAGAATTTTTATTTATTATTACTTTTGTCAGATTAAAGTTATTTCTGTGACCATTGTGACTTTTTCTTTCATTGACCAAAGGGTACCAACAATTTTGTCCACGTCTGTATATATATATAATAGTGTATGAAGTGTAACGTGACCCTTGAGCCAGGTCCTTATAAGTGGCTCTGGATAAGGGCTTCTGCCAAATGCCGTAAATGTCTATATTTCATCAAGAGAGCTTTTTTTTTTCTTTTATTTTTACTTCTGGAAATTCTTTTTTTCTTCGCATATCCAAGTTGGTTTGGAATCTGGGGTCAGAGTGCAGGATCATTTTTTACTTTGTCCCCTGGAGCACAGAGAGGTTAAGGGGCTTTGCTCAAGTACCTGGGAGTGGCAGACTGACAATACCGGGACTCAAACTATATATATGTATATAAATGAAACTAAGTCACATCAATACATACATTAGGGCCCAATAGGGGAGGGGCTATTGGGCCCTAATGTATGTATTGCTGTGACTTAGTTTCATTTATATACACACACACACATTTTCTCTTGGCTCTGTCCCGTTTTAATCAGCAAAGTTGCTACTCGGTGCTCTCTCTCTCTATCCCTGCTCTTTTCACACACACACACACACACACACACACAACACACAACACACACACACACACACACACACACACACACACAATACAGCCTCATCGGTTCTTGATTTTCCCTCTCCCGATATAAGACCGGTTCTCCCTACAATCCCCGTCCGGGCTCGTAGCACATACCTAAGTGTCGCGGACACGGACGCTCGATATATGTTTATGCCTAACCTTTGTCTGTTCCCGATTCCCGGACTTCCAAGTCCGCCACCGCTCCTGCTCTACTGTCTTTAACCAACTGTCTGTCTATCTCTCTCAGAACAGCCTTCTAGATCCCAACCAATCTGGCTTCAAAGCAGGACATTCCACAGAGACTGCTCTCCTGGCAGTCAGGGAAAAGCTTCATGCTGCCAGATCCGACAGATTGTCCTCCGTCCTCATCCTGCTAGATCTCTCAGCAGCTTTTGATACAGTGAACCACAAGACCCTGTTAGCTACCCTCAGGAGTCTCGGTATATCTGGAGCTGCATGGAATTGGTTTTCCTCATACCTGGAAGGTCGATCATTTCAGGTATCATGGAGAGGATCGACATCTGCTCCCACGCAGACTCACCACTGGTGTACCACAAGGCTCAGTACTTGGTCCTCTTCTTTTCTCACTCTATACTCTCTCTTTCGGTGAAGTCATCTCCTCTCATGGATTTGACTATCACTGCTATGCTGATGACACTCAATTAATCTTCTCCTTCCCTCCATCAGATAAAACAGCGTCTGCTAGAATATCAGCCTGTCTATCTGACATCGCTTCGTGGATGAGCGTTCATCAGCTGAAACTCAACCCGAAGAAAACGGAAATGCTGGTGATCCCATGTGATTCATCTCCTGGTCAGGATCTCAGCATAACTCTCCATAACTCCCTACTTTCTCCCTCCACCACTGCTCGTAATCTCGGGGTGGGGTAACTATAGACAATCAATTCTCTTTCTCTTCCCATATTTCTAACGTTACTCGCTCTTGTCGTTACCTTCTCTACAACATCAGAAGGATTCGACCGTTTTTATCCACACAGGCTGCTCAGGTCCTGGTTCAGTCTCTTGTCATCTCGAGACTGGACTACTGTAACTCTCTGCTGGCAGGTTCTACCTCAGAACGCTATTCGTCCACTGCAAATGATTCAAAATGCAGCTGCGCGACTCGTGTTCAACCTGCCTAAATTCTCTCACACCACCCCACTGCTGCGCTCGCTCCACTGGCTTCCTGTAGCTGCTCACACGCATCAGATTCAAAACACTGACGCTCGCCTACAAAGCCAAAAATGGATCTGCACCATCTTACCTCCGCAACCTCATCACCTCCCGTACTGCACCTCGCTGCCTGAGAGCGTCCAGCACTGCTCGTCTGGTTCCACCGTCTCTCAGGGTAAAAGGTAAGACCAGCTCAAGGCTCTTCTCTGTTCTGGCACCGATGTGGTGGAACCAACTTCCACTGGATGTCTGAACAACGGAGACACTGTCTACATTCAAACGTCGACTGAAGACCCCATACCTCTTCCAACAACACCTATCCTAACATTCCTTTTATTCTCTTTTATCTCACTGTCCACAGGAATACATTATTAAAAAAAAAAAAAAAAAAAAAAGGCAACTGTCTATTCTTGTGTACTTGAGTTTGTATTAACCTTTCTTGAATAAATCTTATCCTTAGATCGAGACTTAAAGCACTTCCTGTACGTCGCCCTGGATAAGGGCGTCTGCTAAATACCACGCAAATGTAAATGTAAATGTACTCCCGGTACCACGGCGCGCAGAGCGCAAGGCTCCCTAGCCTGTCTGGTCCGCTCCGTATGAGCGGCGTCTCCTGAGTTCTTTATTCTAATAAATCCTGTTTTGTATGAATTCCGGATCTCCGCGTCTCTGTGCAGCGTCCACCGTTACACCGTGTTAAAATACAGGTTAGGAAAGGATCTATTTAGGTACATACATGTACATTTACAATTCAAAAGCGGATGCGGCTTGTATGCAGGTGCGGCTTATTTATTTATTTTTTTTATTTTTTTTAAATAGAAGCGGATGCGGCTTATATGCAGGTGCGCTTTATAGTCCAGAATTTACAGTATATATACACACACACACACACACACACCACACACACACACACACACACAACACATATATATATATATATACCGTAAATTCCGGACTATAAAGCGCAACCTGGATATAAGCCGCATCTGCTCTATTTAAAAAAAAAAAAAAAACCCAAAAAATCATAAAAATAAAGCCGCACCTGCATACAAGCCGCAATCCGCTTTTGAATTGTAAATGTACATGTATGTACCTAAATAGATCCTTTCCTAACCTGTATTTTAACACGGTGTAACGGTGGACGCTGCACAGAGACGCACGGAGATCCGGAATTCATACAAAACAGGATTTATTAGAATAAAGAACTCAGGAGACGCCGCTCATACGGAGCGGCCAGACAGGCTAGGGAGCCTTGCGCTCTGCGCGCCGTGGTACCGGGAGTACCGGAGACAAAGGTTAGGCATAAACACATATCGAGCGTCCGTGTCCGCGACACTAGGTATGTGCTACGAGCCCGGACGGGGATTGTAGAGTGGAACCGGTCTTATATCGGGAGAGGGAAAATCAAGAAAAACTTTGGCTGATTGTGCGCGCGCATGTCTGTGTGTGTGTGTGTGGGGCCTGTATAATGTGGTTCTGTGTGCGGGATGGTGTGCGCGCGCGTGTGTGTGTGGGGGGGGGGGGGGGGGTTTCAGGGGAGGAAAGAGAGAGAAAAAGAATGTTAAAGGTATGCTGATTAAAACGGGACAGAACCAGAGAGAAAATAAGCGCTATTTACAGTATTTATCTTCATTTCTCCTGTGTGTGACAAACACGTCACCTTAACCTTGTAAAGATAGAGTTGTCCTCCTTCTATCCGCTTCTACCCACTTATATCTGCTAAAGAGGAACTAGCGCATTCTTCTTCTTTGCATTTATTTTGTGTTAGTTTTGATTCTAATTCCGGTTAGAGCCCCTAGCGGTCGGGAAAAATCTGCAGAAAGCCGCACCTTATTATTAGCCGCATGGTTCAAAACCTAGGAAAAAAAGTAGCGGCTTATAGTCCGAATTTACGGTATATATATATATATGAAAACTAAGTCAACAGGTACAATCTCCTCACTATATTAGCGTATATTACCGTATGGAACCTTACGCAAGCGCGTCGCATTCTCAAATCCGTATTACGCAGTAAAGCACATTTTTACTGAACGCAATAAAGCGCTTCCGTATAACCTAAACACCGTATCACCAGTTTATATGGAAAAGCAACCGGAACACAATTCTTAAAGGAGCCAGTCCCATATTTTACAATTAAAGCAACCAATAAACAAAATAACATTGAACAAGAAATTAATATTAAAAGAATCATTTCCAGAGTAAAATAAATATGAAATAATCAATAAATTTTATTAAAGGTAGATATTTTGAGAGAAATGTATATAATTATAACATCTTTTAGTACAGTATAGTACAGTATAAACAACACAAACAGTATTAATAGTACATTCACAATTAATCACAATTAAATAATATATATGTATATATATTTATGTATATATATAATTCGGAGTTTGGAATAGTGTCCTACAAAAGAAAAAGTTTCGTCTCTGACATTTCTTATCATGCAAAAAACGAAAAAAAGGAAAAAAGAGAAAAGAAAAGCACACTTTTCCCGTAAAAGGTCAGCGGCGGCACAGAAGTGATTTCTAATCTCACGTGAAATTGCGTTTCTGTCATGTGCGGAGAAAGGCGCTGTCCGTTTTTCCAAAATCCACCCCCTCACCTCCCTCCACCTTCCCCCTCCACCACCACCAACACCACGAGGAGGCGGTCTTTTATTTCCCCCTGTAAAAAAGCTGCGGTGTAGGAAATGATGCAATCGTTAATGGGCGCCGTTATTTTCAGACGCCGACCGGCTGCCAAATGACAACGGGAAGGCAACGGGCGAGGGCAGCCATTTCAGATCTCTCAACTCCGCTCGGCTCACCGTCGTCTCCTTCTGCTCCAACGCCCACGCCAGCTCTGCACACAACTCCCAAACAATTTGCATGCCGAGCGCCGGATCCCCGAGATCGTTCTCTCTCTCTCTCTCTCTCTCTCTCTCTCTCTTTCTCTCACGCCTCGTTTCGCGGGTTCGACTCGATTGTTGTTATGTTTAGCGCTCGACCCCCGGTGATTTTTTTTTCTCAGCATAGTCTCTAAAAACTTGTTGAGAAACGCAACAACAAAAAAAACACACACACAACGTTTAGTTCACATCAGAGAACGTTTCCCACCACAGCATCCTCTTAGTACCGAACGACGGCCGCATGTTGTACAAGATCAGCGCAAATCCAGGACGGGAAAATGGCTTTTCATTCATTCATTCATTCATTCATTCATTCATTCATTCATCTTCTACCGCTTTATCCGATCTTCCCTCGGGTCACGGGGAGTCTGTGTCTGTCTCAGGCGTCTATGGGCATTAAGGCAGGATACACCCTGGATGGAATGCCAACCCATCACAGGACACACACACACACACATTCACATTACACTAGGGACAATTTTTCAAGGTGCCAATCAACCTACCAAATGTGCATGTTTTTGGACCGGGGGAGGAAACCGGAGAACCCGGAGAAAAAACCCCTGAGGCACGGGGAGAACATGCAAACTCCACACACACATGGCCGAGACGGGAATCGAACCCGGACCCTGGCGGTGTGAGGCGAACGTGCTAACCACTAAGCCACCATGTGCCCCCCTAATGCTTTTCATCTTTAATTTTATTTTATATTATATTTTATATTTTATTTTGGTTTAGGAGATAAACATGAAGCATAACCTAAAACATAAAATTGCTTGTCCCTTTTTTTTGTTATTATTATTATTATTATTTATTATTATTATTATTATTATTATTTTTATTATATTATTATCAATATTTTTTTCAATATTTGCCGTATCATTTTATAAAATGCATTTTATGCTGTGATTAATTTTCAACAAAAGTGGAATTAAATAAATACAATTTAAATAATGGGGAAAGAAAGGAATTGGGGAAGATTACATTTTGAATGGACGTGTGTGACATGGGTGTGTTGTGTGTGTGTGTGTGTGTGGTGTGTGTGTGTGGTGTGTTTCTACGTAGTATTTAACTACTGTTAAAACTAAACTACGCAAGTAGCGCAAATTTACTGCACTATTCCCGCCATGCCAGTCACTGCGTGTTTCTCATCATACAATCTTAAAGACACAAATTGTGCAATATAGCATCTTACTTAAAGTTTTATATAGATATATATATATATATATATATATATTATATATATAATATATACGATTGTAAATAAATTTAGGCAGTGATATATAACTGTATAAAGATACTTTTTTAGCGTCGTCTAGCAAACGTCTTCATTCCTTTTCCCATTTATTTAATTGTATTTAATTAATTACATTTGCGGCAATTTAATCAGCATTCCAAAATCAAAAGTGAATTTAATTCATTAAGAGCAAAGAATTTATGGGCATTATGGGCGTCTATGGGCATAAGGCAGGATACACCCTGGATGGAATGCCAAACCCATCGCAGGGCACACACACTCACATTCACACACACATTCACACACTAGGGACAATTTTCCAAGGTGCCAATCAACCTACCGTGCATGTTTTTTTGGACCGGGGGAGGAAACCGGAGAACCCGGAGAAAAACCCCTGAGGCACGGGGAGAACATGCAAACTCCACACACACACATGGCCGAGACGGGAATCGAACCCCGATCCTGGCGGTGTGAGGCGAACGTGCTACCACCCCCACCCTACGCCACCATGCCCCTATATGTATATATATAAATATATAAATATATATATATATATATATAATATATATATATATATATATTATATATATATATATATATATATATGATCGGAGGGCGGAGACTAAAAGCGATCTCACACCGAAAGCCTCGTAACGAATCGGGTTCGGTACGTTTTCTTTTCTTAATTTTTTCCTCTTAAAGCTGCAGTTTGAACATGTTTGAGTTTCAGGAAAACATTATTTAAGGTGCTATTTTATTTATTTGTTTATTATTTATTTATTTATTTATTTCCGCGGCCAGGAATATCTATTTTTCCTTTCCTGCCTAAAAAAAAAACAACCTTGTGAACTTTCGCATGCTAAAATCATGAATCACTCCTGTGCGCTGTCTATTTTTGCGAGCCGTGTAACTTTTCGAACCCTTCGGCACCCGGCGGTCTATGACTCAGGAGCGAGAGGCTCGGGGGGGGGGGGGGACGGCTGTTTTCCCGGCTGAAACGCCTTTCCAAGTCTCGTAGTGCGATTTCCTTTCCGATGGACTTCGCTTTCGGTCCCTGACCCTTTTTTGGTCGAAAGTAAAACACAACTTGGATTTTATTACCCTTTTTTTAACCCCTTGCTCGCCGCCGACGTGCCTTTTTTAGGCCTGTTACCGCAGTGATCTAGTCGAGGGATGACGGATGGCTTCTCCTGGCCGCCCAGCTGCTGCGCCGCGACTCGAATGTCACCCAGGAGAAGTAGAAAACATCGAGTTGGCAGCGTCGGGGGGAAGCGACAGAGGCGACGGAGCGCGTGACCGAGTGTCCTCTGCCGTGACGGGAAAGCGTATACATCCGCACGGCGCTTCCTGTACCGAGAGCCCTTGTTTATAACAGGAAATAAAGTAGCTGG
This sequence comes from Kryptopterus vitreolus, assembly GCA_030449085.1. Classification (NCBI taxonomy): domain Eukaryota; kingdom Metazoa; phylum Chordata; class Actinopteri; order Siluriformes; family Siluridae; genus Kryptopterus; species Kryptopterus vitreolus. The sequence continues at coordinate 2,286,343 of JACRUU010000015.1, read as the reverse complement.
CGTGCTTTATTTGATAGAGGTACTGCATGTCACTCTGTCGTTGTTGTTTTTGTTTACCTATTTAAATGAATAACCAGGCGTAAATCAGCGTGTACTGCAATCCCAGTATAATTACAGCCGTTCTGTGAAGGCCTCAAAGGTCTGTTTGAGATCATTAGTGACCCTCGTGGGATGGAAGTGGAAGTTTACCAGACCATATCCCAAGCTTCGAGCATCTCACGGGGATTCAATCCATCGTCTGAAAATGGAACGAGAACGGCACGACCGAGCAAGACATGGACGTCCACCTATACTGGGAGGTGGTGTAGCCCAGTGATTAAGGACCGGAAGATCATGGGTTCAAACCCCACAACCACAAATCTGCCACTAGTGGGCCCTTGAGCAAGGCCCTTAACCCTCAATTGCTCAGTTCTAAGTCGCTCTGGATAATGGCGTCTTCCAAATGCCGTAAATGTAAATGTAAATGTACTGTAGGCCCGGAGAGCCAAGAAGCAGCCAGAAGGTCCACGGCTCAGGTGGGAGAGTCTATCGACAGAATGCACAGAGAGGTGGAAACCCAGTGGTTAAGGTGTTTGCCTCTGCACCAGAAGATCACGGGTTAAAACCCCCAACACAACCAAACTAGTGGGCCCTTGAGCCCCTTAACCCTCGGCTGTTCAGATGTCAGTCGCTCTGGATAAGGGCGTCTGCCAAACGTAATGTAAAACTATCTAGGGGTAAGAAGACGTTTCCATCGTTCCACAAGTCATGTACAGGATGCAGCAAACAACTTTCTGCACATTAAAATCAACACACACCATCCCCACTGTGAAGCATGGTGGTGGTGGTGGTGGTGGCAGCGCCATGCTGTGGGGATGCTTTTCTTCAGGGCAAGCTGGTCAGAGTTGATGGGAAGATGGATGGAGCCAAATACAGGTGCAATCGTGGAAGAAAAGCCTATTAGAGGACCTGAAACGAGGACGGAGGTTCACCTTCCAGCACTAAAACGACCCGAGAGGTAAAACGGAATGATTGAGATCAAGACGTCCATGTTTTTTTAAAAAAGTCCAGACCTAAATATCTAAATGTTCAGACCGAAATCGATGTTCTCCATCCAATCTGATTCAAGACGAGTGGACCAAAAATAAATAAATACACCATCTAGACGTGTAGCTGGAATTGCAGTGTAACTGCAGTGAAAGGTGGTTCGACAAAGTATTGACTCGGGTAGGAGGGGGTACATACATATGCACACTGCACTTTAAAAATCTTTAACACAATGTATCATTTTCTTTCCACTTCATTAAAGTTTTACATTATTATATATATATATATATATATATATATATATATATATATATATATATATATATTTATTCATTCTTCATTCATTCATCTTCTTATCGCTTTATCCGATTTCCCTCGGGTCACGGGGAGTCTGTGTCTATCTCAGGCGTCTATGGGCATTAAGGCAGATACACCCTGGATGGAATGCCAATCCATCACAAGGCACACACACACACACACACACCCACACACATTCACACACTAGGGACAATTTTCCAAGGTGCCCAATCAACCTACCGTACATGTTTTTTGGACCGGAGGAAACCGAGAACCCGGAGAAAAACCCTGAGACACGGGAGAACATGCACAAACTCCACACACACATGACCTAGACGGGAATCGAACCTGGACCCTGGCTGGTGTAGGCGAACGTGCTAACCACTAAACCACCGTGCCCCATATATATATATATAGATATATATATATATATATATACTAATATATATATATATATACATATTAGGCATTATTTGAATATTCACAAGGTATTCATATATTGCATGCACCGTATACACACATATATGGTGTGTGTGTGTGTGTGTGTGTGTGTGTGTGTGCAGTTAAATTATTATAAATTACATCTCAAATGCACTAAAGAACTCATTATAGCCTGTTGAAGAAAATAATATAATAAAGTCAAGACTGAGAGGATTAAGTCCTAAGTAATTAGGGATTATTACTAATGAATTAAATAAGAAAAAAAAACATGTAGAAAGGAAGATTCTAATGCAATACTGGCGTTTTCTGTAAATAAAATAAATAAATAAATAAATAAATAAATAAAAAACAAACCCTATTGTTGGTTGTTTGCCGTGATCCTGTTTGTACTCCATGCTGGGAACATAAGTAACGACGGTGCTGATTACCGGTAAAAAGATCGTCAATAAAGCTCGCTCTGTCACTCAGCAAAGCAACGATGATTAAAAAAGAAAAAGAAGAAGGAGAAGAAGAAGAAGAGAGAAGACGCTGGGTTTGAATTGCAGGCAGACACGAGCGCTCTGTTTTTTCTTCAAACGCAATCCAGACAGTGTATATAGATGTTATAATATTTAACACTCAATAAATACTCCTGGGGCACGGTGGCTTAGTGGTTAGCACGTTCGCCTCACACCTCCAGGGTCTGGGTTCGATTCCCGTCTCGGCCATGTGTGTGTGGAGTTTACATGTTCTCCCCGTGCCTCAGGGGTTTTTTCTTTCCGGGTTTTCACGGTTTCCTCCCGGTCCAAAAACATACATGCACGGTAGGTTGATTGCACCTTGGAAAATTGTCCCCAGTGTATGAATGTGTGTGTGTTTCCTGTGAGATCGCTTTAGTCGCCGCTCCGATCATATATATTATATATATATATATAATATATATATATATATATATCATATAATACACTATTATAATATATAAAATGTTAGTGTATAAATGTGCCTGTCACAATGTGTGTGTGTTGGGTTGTGTGTGTGGTGTGTGTGTGTGTGTGTGTGTGTGTGGTGTGTTGTCCTTCTGCGATGGGTTGGCATTCCATCCAGGGTGTATCCTGTCACCTGCCTTAATGCTATAGACGCCTGAGATAGACACAGACTCCCCGTGACCCGAGGGAAGATCGGATAAAGCGTAGAGATGAATGAATGAATGAATGAATGAAACAGCTACTTTAGCTACTCACACGATAAAAGTATAGAAATTTCCGGAAATGTTTTTTGTTTTTTTTTCCCCTCCGGAGAACTGCTTTCCGAACGCTAATTAATTCGTGCATCTTTCCAGTTCGCCTAATTACCATCAAACGCATTCGTCTTCCAACTTATCGAGGCGTTCCCACTTGTTTCCAGCACGCATGTTTGTCCCCGGTGTCTCGTCCTTCAACGAAATCAAAGGTCACAAGCGACTAAAAATAAGTGCACTCCTCTCTGTCGCGGGCCTTGTTATTAACACCAATGCAAGCCCAGCTGGTGTTGCTTCATGTATGTGCAGACGCGACGCACTCGCGGAACGTCTAGACGAAGTGCCCTAGTTTACAAATAATGACGAGAGTCTTTTTCGCAGCGAGCGCTCGCGTGTAGCTAACATCTGTGGCTCGCTAATCGCGGAGAACGAGGCGGCGACGGATCGATACGGTGGAAAATGAAATGACGGCTGAAATGGTAACTGGAGTGTGAGAGAGTGCAATTGTACTAAAGTTCCACATGTAAACAGATTGAGTCTCTCTCTCTCTCTCTTTTTCGTTTTCTATATATATATATATATATATATATTCTATATAATACTCTTCCGTCGTTTTGGCGAATGACAGAATAAAAAAAAGAACTAATAAAGAAACGTTCAGTGCATCCACTCACGTTCCTAAATTTCCCCAATTACACTCTACTATCTGTGCATTCACAACAGGTACGATCTTCTCACTATATTAGTGTATATTACCGTATGGAACCTACGCAAGCGCATCGTATTCTCAAATCTTATTACGCAATAAAGCGCATTTTTCTGAACGCAATAAAGCGCTTCCGTATACCTACACACCGTATCACCAGTTTATATGGAAAGCAACCGGAACACCATTCTTAAAGGAGCCACGTCCCATATTTTAATTAAAACCAACACTAAACAAAGTAACATTGACAAGAAATTAATATTAAAAGAATCATTCCAGATAAAATAAATTCAAGATTTCAAAATAAGAAGAAATAATAATAAAAAAAACACTAATATAATAATAATAATAATAATAATAATAATATAATAATAATATAACAAAATAATAAAATTTTTCTTAAATACGCCTTACCCCCAAATCTTATATCTCTATATATCTTCATTGTATTATAAAAATAGTTTGATTGATTACAAGCCCTTTTTTCTATTTATTTATTTATTTATTTTTTATTATTTACTGTCAGCGGCGGTACTTACACAGGTTGTTGTTCGGCAGGTGTTTCGTTTATTGAGCATTAATGGAAGATCCCCACAGGACCCAAGGAAAGCGATGTCTTTTCTTTTTTTTTCTTCTCATTTGCTGTGATTTCATTACCCTGAAGAAAAAAAAAAGAAAAAAAAAAAAAAAGAGAAGGTGAGGGTTTTCCCCCCAATCAGACTCGGGTAATAGTTACACAACGTTTAAAACGGCGGCGGCGGCGGCGGCGGTGGCGGCGTCATGGGCGGGGGTTTACGCCGTATCCCTCCGCCAATTTGGGGGGAAAAGTAAATGACTTCCTTCACGGTGAGGAAAACCATTCCAGGAACAAAGCTTTCCTCGCAGACACGTCTCAATCGTAATCCACTTCTCACGGAAGAAAATAAATAAATAAAAAGAAGGTAAACAAGACTATTTCAGGCATCGAGGTGGCCGTTTTTCACTTCTCTTATCCGCTAAGCGATTCCCACCCCGGCGCTTGAGGTCGATTAGAATGGATTACGCGCTCCTGAAATTAATCCGCGTTTGAAGAAGAAAAGGCCGAGTGCCGAGGATCGCTCTTCCCAGACACCTACTCTATAACTCTTACAACAATAAATAAATAATAATAAATAGATATAATATAATAAACATTTCAATTTCCTTTCTAAAACCTTACGCCGCATTATAAGGCTTTATAAGCGACTCCTCCACACGCGTGCTGATTTTCAATCTGCGCATTTGGGCACACGGTTGGCGCCGGGCGGCGGGTCGCACTGGGAGACGTCTGAAACGCAGATCGATAAATAAATAAATAAATAAATAACAATTATTTATTTAAATAAATAAACATTTGTCTCGGAAAGTTCCAGGAGACCTTTCAAGTTCCTCCAAGTTCTGTCTATATACAGTATAGACAGAGGAAGAGACACACACACACACGAGAGAGAAAAGAGACAGAACGAAGAGAGACAGCGAGAGAGAGATGATAGGATAGAAAGATAGATAGATAGATAGATCATATATCTAGATATATAGATAGATAATAGATAGATTTAGATAGTAGATGATGATAGATAGAATGAGAAATATTGAGCCGAGACACAGAGATAGACAGTGAGATAGATATAAATGATAGACAGATTGCGATAGAAGAGAGACAGAGAGAGAGATAGACAAAAAGAGAGACAGAGAGATATAGATAGTTAGACAGACAGAAAGAGATAGATAGATATACAGAGAGGAGAGACAGAGACAACATAGAAGAGATACAGATAGAGAAGATAGAGAAGAGAGATAGCAGATAGACAACAGAGGAGATATACAGAGAAGAGAGAGACGAGGATCTAAGCGGAGATACAGATATAACAGAGAGAGAAGAGAGACAGAGCGAGAGATAGAGACACCAGAGATAGGCGAGATGACAGAATATCCAGAGAGGACACAGAAGAGATAGACAGATAGACAGACCACAAGAGAGATATACAGAGACAGGAGAGAGGATGAGACATATATACAGAGAGAGAGAGAGAGAGAGAGAGAGAGAGAGATAGAAGATACCCAGAGAGAGACACACAGAGAGAGATAGACAGATTAGAATACACAAGATATATATACAGATACGAGAGAGAGAGAGAAAGAGAGAGATAGACAGAGACAGAGAGAGATAGACAGATACAGAGAGAGATAGACAGAGACAGAGAGAGATACATAGAGACAGATGTACACAGAGAGAGAGAGAGACAGACAGAAACAGACAGAGAGAGAGAGAGAGAGATATACACAGAGAGAGACACAGAGAGAGATAGACAGATAGACAGAGACACAGAGAGATATATAGAGACAGAGAGAGAGAGAGAGAGACCAGATATCAGAGAGAGAGAGATACACAGAGAGAGACACACAGAGAGATAGACAGATAGACACAGAGAGAGATATACAGAGACAGAGAGAGAGAGAGACAGATATACAGACAGAGAGAGAGAGAGATAATGAGAATAGATAGAAGAGAGAGAGACAGATAACAAGATAGATGATAGATAGATAGAGAGATGAGAGATAGACAGAGAGACAGAGGGGAGAGAGGAGATAGAGAGAGAGATATGAGAGAGATACGAGAGATATAGAGATAGAGAGAGAGAGAGAGATAAATAGATAGAGAGAGAGATAGAGAGAGAGAGGGGTTGAGAGAGAGAGAGAGGGAGAGAGAGACACAGAGAGAGAGAGACAGAGAGAGATAGACAGATAGACAGAGAAAGAGAGACAGAGACAGAGAGAGATAGACAGAGACAGAGGAGAGAGAGACGAGAGAGATAGACAGATAGACAGACACAGAGAGAGATAGACAGAGACAGAGAGAGATAGACAGATAAAGAGAGATTTGGACTTGTTTGTTTATTTCGGAGTAAAAGTCATTTATCGTTATCGGAATCGTTCGAACGGCGGAACAAAGTTGAAACGTTCATGTCGAGTCTCACCACGGCGCTCTTTCACGACACAAAAACCTCGCGCACACAGCGCACTTTTCATCAAAAACAAATAAACAAACAAATAAATAAAAAAAGAAGGTGCGTCCAGTACCGAACCTTCTCCTACACTTCCCCTGAGAGAAGTTAAAAAGTGTAGGAAGGAGCAGATATGTTTGTGTGTGTGTGTGTATATGTGTGTATGTGTGTGTGTGTGTGTGTGGGGGGGGTAATTGCGGGCCCCGGAGCCTCGGGGTGGCTGCCGCAGCACAGGCCCCCCTGAGGGTGATCCAGTCTTTGTGCTGAGCTAATTAAGGAGCAGTGTTCAGGGTGATTACTTTCCATTGTGTAATTACGGAGCAAGCTGTTGAGCGGCTGTTTTGCGGGAACCCGTGGATCAGCTGGAAGAGTGCAGTGAATTCGAAAAAGATGACCTTCAGCTTTTTGGTTGGGAAAGAAGAAAGAAAGAAAGAAAAAGGAAGGAAAGGAAGGAAGAAAATATCGTATGTATATAAAAATAATCTTTAATTAAGGCGTACGTGCGCCGTGTGGTAAAGAGCGGCTAGACGTAGCGGAGAGCGTTAATTGTGTCTCTGGTGTTTTGGGATCAATTCGACTGGACAAAGGTTTGTGTTTGTGTTTTAAATTGTTGTCGTCTGGCCCGGGGGGGCTCCGGGGGGGAAGGGGGTCGGGGAAAAAAAAAAAAAAAAAAAAAAAAAACGGGGTCGGGGTGCGGGTATGGGGGGGTGCAAACTTTTTGCAAAAAGAGATTTTAGTGAGGTGTAAATGTGTGAGGGTATTTGACCCCGAATGCAAATGAACTATTTAATGCCACTTTTCATTTCTTCACATAACACAAATAAATACGACTTTTACAAAAAACCATTAAAGAGAGAGAGAGAGAGAGGAAAGAAGAGAGACAGAGAGAGAGAGAGAGACAGAGAGAGAGATAGAGAGAGAGAGATAGAGAGAGGGAGGGAAAGAGAGACAGACAGAGAGGTAGACAGAGAGAAAGAAAGAGAGAGACACACAGAGAAAGACAGAGAGAGATAGACAGAGAGAGCGATAGACAGAGAGACAGACAGAGAGAGAGAGAGAGAGAGAGACAGTGAGAGAGAGATAGAGACAGAGAGAGAGAGAGACACACACAGAGAAATACAGAGGGAGATAGACAGAGAAGACAGACAAGAGAGAGACACAGAGAGAGACAGTGAGAGAGAGAGAGACAGAGAGAGTTTAGACGAAAGAGATTGACCAGAGAAGGGAGGAAAGAGACAGAGAGTGATAGAACAGATAGAGAGATAGACGTAGAGAGAGAGAGATAGACATAGATAGAGATTGACAGAGAGACAGACAGAAGAGATAGACAGAGATTGGAGGGAAAGAGACAGGGAGAGATAGAGTAAAGAGAGAGAGATGGGAGGGAGGAAAAGAAAGAAGAGACAGAGACAGAGAGAGAGAGAGAGACGAGAAATATAGAGAGACAGAGATAGAGAGAGGGAGGGAAGAGGACAGACAGAGAGATAGACAGAGAATAGACACAGATAAATAACAGAGGAGATAGACATAGATACATACAGAGATAGAGACACAGAGAGAGACAGTGAGATAGATAGAGGACAGAGAGAGAGAGAGACAGTACATAAAGAGATATAAGCATAGAGAGGGAGGGAAGAGATAGAGATAGACAGACATATAATAGACAGAGAGAGAGAGGACAGAATAAGAGGAGAGTATAGAGAGAGATAGAGAGAGAGAGAGACCGTGAAGAAAGAGAGACAGAGAGAGATCGAGAGAGAGAGAGATACAGAGGGTATACAGAGAGAGATACAGAGAGATAGATGATAGAGAGAGAGACATAGAGATAGAGACAGAGACACAAGAGAGAGATAGACAGACACAGAGAGAGAGACATAGATATAGATAGAGAGATACAGAGAGAGAGAGAGACGAGAGATGCAGAGAGAGAGACAGAGACGATGAGAGAGATAGAGAGACAGAGAGAGACAGAGAGAGATGAGAGAGAAGAGAGAGAGAGAGACAGAGAGGGAGGGAAAGGAACAGGAAGATCGAGAGAGAGAGAGAGAGGGAAATACAGAAAGAGAGACAGACAACAGAAAAAGAGAGAGACAGAGAAGGAACAGAGACAGAAGAGAGAAGAGAGAGATACAGAGAGATATGACAGAGAGAGAGACACACACAGAGAAAGACAGAGGGTGATAGACAGAGAGACAGACAGAGAGAGAGAGACAGAGAGAGAGACAGATAGAGATATAGAGAGACAAGAGAGAGAGAGATAGATAGACAGAAAGAGATAGACAGATAAGGGAGAGCAGAGAGAGAGATAAGAGAGAGAGAGAGAGAGAGAGACAGAGAGAGAGAGAGAGAGAGAGAGAGAGAGATAGACAGAGAGAGGGAGGGAAAGAGACAGAGATAGAGAGAGGGAGAGAGACACACGGAGAAAGACAGAGGGTGATAGACAGAGAGAACAGACAAGAGAAGAGAAGAGAGAAAGAGAGAGAGAGTGAATAGAAGAGAGAGAGAGAGAAAGAGTATAGAGAAGATAGACAGAAAGAGATAGACAGAGAGAGGGAGGGAAAGAGACAGAGATAGAGAAGGAGGGAGAGAGAGAGAGAAAGAGCATCGAGAGAGAGAGAAGAGACACAGATAGAGAGAGAGGGATACAGGAGAAGAGAAAAGAATAGACAAGATAGAGAGAGAGAATGAGAGAGAGAGAAGTCTGGAGAAGAGAGAGACAGAGAGAGTTAGACAGAAAGAGATAGACAGAGAGAGGGAGGGAAAGAGAGACAGAGATAGGACAGAGGAGAGAGAGAGAAAGAGAGAGAGAAGGAATGAGAGGTTTACCATCTCTTTATTAATCATTGGTCTTTTTGCTTCTCACTTGTTACATTGGATTCACCTCAAATATAAATAAGTACAAATAAATAAAAAGTAAAAAAAAGAATGTAAAAATAATAATAAATAAAAGTATTAAAAAAATGAATCACAATCGTTTAAAAAGGAAAAACCAAAGATCCATTCAGTCCAACGTTGTGACGTGAATGTAAATCTGTCCACAATGTCCATGGAAGGAAAGTTGGTCTGAAAGTTTCAACATGGAGGGAAAAATGTCGCTTCGTCACTCGATCGACGTAAACATACGGCGATGCGGAAGATCTGAACCCATGTAATGGTGGGAACGAAGTCTCGAGCAGTGACGCAGAAGGTTGTGAGTTCATTCATTCATTCATTCATCTTCTAGCGCTTTATCCGATCTTCCCTCGGGTCACGGGGAGTCTGTGTCTATCTCAGGCGTCTATGGGCATTAAGGCAGGATACACCCTGGATGGAATGCCAACCCCACACCACACACACACACACACACCACACATTCATACACTAGGGACAATTTTTCCAAGGTGCCAATCAAAAACCTACCGTGCATGTGTTTGGACCGGGGAGGGAACCGGAGAACCCGGAGAAAAACCCCCCTGAGACACGGGAGAGCATGCAAACTCCACACACACATGACCCGAGACGGGACTCGAACCCGGACCCTGGCGGTGTGAGGCGAACATGCTAACCACTAAACCACCGTGCGTGGTTGTGAGTTCAAATCCCAGGATTTTCATAAAAGCAGGGTTGAGAATCTCATTAATTTTTTTTTCACATCTGCTGCCTCATTTTGTTCATCGATTGAAATTCCGGTCGAATGTTTTGACGATTTTCCCGAAGCCCCTCGGAAGAGGGTCTATTCATACGG
>JACRUU010000015.1:2263410-2270910 GCA_030449085.1 Kryptopterus vitreolus | reverse complement strand
TGTGTGTAACACCTTTATTATTATTTACCTTTATTATTATTTACCTTTATTATTAAAACATCTCTCTGTGTGTAACACCTTTATTATTATTTACCTTTATTATTAAAACATCTCTCTGTGTGTAACACCTTTATTATTATTTACCTTTATTATTAAAATATCTCTGTGTGTAACACCTTTATTATTATTTACCTTTATTATTAAAATATCTCTGTGTGTAACACCTTTATTATTATTTACCTTTATTATTAAAACATCTCTGTGTGTAACACCTTTATTATTATTTACCTTTATTATTAAAATATCTCTGTGTGTAACACCTTTATTATTATTTACCTTTATTATTAAAACATCTCTCTGTGTGTAACACCTTTATTATTATTTACCTTTATTATTAAAACATCTCTCTGTGTAACACCTTTATTATTATTTACCTTTATTATTAAAACATCTCTGTGTGTAACACCTTTATTATTATTTACCTTTATTATTATTTACCTTTATTATTAAAATATCTCTCTGTGTAACACCTTTATTATTATTTACCTTTATTATTATTTACCTTTATTATTAAAACATCTCTGTGTGTAACACCTTTATTATTATTTACCTTTATTATTATTTACCTTTATTATTAAAATATCTCTCTGTGTAACACCTTTATTATTATTTACCTTTATTATTATTTACCTTTATTATTAAAATATCTCTCTCTGTAACACCTTTATTATTATTTACCTTTATTATTAAAATATCTCTCTCTGTAACACCTTTATTATTATTTACCTTTATTATTAAAATATCTCTCTCTGTAACACCTTTATTATTATTTACCTTTATTATTAAAATAAAAATAAAATAAAAATTATGAGGTCATGTGACTTTATTACGAGGTCATGTGACTTTTTCCCCGCAGTACACAATGCGACCCGTAGTGTTGTATTTACACTGCTTTAAACCAACCCGTGTGTATTTCATTTAATCAGTCCATCCCTGTGTGTGTGTGTGTGTGTGTGGTGTGTGTGTGTGTGTGTGTGTGTGTGTGTGTGTGTGTGTGTGTGTGTTTCTGTCACTTTTATTATTATCCGCCCGGCAGTTTACGGCCGTGTTGTCAACGCGCAGGAATCTGCATCTAATAAACAAAAGATGCTCATCTGTGCAGGTCTGAGCGAATTCATAACGAACAGGAAACACAGTGTGACTCCATTATTCACGTGTGTGTGGTGTGTGTGTGTGTGTGTGTGTGTGTGTGTGTGTGTGTGTGTGTGTGTGTGTGTCGTCCATTTGTTTACAGTTACAGTGTTAATGTCAGCGGAGATACACATGGGGGGGGCACTTATATATGCAATTCTATTTATTTATTTATTTATTTACCTATCTATCTGTCTGTCTGTCTGTCTGTCTCTATCTGTCTGTATACTGTCTATAGTCTGTCTGTCTATCTATCTATCTATATATCTATCTATCTATCTGGTCTCTCTCTCTCTCTCTCTTCTCTCTCTTCTCTCTCTCTCTCTCTCTCTCTCTCTCTATATATATATATATATATATATATATATATATATATATATATATCTATCTATCTATCTATCTATCTATCTATCTATCTATCTATCTATCTATCTATCTATCTATCTAATTATCTATCTATCTGCCTCTCTCTCTATCTATTTGTCTGTGTGTCTGTATCTATCTATCTATCTATCTATCTATCTGCCTCGCTCTCTATCTGTCTGTCTCTTTCTCTCTATCTATCTAAAGATAGAGAGGCAGACATGCAGGCAGACAGACAAACAGACAGACAGACAGACAGTCAGGCAGAAAGACAGACAGACAGACAGACAGACAGACAGACAGACAGACAGATAGATAGATAGATAGATAGATAGATAGATAGATAGATAGATAGATAGATAGACAGACAGCTTTTCAGCATTAGTTTTGTTATTTAGTGTATTTAGTGTATTTTTGTTATACACTTGTGTGGAACTTTATCCAGCTTCGTTTCTTCCACATGGTAGAAATCCTGAGTAAAGTAAAAACCCGCGCGACCCTGTGCCGTGTAAAGTCTCCCGTCGCTCCGCCGTGTTTCACGCAGGAGATCTCGAGCCCGGACTCCACTCGTCCCTCGAGCAGAACCGCTTTGATCCGAAGCTCGAATCTGCTTTCTCTAAAAAGGTCATTCAATAAACAGGTTGTTTACACGGCGGTCTGGCTCGACATCCCACACATCTCGCAATAGCACAAAGCACGCCGAGCGCTTCTCGTTTTTTTTCACACCTCGGATTTTTGCTTTGATTTTAATAGACTAAATGGATTTCTTTAACACAATTCGACCCTCATTTTACTGCAGGCTAGCTCCATCTCCGACCAGATTGCATCATTCATCATTCATTCATTCATTCATTCATTCATTCATTCATTCAATCTTCTACCGCTTTATCCGATCTTCCCTCGGGTCACGTCTGTGTCTATCTCAGGCGTCTATGGGCATTAAGGCAGGATACACCCTGGATGGAATGTCAACCGATCACCTGAAACACACATTCATACACTAGGGACAATTTTTCCAAGGTGCCAATCAACCTACCGTGCATGTTTTTGGACCGGGGGAGGAAACCGGAGAACCCTGAGAAAAAAACCCTGAGGCACGGGGAGAACATGCATAAACTCCACACACACATGGCCGAGACGGGAATCGAACCCGGATCCTGGCGGTGTGAGGCGAACGTGCTAACCACTAAGCCACCGTGCCCCTGCATCATTCTTCACACGCTAAAATTTGCGGCGAGGCTGCGAGACGCCGATGCGAGACGCCGAGGTGAGACGGCGATGCGAGACGATGATGTGAGACGATGATGCGAGACGATGATGCGAGACGCAGACGTGAGATGCAGACGCGGACGCCTTAACACGCAGGAAGCAGCGTAGTCATGGAATCAATATTATGTGTTTGAGACTGCAATTAAACTCTGTGTATTAGAAACGTGAGGGTTAACAAATCTATACAGCAAATGTTGCATGAACAAGCTATTTACACACACACACACACACACACACACACACACACACACACACACACACACACACACACACACACACACACACACACACACCAGTTTCATACATCGCTCGAACAAAATGGATTGTGAAATACGTCGAGCTGTAATTCGCTGATGTGCGTTCGTAGGAAAATAAGCGAGCAATAAGAGTTATTACAGCTCAGGTCGATTTCTCCACAAACACCAGGTCTGTTTGTTTACAACACGAGTTGTTTACCAACACCATCGCTATCTTACTGATACTTATAGCGAATGTAGTGTAATAGATATTAGTCACAAATATGTATGTAGTAAAAAACAAGCAGCAGTACAAAAGTATTTTAATACACAACTTTAATATTTCCACATCGATAGATAGATAGATAGATAGATAGACCCTAGATAGATAGATAGATAGATAGATAGATAGATAGATAGATAGAGAGATAGATGGATAGATAGAAGATAGATAGATAGATAGGATAGATAGACGATAGATAGAGAGATAGATAGATAGATAGATAGACGGAGAGAGAGAGAGAGGTGGAGAGATGATAGATAGATAGATAGATAGATAGATAGATAGATAGATAGATAGATAGATAGATAGATAGATAGATAGATAGATAGATAGATGGATAGATAGATAGATAGATAGATAGATCGTGAGACACAGATAGACAGATAGAGAGAGAGAGATAGATAGATAGATAGATAGACGATAGAGAGAGAGAGAGATAGAGAGAGATAGATAGAAGATAGATTGATAGATAGATAGATAGACGCGGAGAGAGAGATGGATGAACAGATAGATAGATAGATAGATAGATAGATAGATAGATAGATAGATAGATAGATAGATAGATAGATAGAGAGAGAGAGATAGATAGATAGATAGATAGATAGATAGATAGATAGATAGATAGATAGATAGATAGATAGATAGACAGATAGCAGTAGATAGATAGATAGACAGATAGATATAGATAGATAGATAGATAGATAGATAGAGATAGAGATAGATGAGAGATAGATAGATAGATAGATAGATAGATAGATAGATAGATAGATAGATAGACAGATAGATAGATAGATAGATAGATAATAGATAGTAGATATGGATAGACAGACGAGACGACAGAGATAGATAGATATAGACAGAGAGAGATAGATAGATAGATGATAGATAGATAGATGGATAGACAGAGAGACAGATAGATAGATAGATAGAGAGGATAGTAGATAGATATAGATAGATAGATAGATAGATAGATAGATAGACATTTAGGTATTAGAGCAGTGAGACAGACACAGATAGATAGATAGATAGATAGATAGATAGATAGATAGATAGATAGATAGACAGATAGATAGATAGATAGATAGATAGATAGATAGATAGATAGATAGATAGATAGATAGATCTAAACAAATCTATCTGCATGCATTTCACAGACGCCCTTTATCCAGAGCGATTTACAACTGAGCAATTGAGGGTTAAGGGCCTCACTCAAGGGCCCCACTAGTGGCAGCTTGGTGGTGGTGGTGGGATTTGAACATGCAAAGACAAGTCTCTGGCAATTAGAATCAAGAATTCTATTGATTCATTGAGTCTTTGATTCTTGAATTGATTCTTCAATTGATTTGAATTGATTCTTCAATTGATTCTTCAGTTGACCATTGAATTGACTCTTGAATTGGTTCTTGAATTGACCCTTGAATTGACCCTTGAATTGATTCTTCAGTTGACCATTGAATTGACTCTTGAATTGGTTCTTGAATTGACCCTTGAATTGATTCTTGAATTAATTCTTGAAATGATTCTTCAATTGATTCCTTAATTGACCCTTGAATTGACTCTCAAATTGATTCTTGAATTGACCCTTGAATGGACTCTTGAATTGATTCTTGAATTGATTCTTCAATTGATTCTTCAATTGATTGACTTGAATTGATTCTTGATTGATTGAATTCTTCAATTGATTCTTCATTGATTCTTGATTGACCCTTGAATTGACCCTTGAATTGACCCTTGAATTGACTCTTGAATTGACTCTTGAATTGATTCTTCAATTGATTCTTCAATTGATTCTTCAATTGATTCTTCAATTGATTCTTGAATTGACCCTTGAATTGACTCTTGAATTGATTCTTGAATTGATTCTTGAATTGATTCTTGCATTGATTCTAGAATTGACCATTGAATTGACTCTTGAATTGGTTCTTGAATTGACCCTTGAATTGACCCTTGAATTGATTCTTGAATTGATTTGAAATGATTTTTGAATTGATTCTTGAATTGATTCTTGAATTGACTCTCAAAGTGATTCTTGAATTGACCCTTGAATTGACTTTTGAATTGATTCTTCAATTGATTCTTCAATTGATTCTTCAATCGATTCTTCAATTGATTCCTTAATTAACCCTTGAATTGACTCTCAAAGTGATTCTTGAATTGACCCTTGAATTGACTCTTGAATTGATTCTTGAATTGATTCTTCAATTGATTCTTGAATTGACAATTGATTCTTGAATTGACTTGAATTGATTCCTTGAATTGACCCTTGAATTGACCCTTGAATTGACCCTTGAATTGACTTGAATTGACTTGAAATGATTCTTGAATTGATTCTTGAATTGACCTTGAATTGATTCGTGAATTGACCCTTGAATTGACTTGAATTGACTTGAATTGACCTTGAATTGACCCTTGAATTGATTCCCTTGAATTGACCCTTGAATTGAATTGAATTGACCCTTGAATTGACCCTTGAATTGATTCTTGAATTGACTCTTGAATTGATTCTTGAATTGATTCTTGAATTGATTCTTGAATTGATTCTTGAATTGATTCTTGAATTGATTCTTGAATTGACTCTTGAAATGATTTTTGAATTGATTCTTGAATTGACCCTTGAATTGATTCTTGAATTGACTCTTGAATTGTTCCTTGAATTGATTCTTGAATTGACTGAATGAAATGATTCTTGAATTGATTCTCCTTGAATTGACCCTTGAATTGACCCTTGAATTGACCCTTGAATTGACCCTTGAATTGACTCTTGAATTGATTCCTTGACCCTTGAATTGATTCTGTGGCCTTGAATTGACTTGAATTGATTCTTGAAATGATCTTTTTGAATTGATTCTTGAATTGACTCTTGAATTGATTCTTGAATTCTTGAATTGACTTGAATTGACTTGAAATTGATTCTTTGAATTGACTTCTTGAATTGACTTTGAATTGAAATTGACCCTTGAATTGATTCTTGAATTAGAATCAAGAAATCATCAGGTTGCACAGGTTGACATCAGCTGCACTCATTTTAAACTCAGTTAAACAGGATATGCTTCGCTTCTAAAAATGCAGGAATGTTCTGGGAATCGATGTGCAATTGAAGCCAAGAACACAAGCGAATCATTTGCGGTAAGATTCATGTTCTGTCAGGAGCTTCCTTCACTGGATAAGGATAAGGGGGCGTCTGGACCGGAAAAGTCTGGATAAGGGATGGGATTACAGTGGACATACCAGAAAGGACGGGTGTGTCTACATGTTTTTGTGCTAAAAGTGAAAGAGAAAGTGTTTTTTCTTCATCACAGCTGTATGGGCAGCGATTATGACTCATGCATTTCATGTGTACGAAACGGAAAGTCCCCGACTTCATCCTGTTAATTTTACCCTATTGTACAAGTCAGAGAATCAATAATTCAAGAATCAATAATTCAAGAATCAATTCAAGAATCAATTCAAGAATCAATTCAAGTCAATTCAAGAATCAATTCAAGAATCAATTCAAGTCAATTCAAGAATCAATTCAAGGTCAATTCAAGGGTCAATTCAAGGGTCAATTGAAGAATCAATTGAAAAATCAAATGAAGAATCAATTGAAAAATCAAATGAATCAATTGAATCAATTGAATCAATTCAAGAATCAATTCAAGGGTCAATTCAAGAATCAATTTGAGAGTCAATTCAAGGGTCAATTAAGGAATCAATTGAAGAATCATTTCAAGAATCAATTCAAGAATCAATTCAAGAATCAATTCAAGGGTCAATTCAAGAACCAATTCAATGGTCAATTGAAGAATCAATTGAAGAATCAAATCTATCTATCTATCTATCTATCTATCTAATCTATCTATCTATCTATCTATATTTTTTTGTATTTACATTTACAGCACTTATCCTAAAGAGAGCAATGGAGGGTTAAGGGCCTTGCTCGCGTGCTAGTGGGATTTGAACCTGCAGCTGAACCTGAACCTCACCTCCTTTTGGAGATCCTTTTACTTTACTGGAGTAATTATTTTTTCAGCCGACGTTTTACTTCTACTCCTTACATTCATTCATTCATTCATTCATCTTCTACCGCTTTATCCGATCTTCCCTCGGGTCACGGGGAGTCTGTGCCTATCTCAGGCGTCTATGGGCATTAAGGCAGGATACACCCTGGATGGAATG
>JACRUU010000015.1:2245910-2258410 GCA_030449085.1 Kryptopterus vitreolus | reverse complement strand
GTCACGGGGAGTCTGTGTCTATCTCAGGCGTCTATGGGCATTAAGGCAGAATACACTCTGGATGGAATGCCAACCCATTGCAGGACACACACACACACACACACACACACACACACACACACACTCACACACACATTCACACACTAGAGACAATTTTCCAAGGTGCCAATCAACGTACCGTGCATGTTTCTGGACCGGGGGAGGAAACCGGAGAACCCGGAGAAAAACCCCCTGAGACACGGGGAGAACATGCACAAACTCCACACACACATGGCCGAGACGGGAATCGAACCCGGACCCTGGCGGTGTGAGGCGAACGTGCTAAGCACTAAGCCCCTGTAAACGCTCCCCCCCCCCCCACCCCCCCCCCTGAAAAGCAAAGTCAGCAGAATTAAAATGATCAGAATAATCTTCCCCAATATGTATTGTGTCTTATGTCAAGTTTTATGTCATAACTTACTAACACACTTATTTACAAACTGATAACGAATGATAAAATATATTAATATAATTATTATAATATTGCATATAATAATGCAATAAATTGTTATGTTGAAATAATAAAAATATGTATTCGGAGTCGCATAACTCTTCATTTGAAGAAATAACAGTTACGCTGGAAATGTCTTGATTTTTATACTAAAAAAATGTTTGTCGTTTTTTCTTTAAATGCTTCGTTTCATTGGAAGACAATGTCGATACGGCTTTTAAACGCTTATTTTAATCCATTTTATTCTTTCCTAAAAAAAAAAAAAAAAACATAAATATGTGTTATTATTTCAAACCAATCGCATAACCGTACCAATAATTCGACTAAATCTGTCTAATCCACTGTATAACTATTAATATTTCTATTAATATTTGTATTACATGAAAAGACTTGATGTAACATGTATCTGATCATTTACACTATTAGAATAATCATGATCAAATTAAATGACAAACATTCTACTGTTGTCTCGAATTGTTCTTTGTCAAATTTCAATACATATGCAAAAACAAACAAACAAATAAACAAATAATATATATATATATATATATATATATATATATATATATATCGATATATAAATATATATATATGATATATATATATATATATATATATATATATATATATATACTATATATATACATATATACATACACATATGCAATCAACCTACCGTGCATGTTTTTGGACCAGGAGTAAACCCTGGAGGAACCCGCTGAGAAAAAACCCCCTGAGGCACGGGGAGAGCATGCAAACTCCACACACACATGGCCGAGACGGGAATCGAACCCAGACCCTGGAGGTGTGAGGCGAACGTGCTAACCACTAATATATATATATATATAGCACGTTCGCCGCATATATATAATATATATATATATATATATATATATATATATATATATATATAATTTTTTTATTTATTTATTATAATATAAATATATATTTATAATGTATTTTTATATGTAATACACACACACACAATACATATAATACAAATACATATAATACATTTTTTATATATTTTTATAGGTTTTTACATTAGATGCATGCTATTTTTTTTTACGACAATAAACATGTAAACATAACGGAAAGTAGTGCAGACCGTAAAAATATGTATATATATATATATATATATATATATATATATATATATATTTTTTTTTTTTTTTTTTTTTTTTTTTTTTTTTGATTTTTTTTTTTTTTTGATCTATTTATTTATTTTCTTGTTTTCCTGTACATTTATTGATCCTGTCTGCACTATTTTCCTTTCCGTCATGTTTACATGTTGGACGGTGGTAAAAAAAAAAAAAAAAAAAAAAAAAACAAAAAAAAAACATGCATGTAATGGAAAACCTATAAAAATAAACATACCGACCACAAACAGCATCTCCATTTCCATTACTAAACAACAACAACATATCTAAGCATCTGCTTCATAAGCAAATGATGCAATGTTGTTTATTTAGTAACGGAAGTACAAATAACTCCTGCATTTGTCTCCACATATGAATCCTGGTCTCGGAGCGCATCAATATTCCGATTCCACAAAGTCCTCGGCCTGTCAGTCGGAGGCGGAAATAGTCCAGGAGGGCAATCAGGCTAGCACATCCCGCTAATTATCCCCGCCGTCGACGTTTTCGTAATGATTAGCGGATGATCGGAATTCGGAAAACATCGGCCGTATCCCCGGAGCGCCTTGTCTTAACACAGGACGACCTCGGGAGGACGCAGTGGGACCTGCGAAAATTTACTGCATTACAACTAACCAACCGAGAGTTAAGGGCCTCACTCAAGGGCCCACTAGTGGCTGCTTGGTAGGGGGGGGGAGGATTTGAACCTGCAATGTTCCAGTGACATTTGTAATGGAATGTCAGCGCTGCAAAAAAATGAAATGAAATTAAAGCTTTTTTTTCTAGAAAATGCATCTTGTTTTTGTTTTTGTTTTTGTTTACCCTGAAAAAAAAGTCTTAAAAATAACTTGATTGGTACTCGTTTTCACTGACAGATTTGAAATGCGAGAATAAAACGAATGTTCAAATTGAATATTAAAAATTTATTTTAAGAGTAAAAATGGTCCCCGGAATCCGTTGGCTTTTGGACCAGAAGCTCGCAGGTTCAAATCCCACCACCAAGCGGCCCCTAGTGGTTAAAAATGGTATAAGATTTATTATGGTTTTTTTTAATTTTTTTTTTTTGAAATCTTTGGTTATAGAATCTATAGTAGAATTCATTCATTCATTCATTCATACATTCTACCGCTTTATATATCCGATCTTCCCTCGAATTTACGGGGAGTCTGTGCCTGGTATCTATTAAGGCACCCTGGATCGAACCCGGACCCTGGATGGGCATTACCCATACACCCTGGATGGATGCCAACCCATCCACGGCGCCACCGGTTCATGCCAATTTTTCCAACCTAGGGACAATTTTCCAAGATGTTTTTGGATTATCCACACACACATGGCCGAGACGGAATCGAACCCCCTGGCGGTAAATGCTAACCACTGTTTGAATTTATTATTATCAGGAATTCTTACCAAGTCAATTTAAGCCATTTTGTGGACTAAGGGCCTTGCTCAAGGGCCCGGATGTTTTACCTTAATGGAGCCTATGACCTTCTGACCTTTCTCCATATACCAATGAACAGGATGTATGGAATTGTTCTGGAGAAATATTTGTGTCGCATTATTTACATTCACCCAATTTGGTGGACTAAGGGCCTTGCTCAAGGGCCCGGATGTTTCACCTTAGTGGCGACTATGACATTCTGGCCTTTCTCCATATACACCTAAACTGGATGTATGGAATTGTTCTGTAGAAATATTAGTGTCGCACTATTTACATTTACGCCATTTGGTGGACTAAGGGCCTTGCTCAAGGGCCCGGATGTTTTACCTCAGTGGATCCTATGACCTTTTCTGACCTTTATCCATATACCAATAAACTGGATGTATGGAATTGTTCTGGAGAAATATTAGTGTCGGATATTTACTATTTCACCACCACGCTGCCCCTAGTGGTTAAAAATGGTATAAGATAAAGTTTGTTTGTTGTTTGTTTATATTTGTTGTTTGTTTTTTGGATCGAGTAGATTTTATTATCGATATTATCGATATTAATGCTAGTTTCAGGAATTCTTACCAAGTCAATTTACGCCATTTGGTGGACAAGGGCCTTGCTCAAGGGCCCGGATGTTTTACCTCAGTGGATCCTATGACCTTTTCTGACCTTTCTCCATATACCCATGAACAGGATGTATGGAATTGTTCTGGAGAAATATTAGTGTCGGACTATTTACATTTACGCCATTTGTTATTACCTAATAACAAATTAAGGGCCTTGCTCAAGGGCCCGGGACTAAGGGCCTAGCTCAAGGGCCCGAATGTTTCACCTTAGTATAGCTAATGACCTTCTGACCTTTCTCCATATACCCATGAACAGGATGTATGGAATTGTTATGGAGAAATTTTGGTGTCGCACTATTTACTATTTCACCACCACGCTGCCCCTAGTGGTTAAAAACGGTATAAGATAAAGTTGTTGGTCTGGTTCGGAAAACATACGGCGGTAAAGGAAGAACTCATAAAGACGCGAGGAGCAGCGTTCGGAATTCCGAAGAAAACTTTTCCCTTTTTTCCTGTAATCATGCCGTCGCCGTGATCGTTTGATTATTGTTTTGCACGCGCTCCGGAGTGCCCTTTAATGTTCCCGCGGCGGCGGCGGCGGTGGTAAAAAAAAAAAAAAAAAGAAAAAAAAAAATTTCACAATCACGAATCGAGCTCTTTGTTCGTCCGGGGGTGTTTTTTTATGCCACAAATTTGACAAGTTGAAGGAGACGAACGTTCGCTTCAGGAACGAGCGAAGCAGGTAATAACTGTGATTCCAATCAGCGCGTACGACTCGAGGGGACGCTATTATAAGAAAGCATTCCACGACATGAGGTGATGTGATGAGCGCGTTTCCTATTAGGCATTGTCCTTTTATTTATTTATTTTATTTTATTTTATACTAAGAATTCCTGAAAATAGCATTAATATCGATAATATCGATAATAAAATCTACACGATCCAAAAAACAAACAACAAATCTAAACAAAAAACAATCAAACTTTTTCTTATACCATTTTTCACCACTAGGGGCAGCGTGGTGGTGAAATAGTAAATAGTGCGACACTAATATTTCTCCAGAACAATTCCATGCATCCAGTTTATGGATATATAGAGAAAGTCCAGACGGTCATAAGCACCACAATGGTGAAACATCCGGGCCCTTGCGTAAGGCCCTTAGTCCGCCAAATGGCGTGAATGTAAATAGTGCGACACTAATATTTCTCCAGAACAATTCCATACATCCAGTTATAGGTAAATGGAGAAAGGTTAGAAAAGGTCATAGGCGCCACTGAGGTAAAACATCCGGGCCCTTGCGTAAGGCCCTTAGTCCGCCAAATGGCATAAATGTAAATAGTGCGACACTAATATTTCTCCAGAACAATTCCATACATCCAGTTATGGGTAAATGGAGAAAGGTCAGAAAAGGTCATAGGCGCCACTGAGGTAAAACATCCGGGCCCTTGCGTAAGGCCCTTAGTCCGCCAAATGGCATAAATGCAAATAGTGCGAACACTAATATTTCTCCAGAACAATTCCATGCATCCACTTTATGTGTATATGGAGAAAGACCAGACGGTCATAAGCACCACAATGGTGAAACATCCGGGCCCTTGCGTAAGGCCCTTAGTCCGCCAAATGGCGTGAATGTAAATAGTGCGACACTAATATTTCTCCAGAACAATTCCATACATCCAGTTATGTGTATATGGAGAAAGGTCAGAAAAGGTCATAGGCGCCACTGAGGTAAAACATCCGGGCCCTTGAGCAAGGCCCTTAGTCCGCCAAATGGCATAAATGCAAATAGTGCAACACTAATATTTCTCCAGATCAATTCCATACATCCTGTTTATGTGTATATGGAGAAAGGCCATATCGTCATAAGTACCTCTAAGGTGAAACATTCGGGCCCTTGAATAAGGCCCTTAGTCCGCCAAATGGCGTGAATGTAAATAGTGCGACACTAATATTTCTCCAGAACAATTCCATACATCCAGTTATAGGTAAATGGAGAAAGGTTAGAAAAGGTCATAGGCGCCACTGAGGTAAAACATCCGGGCCCTTGAGCAAGGCCCTTAGTTTGCCAAATGGCATAAATGTAAATAGTGCGACACTAATATTTCTCCAGATCAATTCCATACATCCTGTTTATGTGCATATGGAGAAAGGCTTGAAGGTCATAGTCGCCTCTACAGTGAAACATCCGGGCCCTTGAGAAAGGCCCTTAACTCTCAAATGCTTATTTGTAATTCCTTCACTATAAGCGTGTCTGTGGTGTCCACTATTAGTGAAAGTCGTCTGAGAGTATCGTTACGTTTTGTGTTGCACGCCAGTCCACATCCTCTGTCCAATCAGAGCAACGTTTACATCGCGGATGAATTCGTCCGGCCCCTGTTGCCCGGACTCCTTATAATCTCAGGTACGTTTTCGCGCGCGAGAGTCCTCGGTCGCCGACCTGCTATCGCGCTCATGCCCTGGGCTCTCTATCGGCGAAAAAGCTCGGTGGCAGATGTCAATATGAGTGTATATGAAGCTCTCAGACAGATCTCGCTCCCTCTCTCGCACCGCCCACATCTTCCAGCTGTCTCAGAAGACGAAGAGAAAACAGGGGGGAGTGGGGGATCGTGACCGAGTGTACTCTGAAAGGCAAAAGGAGAGTGGTCAGAGGTGCGCCTGGGCTGCGTTTGAACAAGAAAAGGCCACAGTTCAGCAGGTTTTGATAGCGCGAGAAGGCCAAAGTAGACACCGCCAAAGCCTGGAGGTAGCCTGGATGAAGATAAAGGCGCGGGAGAAACAGACAGGTGGACAGCTTCGTTTGACATCGCGCTCCCTTCTTTTTATCTCAGCAAGCCGCCTGAGTATCAGCACCGTAAAAAGCTTCAGGGATTCAAAAGAGAGAGAGAGAGAGAGAGACCGGAGAAAGAAAAAAAAAAAAACAGACAAAAGCATTCTATTTTCTTCCCCAACCATTCTTTTCATCCGCTGACTGTTCTGATTCATTAGCTTTCATTCGGGTTTGGCTTCAGAAAAACAACACGGGAAAAAAAAAAAAAAGAAAAGCTCGAAAGAAAAGACAGGAGGTTCTTGTGGCCTCCGAAAGACACCTTCATCTTCTTCATCTTCATCTTCTAGCGCTTTTTCCGATCTTCCCTCGGGTCGCGGGGAGTCTGTGCCTATCTCAGGCGTCTATGGGCATTAAGGCAGGATACACGCTGGATGGGTGCCAACCCATCACACACACACACATTCACACACACATTCATACACTAGGGACAATTTTTCCAAGGTGCCAATCAACCTGCATGTTTTTGGACCGGGGGAGGAAACCGGAGAACCCGGAGAAAAAAAAAAACCCCCCCCCCCCCCTGAGACACGGGGAGAACATGCACAAACTCCACACACACATGGCCGAGACGGGAATCGAACCCTGAGAAAAACCCCCTGAGGCACGGGGAGAACATGCACAAACTCCACACACACATGGCCGAGACGGGAATCGAACCCGGACCCTGGCGGTGTGAGGCGAACGTTCTAACCACTAAACCACCGTGCCCTCCATTTAGCGCATTTTAGATTCATTAATATGGTCCATCACGGCGAGAAAGTCACACCCGAACGAAGATAAAAGCAGGATGGATGAAAGAGAAAAAAAACATGGGGACATGCTGGCTAGTATCTAGCGCCCCCACCCATACAAACGAGTTAGGTTCCAAGAGAACAATGGGGAAATTGTTCGTAAAATTGTTCGTAGTGTTGGCTGTTGACTCTCCGAATTCTGTTCGTAAAACATACACTATAAATATATGTATATACGCTATAAATTTATGTCTTTTGCTATGATAAAGCCACCGTGCTTTTCCACTAGATGGCGCACTGGGGCACTTAGTTCATTTATGTCACTTATGTAGGTTAATTATTATTTTATATTATTTAGCATTTTGTATTATTTTGTTAGGTTTTTGTCGCATGTGCGAAGAAAGGTTTTTTGCAGTAGAAAGGTTTGGCGTGTTTAGCGCCGTAGACGTATTTTATTATTTATTTATATTATTTATGTGTGTTTTCTTTTCTAATTGTGTGTGCAACTGTTTATTCATTCATTCATTCATTCATTCATCTTCTACCGCTTTATCCGATCTTCCCTCGGGTCACGGGGAGTCTGTGTCTATCTCAGGCGTCTATGGGCATTAAGGCAGGATACACCCTGGATGGAATGCCAACCCATCACAGGACACACACACACACACACATTCATACACTGGGGACAATTTTCCAAGGTGCCAATCAACCTACCGTGCATGTTTTTGGACCGGGGGAGGAAACCGGAGAACCCGGAGAAAAACCCCCTGAGGCACGGGGAGAACATGCACAAACTCCACACACACATGGCCGAGACGGGATTCGAACCCGGACCCTGGCGGTGTGAGGCGAACATGCTACCTACTAAACCACCGTGTCCCCTTGCGACTGTTTATTCATCCTGTTTATTTCGTTTGCGTGAATCATTAAACATCTGTAAAAAAAAAATAAAAAAGAAAAGAACGCCTTCCATGTCAAGAGTAGGAGTGCCGCACAATAAAAACGGTAATAATACAGTAATGTATAAGTAGGGAATGTGGTGGTTAACACCAGCGTGGTAGGGATTACGTGGGTATTACACGCTCTGCGTTCGTTAAGCTACGTGTCTAGCTAGCAAACAAATTTTACTTTGTGCACAGATTCGTTTGTATCGGCGAAAGCTCGTAAAGTGTTTGTTCGTAGAGTCCGTATATTTGTTGTGGGGCTGATATGACCAATGTCAAGAGACCAACGTTTTGTTTTGCTTTTTAAATAAATAAATAAATGTTTCTTCCTACACAACCTTCGTAAGATGGAAACTCCATCCAGCGTAGTCAAAGAGCCGAGTCAGACACAGACGGCAAGGAAGGATTGCGACATTAGAGCGACTGTCACTCCGACTCGAGGAGATAACGTACTGATCTACATCACAGAGAACGAGGTCTGACAGAGGCCCGGCATTATCCATTATTACTGAAAGGAAGTCGCTGTTCAATCCGAAGACGTGCAGGAAGGAAAAGGAGGGGGCAAAAAAGCGCCCGAGGAGGGAAACCGAGGCAGTTTTATTCACGAGGGTCTTTCGAACCCAGAGCTCAAGCTGTCATTCCTGAGCCGTGGGGATGAAGTCAGCTTCCATCCTGAAACTGGACAGGTGATGTGACGTGCTGAAGGAGGGCTGATGGGAAGAGATTTGGCAGAGTCGAAGTGCCGGAGGGTTGCACACTGTGCTGGCAAAACTCGTACGGCATCAGAATGCTTCGTCAGTAAGCATCGTTATCTGGGGAGGGGGGGAGGGTGGCATTGGGGGGGGGGGGTTCATTTTTATAACCTCAATTTTATCATTCAGAGAAAGTTACAGCTGAGCAATTAAGGGTTAAGGGCTCAAGGGCCCACTAGTGGCAGCTTGGTGGAGGTGGTGTTGGTGGGATTTGAACCTGCAGTCTTTCCGGTCCAGGGGCCAATGCTTTAATCACAGATCAGGATACCACCTCCCATGTTTGGGGGTATTTTCAAATATTCTTTGCAAGTCCCAAGGAAGCGGATATCAAACAGATTTACATGGATAGCCAATCATCAATTGTGGTGTCCCACAAGGCTCAGTACTTGGTCCTCTTCTTTTCTCACTGTCTTCGCAAAGTTTATTCTTTCTCTCTCTCTCTCTCTCTCTCTCTCTCTCTCTCTCTCTCTCTCCGTTGAGCTACATGTGCCACTGCTGAGCTGCCAGTGATCCACCCTACACTCTGGACTTGTCTGACCCCTCATGATGACCCGCCTCGGTTGATGACGCCTCCACACGGCCTTAAACACTAAGAAGATTAAGGGACACCTGTACACTCCACCGAATACCCTCTACACTAAACAAGTCTACGTCCACTGTCCCACACCACCCCACTTCTGCGCCCTCTACTGGCTTCAACCTAACCAAGTTCTCCCACACCACCCCACTGCTGCGCCCTCTACTGGCTTCAACCTGCCCATGTTCTCCCACACCACCCACACTGCTGCTCTACAAGTCCACTGACTTTAACCTGCCCATGTTCTCCCACACCACACCACCACTGCTCACTGCTTCAACCTGCGCCCTCTACTGGCTTCAACCTGCCCATGTTCTCCCACACCACCCCACTGCTGCGCCCTCTACTGGCTTCAACCTGCCATGTTCTCCCACCCAAGTTCTCCCCACCTGCCCACCACCCCACTGCTGCCCTCTACTGGCCCTACTCTTCACTGCCATGTTCTCCCACACAAACCTATGTTCTTCAACCTGGGCCCTCTCTACTGGCTTCAAACTGCCTATGTTCCCCCACCACCACCCCACTGCTGCGCCCTCTACTGGCTTCAACCTGCCCATGTTCTCCCACACCACCCCACTGCTGCTCTACATCCACTGGCACTTCACTGGCTTCAACTGCCATGTGTTCTCCCTGGACACCACCCCACTGCTGCACCCTCATAGATGGAGACTTTACTCGCTTTTAGTTCATCATTCTGGATAATGGCATCTGCTAAATGATGAGAATGTAAGGAGGGGGGGTCAGAGGCCAGGGTTACGGGCCTTGCTCCAGGGCCCAAGAGTGGCGATACCGGGGCTTGAACCCCTGAACTTTCGATCAGAGAACCACTGAGCCCTCTTTGCCAGATGTGCATTTACAACATCTTCATTGATCTATGAATATAAGCCTGTGATTTGCTTTATGACCCGAGCTGCCATTACAGAAATCTAATCAACACCTTCTGACCAATCAGAGCGCGCAATTCAGCCGGCGTGTAACTTAATAGAAGGTAATTAGCAGCCATAAATCCCTATTAAAGCGCGTGTTATGATCTAAACTGGCTCGCCCTCGGCTTTCATCTGTTTTTCTCTGTGAACGTCCTCATCCTTCTGTCGTAAATAATTCAGACGGGCATGTATCTCGTGTTGCGTTTTACAGTAACGCTGTAAGGACGTATGGGTTTCGGCGTCAGTGTCGCTGTTAGGGACGGAGCGGCGAACAAATAATGCTGCCATCTGGGATGCTTTAGGATAAACTTCATTCTGGGTCACATAATGTGCTTAGCTTAGCTGGTCTGGATCTGCCTGGCCTCTTTCCACTGCTATAAACATGCTATCACATTTAATATCTCAGACATTTTAAATGAGCAAAGCAAATTGTAGCCGATCACGCAAAGGTACATCGACTTAAAGCTGTAGAAGTGATCTGTTTTTGTGTAACGGCAACTTGAAACCAAGCATGACCTTTTTTCTTACCTTGTTAGCATGTATCCTCGGTCATCATGTTTTGTTATTATGACATAATGGAAGGATTTGTAAATGCTACACATCAGACTTGCCCATGAGTTGCTCAGGATGCCAACTAGTGGCACCTGAATGCAATTGCAGGGATTGGACGTCCAGATATCCTTTATGCCCATCACCTCAGAAACAAAAAGAAAGTGTATCCACTACAGCACCACTAAAGAAATCTGTCTTCTCCTATAACTGATTGGAAGCTGCTGTCAGAGGGCCATGCTACAGCGCCCCCTTGAGAAGAAATGGTTAAAAGCCTTGCTCAAGGGCTCAACCTTGGCGGCTGAGAAATGGGCAACTGCTAGACGAAGCACAAAAAGAATATATCCCAAGAGTTCCAGGATATTCCGGGTTCCATCTGTCAGTACCTAGTAAGGAGGATCGGCAAGGCTCCCTCAGGGTCACGGGGAGAGCCCAGAGAGTAGTGCCTAGCCGATCCTGAGCTCAGGCGTCTATGAGGCAATTAAGAACGCAGGAGATCCGGTACACGATTCCTGGAGCCGATGAGAATGAGAGCGCAACCTTGGTTCAGTCATCGCAGGACAGATCACAGGGAAGTGCCGGACACGCGTACGCCGCGTTGAGAGCGCGTCGGCGACAGAGCGTACCCTTGAAGACACACGCGTCGACAGAGAGAATTCATCGGGACAAAGGGCGAAGGGCGCGAACTCGGTAACAAAAGCTCTGGTCGGGAAACAATACCTGGAGAGTGAGGGACAATTGGCACTCAGAGGGTCGGGGTCCTTATATACGCCAGACAGACGGATTTTCCGGGTAGCGGGTTGCCGGTGAAGGTTCCTCCTTGCGCCGGAAGTCTCAACCAGGCTGACACATACCGTGGGCATCATGTTTTTGGACCGGGGGAGGAAACCGGAGAACCCGGAGAAAAACCCCCCTGAGGCACGGGGAGAACATGCAAACTCCACACACACATGGACGAGACGGGAATCGAACCCGGACCCTAGCGGTGTGAGGCGAACGTGCTAACCACTAAGCCATCATACCCCGTATTAGAGATATTTGAAGTCAAAGATACAAAAAAAAAAAAGGTATAGTCAAAAAAATGTACAATTGCAATTCCTTTAATCACCAATAGGGGGTTTAAGATATGGGGGGGGGCCTATAGTTGGTAACAAACAACTTTATGACATCAATATCTGGACGATTAAAAAAATGAAATCGTTAATATACATGAATTAAGAAGGCCACGCGAGTAACAACCTGCGATCTGAACAACTACAATTACCATCAGTGCCTTTTTGCCGGAGCTAAAATTATACACCCGACGTTTCTTGAAAAAAACCTCAAGCGACAAAAAAAAAAAGTGCAGCAATAAAATGACCGGAACAGCGTGTGCCCTTTATTCCTCATGCATCGGTCATCTCACACCTACACACACACACACACACACACACCAAACTCCAACCCCAACCCTCAGCACGACATCCATCACCACTCAGCGAGCTTCAGCGACCCTGACATATTTGTCAATGGACATTACTGCGCACAGTCTGGAGTGCTCTCGGGCCGCTCGGGGTTTACCTGGCCTAAA
>JACRUU010000015.1:2228410-2243410 GCA_030449085.1 Kryptopterus vitreolus | reverse complement strand
GTAGATGTAAAAGCTTGGTGTGCAGAGTTTTGTTCATTTATAATATAATGTCGTTTTATGTAAGAAGTGTAAAAAAACATGTAATACACAGTGTTTGCACTTGACCTCGGAGGAAACACATCCGATCGCCGTAGTCCTGCTGTGTTCCTGCCGTATTCCATACGTCTGCGTGGAAGGGTTTATTCCGGGAAGGGAAGAATTAATTATTTTTAATTAATTATAATTATTAATAAATTCATTATTAATTAATTATCGCCATTTTTTCTGTAACGTAAATGAATGCTGTTCATGTTTTCATACTCTGATTATAATTGTATAAATATATTCAAAATCTCTCCCTTTAAGACACTACTATATGAGATATATATATATATATATATATATATATATATATATATATATATATATATATATATAGAGATTATTTATATTTATTAGATATATCATATATATATATATATAGATATATATATATATATATATATATATATATATATTATATATATAGCATATATACGGGCACGGTGGCTTAGTGGTTAGCACGTTCACCTCACACCACCAAGGGTCCGGGTTCGATTCCCGTCTCTCGGCCATGTGTGTGTGGAGTTTGCATGTTCTCCCCGTCTCCCAGTGCCTCAGGGGGTTTTTCTCCGGGTTCTCCGGGTTCTCCGGTTTCCTCCCGGTCCAAAAACATGCACGGTAGGTTGATTGGCACCTTGGAAAATTGTCCCTAGTGTAATGAATGTGTGTGTGATTGCCCTGAGTGTGTGTGTCCTGCGATGGGTTGGCATTCCATCCAGGGTGTATCCTGCCTTAATGCCCATAGACGCCTGAGATAGGCACAGACTCCCCGTGACCCGAGGGAAGATCGGATAAAGCGGTAGAAGATGAGATGAATGAATGAATATATATATATATATATATATATATAGATATATAGATATATATATATATATATATATATATATATATATATATAAAACAATTAGTGCAATATTAAAAGAGGTTTATGTATGCAGTAAACATAATAAATAAGTATGTAAATATATGTATACAGATTAGGGCTGACAGTCGATTCAAATATATAATAGTTTACACATTACACATTAATTCCACGTTTTCAAGGTACCATACATGAATGTACCATAAACTCTGCAAATTATGATTTTAACATTAACTTCTTATTAATGTATTCATTTCGTAATACGCAAATTGTAAAATATGGGACGTGGCTCCTTTAAGAATTGTGTTCCGGTTGCTTTTCCATATAAACTGGTGATACGGTGTTTAGGTTATACGGAAGCGCTTTATTGCGTTCAGTAAAAATGCGCTTTATTGCAGTAATACGGATTTGGGAATGCGATGCGCTTGCGTAAGGTTCCATACGGTAATATACGCTAATATAGTGAGGAGATCGTACCTGTTGCAGCTAGAGGGCGTAATTCGGGGGGAATTTAGGAAGTGTGAGTGGATGCACTGAACGTTTCTTTTTTTGTTGTTCGGGTTTCGTTCATCCGCCAAACACGACGCAGCGCGAAGGAACAGATCGTTCACCCAGTAACGCATGCTTCATTAAGCACGTTAAAATGAATCGTTAACTTTGGCGCCGTACTGTGGAATAATACACTAATTTAATTTTAAAGATCGTTGTAAAAAACGCTCTGGAGCGTTGTAACAACGTTCTATAACTTTACTATCCAGCGAGAACAAGACTGCGGTCTACAGATCTTGTTCTAACGATCCGGGTTCGGTCTTGTGTGCATTGGCACTTATGTTTGGGATTGATGTTGAACGGGGAATTCCTCCTTCTCATAGCCGAACGTCTAATCAATCCACAAGTGAAGGTCTTTCTAAAGGATCGCTTGGGGCTTTTTCTGATCTCGTTTTTGGCATTCGTTTGGCCTCGACCCCTATAAGAGAAACTTCTTGGATCAAATGTGGAATACTTGAAGACAATGCGTGTTTGGAGATAATAAAGGCGGCTGATGAAGTCCATATTTGGGCATGAATAAATATTTCGGAAATGCCTATTAGTTGCAATACTAAGTTGGATTTTTGAGCGCGGTACGGAAATGAAGTACATTTTGTACGAACGAAATCCAACCATCTGCAGCCGATCCTCGATACTTTGAGATACCGGGAACTTGAGATGAGTCCGAATTTTCGGACACCTTTGGGAATACGTAGCAGACCTGAGGTCATCCGTGTTTCGTAGGAAGTTGTGCACAGGAGTTTCCTCAGAAAAATACAACCTTGAACGTCTCTCCAAAACATTCAACAGAAGTCATTATCCGTGCTGCTGAAATAACCTCCTAATCTTACGCTCCAGTTCATCCCAGAGCGGGCGCAATGGGATTTAGGTGCCGTAACCGGGAAGCTCATTTGGCTCGTTGTATTGTTGTATGCTTCAACGAGATAATGAAATGGTAGTGTGCGAATGAGCGAAGTTCAAATCCCACCATCACCCCCACCAAACAAGTGGTGGAGTCACTATTGGGCCCTTGAGCAAGGCCCTTAACCCTCAAGTTCTGGAAAACTGCTTTGAAACCATGTCCACTGTGAAAAGCGTTATAAGAAATAAATGCCCCTTTCCCTAAACATTAAACTTCCACCTCCATGTCGGAAGATGCCATTCATGGGACCTTGAGCAAGGCCTTTAACCCTTTGTGCTCCAGGGCGAGCGAGGCCCTTCTGAAACCTTTGACTCCACGGGGACCCTCAATCGCTCAGTTCTGGAAAGCTGCTTTGAAAACATGTCCTCTGTGAAAAGCGCTATTAGAAATAAATGAACTTGTGCCCCTTTCCCTAACTATTAAACTTCCACCTCCGTGTCGGAAGATGCCACTCATGGGACCTTGAGCAAAGCTTTTAACCCTTTGTGCTCCAGGGCGAGGCTGCTCTGAAAACCTTCCACCTGACCCAGCGGGTTGAGTCAACTTAAGATGGACCCTTGAACTTGGCAAAGCGCTTTCAAAGTTTGTGCTCTGTGGCGAAAGCTGCTCTCTGAAACCTTTGACTCCATTTGTGGGGGGAGTCACTAGTGGGCCCTTGAGCAAGGCCCTTAACCCTCAATCGCTCAGTTCTGGAAAGCTTCTGGAAAGCTATTAGAAATAAATGAGCTCTTTCCCTAACTATTAAACTTCCACCTCCGAAAACCTTTGACTTTTACCCTTTGTGCTCCAGGGCAGTCACTAGGGGCCCTTAGAGTCACTAGTTCTGGAGGCTCTGAAACCTTTGACTCCAGGGGGAGTCCCTTGAGCAAGGCCCTTAATCCTCAAGTCGCTGGTGGCCATGTTGGTTCCTTTCACTTTCCGGGAATACGTCTCCAAATCTCCCTTTTCCAAAAGAAGAACAGTCACACAGATATTACAGCAAATCCAAGCTTGATTAGGACGACAGGGATACAGCGCCTCCCTGGAGCACATAGCTTTAAAGCACCAATGAGTGACAGCTTCCAACATGGAGGTGGAAGTTTAATGGTTACAAAATATTAATATAAAGTTTTATCCCCTTATATGGAATGACGAAGAAACCTTGAGAGGAAAAAAGGGTAACCTCGTCCGCATTTGGGGGGGACTACCATGAGCATGTGTGTGAATGTGAATCACGTCCTAATACCGATGTCAAACACTCCACATGAAGCGGGATCCCAAGCTGGTACATCTCTACATGGTTTGCAGGATCTACTTTTTGTAAGTTTGAAGGAACCTCAGGAAGTCTCGTGATGAGAAGAGGAACAGTGTGGAGGAATTCGAGTAGCTAATTAGCGCAGCGGTTTAAGCGCCGGGCTACTGATCGGAAGGTGGCCCCGAGAAAAATGCCTTAGAACCGCTGACAATCAGGTATTGCGCAACACCTTCTCTCACAACACTTCTGTTTACTAATATCTTTGCTGTATCTCATGTACCTTATGAATATTTGTATATATATATATAATATATATATATATATATATATATATATATAGATATATATATATATATATATGAATTATTATATAATTACCGTATGGACCCTTAAGCAATAAAGCACTTCCGTATAACCTAAACGTATCACCAGTTTATATGGAAAAAAAAAAAAGCAACCGGAACACAATTCTTAAAGGAGCCACGTCCCATATTTTACACTTAATTTGCTTTAATTATTCATTATTCATTAGAAATTAATATAAAAAGAATCGTTTCCAGAGTAAAATGATTATTAAATAATCAATATTTTTTTTTATTAAAGGGAGAGATTTTGAGAGAAATGTATATAATTACAACATCTGTTACAGTTAGAGTTACAGTTAATTACAGTGTTAAAAAACGGACAAGTATTAGTTTATTTCACATTGGAAAAACGTGATTAATCATGAGTTTATTGAAGGCAATATATATATATATATATATATATAGTATATATATATATATATATATATATATATATATATATATATATATATATATATATATATGTATATACATTCATTCATTCATCTTCTACCACTACCGCTTTATCCGATCTTCCCTCGGGTCACGGGGAGTCTGTGTCTATCTCAGGCGTCTATGGGCATTAAGGCAGGATACACCCTGGATGGAATGCCAACCCATCACAGGGCACACACACACACACACACACATTCATACACTAGGGACAATTTTCCAAGGTGCCAATCAACCTACCGTGCATGTTTTTGGACCGGAGCAAACCGGAGAACCCGGAGAAAAACCCCCTGAGGCACGGGGAGAACATGCAAACTCCACACACACACACATGGCCGAGACGGGAATCGAACCCGGATCCTGGCGGTGTGAGGCGAACGTGCTAACCACTACTCCACCGTGCCCCCTATATATATATATATATATATATATATATATATATATATATATATATATATATATATATATATATATATATATATATATATATATATATAAATAAATAAATATAATTTATTACATGTATTACATACTGTCTAATTCTTGCTACAAAGCATGGGATACTCTTTCCCCAAAAAAAAAGAAAAATATACTTTACTAAATAATTAATGATGTAATGAAGTCCTGGAATTGAACTATTGTCGGAGCTGCTGTTAAAGAAATTGAACAAAACGGAAAAACTGTAAAAAAAAAAAAATCAATGCGAAGTTTCCGTCAAAACAAAGGCTGGATTTTCTTTATTCTCCAAGAAACATCCTTAAAAAAAAGAAGAAAAAAAAACATCCCATTAATTCTGTCTTTGTTTAATTGATAATCTGAAACGTCTTGTTTAGAGAGCGCGGCTTTCACCGGCAGCTGTTTCTGATATTGTTTGGCAGCGCGGAGCTTTTCTGAAGGTACCTTTGCCAAGCGATGCAACTTGGGGGAAAATAATATTGGCCCAGGCGTCAGACAGATTGAGCCAACGCTGGCCTTCTGCCATCAGCGGGGAAGGTGGAGCAGCAGAGGACCCAATTATTTAGCAAAACATCCGTAAAGACGCTTCGCTTCTAATGATGTGACACGAGCAAAACACACAGGCTTCGGGGGGGAAAAAGTGTGTGTGTGTGTGTGTGTGTGTGTGTGTGTACGCTAGCAAGAGTGACGAACGAAGGAAAGAAGGAACGAAGGAACGAGGGAACGAACGAATGAACGAACGAACGGACGTTTGTGTATGCAAGTGCATACACGCATGCATGCATACTCGCACGGACGAATGAACGAACGAACGAATGCACACAAGCTCGCACGGACGGACGGACGGACGGACGAATGCACACAAGCTCGCACGGGACGGACGGATGGACGGACGAATGCACACAAGCTCGCACGGACGGACGGATGGATGGACGAATGCACACAAGCTCGCACGGATGGACGGACGGACGGACGAAGGAACGAACGAACGAACAAACAAACAGAAAAGAACTCGCCACCATACATCTCATACATCTCTATGTTTGATCCGGACGAATCGCGGATCGAGAGAAAGCTAAACACACAGGCTTTGGGGGGGGGGGGGGGTTGGTCGGAGTGTGTGTGTGTGTGTGTGTGTGTGTGTGTGTGTGTGTGTGTGTGTACACAAGCGAGCGTGACGAACGAACGAACGAACAAACTGACGAACAAACGAACGTAAACGAACGAACGAACGAACGAACAAGGCTAAAATAGACAGACGGAGGGATGGACGGATGTGTGGGTGTGTGTGTATGCAAGCAAGAGTGACTGACGTACACGAACGAACGAATGAACGAACGAACGAACATACAAGAACAAACGATCGAACAAACGATCGAACGAACGAATGAACGAACAAGGCTAAAATGGAAGGACGGAGGGACGGATGGATGGACGGGGCTAAAATGTTCAGGGCTGAAAATAAACGAACGAACGAGGCTGAAATGTTCGGGGCTAAAAAAAAACGAATGAACAAACGAACGAACGAACGAACATACATTCGGGGCTAAAAATGAAATTACGAACGAACGAATGAAAGAACAAACAAACAAACAAACAAATAAACAGAAAAGACCTCGCCACCATACATCTCTATGTTTGATCCGGACGAATCGCGGATGGAGAGAAAGCGATTGGGGGGATAGAGGGTATAAATATATTATGTGTGTGTGTGTGTGTGTGTGTGTGTGTGTGTGTGTGTGTGTGTGTGTGTGTGTGTGTACGCAAGCGAGCGTGACGAACGAACGAAGGTACACGAACGGACGAACGAGGCTAAAATTGACGGACGGAGGGACGGATGGATGGACGGTGTTAAAATGTTCAGGGCTAAAAATAAACGAATGAACAAACGAACGAACGAACGAAGGTACATGAACGGACGAACGAGGCTAAAATTGACGGACGGAGGGACGGATGGATGGACGGGTTAAAATGTTCAGGGCTAAAAATAAACGAATAACAAACGAGCGAACGAAAGTACGTTCGGGCTAAAGAACAAACAAACAAACAAACAGAAAAGAACTCGCCACCATACATCTCTATGTTCGAACCGGACGAATCGCGGATGGAGAGAAAGCGATTGGGGGGTAGAGGGTATAAATATATATGTGTGTGTGTGTGTGTGTGTGTGTGTGTGTGTGTGTGTGTGTGTGTGTGTGTGTGTGTGTGTGTGTGTGTGTGTGTGTGTGTGTGTGTTGTGTAAATATATATGATTACGTTGTCGGCGGGTTTGAGAAAGCTTTTTTCCGATGGCAGCGGGGAG
The DNA here is from genome assembly GCA_030449085.1 of Kryptopterus vitreolus. Taxonomy (NCBI): domain Eukaryota; kingdom Metazoa; phylum Chordata; class Actinopteri; order Siluriformes; family Siluridae; genus Kryptopterus; species Kryptopterus vitreolus. Next base: position 2,236,228 of record JACRUU010000015.1, on the reverse strand, counting down.
GTGGCGCCTGGACTGGAACGATTTGCAGCCTCGGAGCTCGGAGGTACCGCCACCTGTCACCTGTCCACTAACACAGCAAGCAATCATCCAATTTCTGCCACCGCGAGCTCGCAAAGGTCAGCCACAAAGTGCTTTTCCGTGGGGAGAGAAAAGCGAGTGGCTGAGGAAAGGAGAAAAAAGAAAAGAAAAGAAAATGATAGATATTTTATTAGCATGTGGCTGTATGTGGTAAACGTGGTAAACAGTGGGTTCGGAACCTCCGGGTCAGGCGGGGTCATGTGACACGAGGAGGTGGAGACGGGGTTGTTGTTGTTGTTGTTTTAACCCAGGGTCGGCGTGAGGAAAGCGTGTGAAATGAACGGACGTTTTATTATAATGTACAGCAATGATGTATAATGATAGTATTTTGCAGATATCCGGATGTTGTAGGTGTAGGTGAAGCGCATTGTGAGTGGATTGGGATCATTTATAGGGTCATTAGTGGAGGTTCGATGTCGCAGAGTGAATCAGTTTCCTGGACTGAGGGAGGTCATTTTAGCCCCTTTGAGTTTTGAGCTTAAATGTGGAATTCTGAAATCATGCATAATTATTTATATACATTATATACATTATATACATTTATATACATTATATACATCATTTATATATATATATATATATATATATATATATATATATATATATATATAATATATAATATTTATATATATAACATTTATATACATTATATGCATCATTTTTATACATTATATACATCATTTATATACATTATATACATCATTCATATACATATATACATTATATACATCATATATATACATCATATTATATATATATATATATATATATATACATATATATATAGGATATATATATATATATATATTATATACATTATATACATCATTTATATACACCATATACATCGTTTTTATACATTATATACATCATTTATATACATTATATACATCATATAATATATACATTCATATACATTATATACATCATTCATATACATTATATACATCATTTATATGCATTATATGCATCATTTTTATACATTATATACATCATTTATATAAATCATTTATATACATTATATACATCATTTATATGCATCATTTTTTATACATATACATTATATACATCATTTATATACATTATGTACATAATTTTATACATTATATACATCATTCATATACATTATATACATCAATTTATATACATTATATACATCATTCATATACATTATATACATCATTTATACATATATATACATTATATACATTTATATACATTTATATCATTTATATGCATTATATGCATCATTTTTATACATTATATACATCATTCATTATACATTATATACATCATTTATATACATTATATACATCATTCATATACATTATATACATCATTTATACATATACATTATATACATCATTCATATACATATACATCATATATACATTATATACATTTTATATACATTATATACATCATTTTATACATTATATACATCATTTTTATACATTATATACATCATTCATATACATTATATACATCATTTATATACATTATATACATAATTTTATACATTATATACATCATTCATATACATTATATACATCATTTAAATACATTTATATACATTATATACATCATTCATATACATTATATACATCATTTATATACATTATATACATCATTTTATACATTATATACATCATTCATATACATTATATACATCATTTATATACATTATATACATCATATACATATACATCATTCATATACATTATATACATCAATTTTATACATTATATACATCATTCATATACATTATATACATCAATTTATATACATTATATACATTATATACATTCATATACATTATATACATCATTTTATACATTATATACATCATTCATATACATTATATACATCATTTATATACATTATATACATCATTCATATACATTATATACATCATTTATATACATTATATACATCATTTATATACATTATATACATCATTCATATACATTATATACATCATTCATATACATCATATACATCGTTTTTATACATCATATACATAATATATATACATTATATACATTTATATACAAAGTAAAAGACAAATGTTTCATATCAGGATTTTATCCCAAAACTGTGACTCGTTATCCCTGAACGCTGATTCATTATCCCAAAACTCCGACCAACTATCCCATAACTCTGACTCATTATCCCAAAACTCTGACTCATTTATGGGATAATGAGTCAGTGTTTTGGGATAATTCTGAGATAATGAAGAATCATTCAGACACAAAGTCGAAGAGAGGAAAAAGAGAAAATAAATCGTGATTTTGAGGATAAAATTTATGGTTAAGGGTTCCGAATTCTGACATACTTAATTGGAATTTTGAGATACTAAGTTATAATTCTGAGATAATTGTTTACAAGACAAGTAAAAGGCAAATGTTCCAGAAAATGTCAGGATTTTATCAATAAAAATGTAATGGTTCATAATGGTTTTGGATCATGAGTCAGAATTTGGAGCTACTCCGTTGGAATTCTGAGATAATGCATAGCTGTTCACATACAAAATCAAAGTCAAATAAAAGATAAATGTTCCATGTCAGGATTTTATCGATATAAAAATCAAGACATTTTTTTTTTTAAAGAAATTAATCGGATTCATAATTTGGGGATAATGAGTGGGGATTTGGGGATACTACGTTGGAATTCTGAGATAATACGTTGGAATTCTGAGATAATACATACATGTTTGCATACAAAGTCAAAGTAAAAGACAAATGTTCCATGTCTCGATTTTATCGATTAAAACATGTAAGATTTCGGGTTCAGAATTTTGGGATCATGAGTCGGAATTCTGAGATACTAAGTTGGAATACTGAGATAATAGGGAGATAGTAGGGAGATAGTAGGGAGATAGTAGGGAGATAGTTGAGAGATAGTAGGGAGATATTAGGGATGTGGTCTAACCCTAACCCTTAAGGTGTTGGAACCCTGGACCCTGGAACCCTAATCTGGGTTCAAACCCCACCACCACCAAGCTGCCACTAGTGGGCCCTTGAGCAAGGCCCTTAACCCTTAATTGCTCCTTGAGACTTGAGGATTTTATACTTAAATTTTATACTAATTTTATTATATAAAAATGTAGATTTGAGGTTCAGAACTTTGAGTCAGATTTTTTTTATTCAAAAAAGCCACAATGATTCAATCCTGAGCTGAAATCACAAATGCAAGAAATCAACATTCGCAGTTAAAAGGTCAGAATTGTGTAATAAAATTCACATGCTTTTTATTTAGTTTCATAATCCCTCCAATTTATATATATATATATATAAAATAATTCAGTATGTAAACTCCACCAGCAATCCGTCTCTCTAAGGTTTATTATTATTTATTTTTTTTATTTTTTTTGTCGGGGGGTGGATTAATAAAATCAATTAATTAATTAATTAATTAATTAATTGTGAAATAAAATTCACACGTTTTTTACTTTGAATTTGTTGTTTTTTAGATATAAAATGAAAATAAACCAATAACAATTGCGAGGTGACAGAATTTAGAGATGCTGTAATTCACGACCACTATTTATATTGTAAAGCGATAATACTTCACAATTTTTAAATCAGTCACAATTGGTAGACCTTAAGCGGGAGATGCATGTTTTTGTTTATTTGTTTTTCTTTTGTAATTTAATGAACCAAGTACATAAATAAGGACCGTAATGGTTCACCTTGACAGAAATTATCTTGAATTTATTTAATCCTGGGGGCGCGGTGGTTTAGTGGTTAGCACGTTCGCCTCACACCGCCAGGGTCCGGGTTCGATTCCCGTCTCGGCCATGTGTGTGTGGAGTTTGTGCATGTTCTCCCCGTGCCTCAGGTGTTGGTTCAGGGGTTTTTTTCTCCGGGTTCTCCGGTTTCCTCCCCCCCGGTCCAAAAACATGCACGGTAGGTTGATTGGCACCTTGGAAAATTGTCCCTAGTGTATGAATGTGTGTGTGTGTGTGTGTGTGTGTCCTGTGATGGGTTGACATTCCATCCAGGGTGTATCCTGCCTTAATGCCCATAGACGCCTGAGATCACAGATCACAGACTCCCCGTGACCCGAGGGAAGATCGGAAAAGCGCTAGAAATGAATGAATGAATTCATTCATTCATTCATTCATCTTCTACCGCTATCCGCTATCCGATCGGGTCACGGGGATCTTCCCTATGGGCTAATGAATGGAGCCATGGCAATTCATTAGGATCTATGCCATCTCAGGACACACACATTCATGGAATTCATACACTAGGGACACTGCCACACCCATGGCATGGGCACACACACATTTTCACACACACACTAGGGACAACAATTTTCCAAGGTGCAATCAACCTACCGTGCCAATTGGAACCGGGATCCGTGAGAACCCGGAGAAAAACCCCTGAGGCAACGGGGAGAAACATTCCCGCAACTCCACACTCACATGGACCGAGGGGAATGCAATCGAACCCCCTGAATGATGATGGTAGGTTAAAAGTGCTATTACCACTAACTCCACACACCACGTTCCCCCGAGACGGGAAGCGACCCGGATGAATGAATGAATTAATGAATGATTTATTTATCCCATAATTTTTTCATAATCCCTATTCATATCCCATCCCATATATATATATAGGTATATATATATATATATCTATATATATATATATATATATATATATATATATATATATATATATATATATATATATATATATATATATATTCAGTATGTAAACTCCACCAGCAAAATCTCTCTAAAAGGTTTATTATTATTTATAATTTTTTTGGTCGGGGGCGGATTAATAAATAAATTAATTAATTAATTAACTACTTTAAAAAATGTGCCGCCACAAAACCTCCTAACGACTACATCTGATGTACAGATGGCTGCACCGGCGATGGCACTCGCATGGAACGCACGTCTCGCGTCGTAAGCGTCAAAAAATGGAGCGAAGGTGATATGCGTCCGTCATCCGAGCGCACATCACGAGACGGCTGCATGTGTACGGTTGGGTGAGGGGAAATGAGTTTTGAGGGGCGAGAGAGGGAGGGAGGGATGGAGGGATGGAGACGTGATTTCATCACCGTCAATGTGAATAATGTTTCTTAGCGTCGACGTCACTGAAAGCGGGTCTTTGTGTTGTTAGGTCCGTATTCCACACGTCACTCTTTTTATTCACCCCTCCTCTTTCCCTTTGTAAAAACACCCAGACGAGAGCGTCCTGCCAGCGAGCGTTTCGGGAAGACGGGCGGAATGAGATGTGCGAGAGATAAGAAGCACTTGGGGCACTCTGGGCTCTCGCCATAAACAGACCGCGAGCTAATCAACACGGAATGGATCACGAGGCGGAGTTTCGGGAGCGCTCCCCGCGGCTCGGGCCGGTCATGTGCCTTATGAAATATTGAGACGTGAGAAGTGTTTGTTGTTGACTTTGATCCCTCGGCTGCCTACCTGTCCGTCTCCGAGCGCCCGGGACGCGGCAGCAACATCAAAGCCGTGCATTTTTGTTTATTTATTTATTTATTTATTTATTTATTTCGTTTTTTTTCCCGAAAAAAAACCCCTTGAATTTTGCCCTCGTTAAAAATTGCATTTATGCAAACGTCGCCTTCGTGCCTACTAGGTTTCGTGTGTGTGGGTGTGTGTGTGTGTGTGTGTGTGTGTGTGTGTGTGTGTGTGTGTGTGTGTGTGTGTGTGTTATGTGTGTGTGCTTATTTTTGTTGTACAGTCAACCTGCAACACGGTGCTTTGTTTGATCCGGACACGGATGCGGGTGTTTGCTGCATTCCTGGCCTAACCCCCCCCCCCCCCTCCCCCCCCAACCAAAGTCAGGAACGCCAGGAACGCCAGGAACGTCAGGAACGTCAGGAACATCAGGAACGTTAGGAGGATCCCGCCAATGATCCGGGATTCGGGGTGTGTTTACACCGAAGCGCTTTTGTGTGTAGACAAGAGCGGCCTAAATCCTCTCTGGACGGTGATATAATAACACCCCATAATAACACTTCTTCTTTCTCACTGTCCAGGAAAGCATTCATTCATTCATATACTACCGCTTTATATGTGTGCATGTTCTCGCCGTGCCTCAGGGGGTTTTTCTCCGGGTTCTCCGGTTTCCTCCTCCCGGTCCAAAAACATGCACGGTAGGTTGATTGGCACCTTGGAAAATTGTCGCTAGTGTATGAATGTGTGTGTGTGTGTGTGTGTGTGTGTGTGTGATGGGTTGGCATTCCATCCAGGGTGTATCCTGCCCTTAATGCCCATAGACGTCTGAGATAGACACAGACTCCACCGTGACCCGAGGGAAGATCGGATAAAGCGGTAGAAGATGAACGAATGAATGAAAAGTGGCTAATTTCTTATAAAAGCACTTGTACTGAAGACAGGGGGCGCTGTGTCTAACCGTCAGGTCTCCTCATGACATGACCCCGAGCGACACATATATTATTACCTCTAATTGAACTGCACGGTTTGTCCTGAACATCAGAAATGGATTATGTTTATACAGTAGGACAAAAGTATTGGCACCTTTCCAGCCATATGTAGGTGAAGCACATACCTACCTGACCCGGGTAACACCATGACGTCCGGCGAATCTACTTTTACAGTGTATAATCACATTTTTTGGGGAACTTGACAGTTTTTATGGTCGAGTTGCATCTTCAGCGATGCACGGCTTCGGCCAGCTCCAGGCAAAACGTGTGACTGACAGGCGTGAGGTAAAAGGGGGGAAAAATTCCTGCTTATTACACCTTTAAGCGAACAGAGAGAGAAAAAGAACGAAGACGAGGGAGGGAAAAAAAACCCATCCTCACCGAGCTGACAGCTAGCCACTGCTGCTGTGAACATCTGTTAAGGAAAAAAAAAGTAAAAAAAAAAAAAAAAAAAGCTCCTGACTAAAAATGAAACATAACATAATGAAAAGTGAAAGCACTTGTAACGAAGACAGGGGGCGCTGCGTCTAACCGTCAGATCGCCTAACATTCATTCATTCATCGTCTACCGCTATATCCGATCTTCCCTCGGGTCACGGGGAGCCTGTGTCTATCTCAGGAGTCTATGGGCATTAAGGCAGGATACACCCTGGATGGAATGCCGACCCATCACACACACACACACACACACACACACACACACACACACACCACACACACACACACACACATTCATACACTAGGGACAATTTTCCAAGGTGCCAATCAACCTACCGTGCATGTTTTTGGAACCGGGGAGGAAACCGGAGAACCAGGAGAAAAACCCCCTTGAGGTACAGGGAGAACATGCAAAACTCCACACACACATGGCCGAGACGGGAATCGAACCCGGACCCTGGCGGTGTGAGGCGAACGTGCTAACCACTAAACCACCGTGCCCCCCCTGATTCATTCTCTTTAATGCAAAATCGTAAGTGTGTTATTTATCTGTTTATTTTTTGTTGTTGTTGTTGTTTTTTTACTGTACAACACTGGGAACCGGTCCTCGGTAACCTTTTCTAGTACAGCGACATTGAATGTTATATTCGCATATATATATATATATATATATATATATATATATATATATATATATATATATATAGCTATATCTAGCTCTCTTTTTTTATTTATTTAATAAAATCTATTAAAAGGTGTAAATAGTCCATTTTCGCTCCGGTGTGCTCACCTGCAGGAAGTCCATCCAATTCCAGCGCGCTCGTCCCGTCACGTATCGGGAAGTCCGCCGAGCAAGAAAATGAAAATGGTCACAGA
>JACRUU010000015.1:2205910-2218410 GCA_030449085.1 Kryptopterus vitreolus | reverse complement strand
AGTCTGTGTCTATCTCAGGCTATTTAGGCAGGATACACCCTGGATGGAATGCCAACCCATCGCAGGACACACACACACACACACATTCATACTCTAGGGACAATTTTCCAAGGTGTCAATCAACCTACCGTGCATGTTTTTGGACCATGGAGGAAACCGGAGAACCTGGAGAAAAACCCCCTGAGGCACGGGGAGAACATGCACAAACTCCACACACACATGGCCGAGACGGGAATCGAACCCGGACCCTGGCGGTGTGAGGCGAACGTGCTAACCACTAAACCAATATGCCCCCCCCCCAATTATAATAAGCTTTATTTGTCACATAGGGTCAGGGCCATGATACGGCACTACGGGTGCACACGGGATTAAAGGCCGGCGGCTTGGCGATTACCGGGGTCTCGAACCCTGACCAATCCGATCAGTTACCCAGTTATAGAGCCTGTCAAGGATGTACATACAAATCATGGTTTTTGAGATAAAGGTGTTTTCTTTTCGTTTCTATGGTCCAAGTGAATGAGTGAAAAAGCGTTTCCTGTGACCAGAGACGATGTTTGTGTGTTAGTCTCGCCCAAACATGGTGGTGGAATGGGGGTTAGCGGTGCTTTTGAAGCGTTGGAGACTTATTCCGAAAGGGTGAAACAGACCAACATGGCAACCCCACTGTGCAAATCCATCTGGACTGCGTCTCACTGGAACCGACTTTTTGGACCCCGAAATCCTATTGAACTGCTCTAGGTGGTTGGAGCTCACTGGTTAATGGACCGGAAGATAGCAAGTTCAAATCGCACCACCATCAAGCCACCACTAGTGGGCGCGTCAGCAAGGTCCTTAACCCTCAATTGCTCGGTTGTAAGTGGCTCTGGACAAATGCTGTAAATGTCAATAGTATACTGTCTTATAGTTACAACTCGCCCTTCAAGGCCCACCATATTGTCCCAGAGTGACTATTATTGGGTATTTGCCAAACTGTTACCACAACGTTGAAAGCAAACAATTTTGCTATTGTTTGTATTTGTTGTTTTTTATTTTGTGTTGCTTGAAAGCATGAAACGTCCCCTTCAAACGTCCCCACCCAAAGTCAGATCTACGAAGCTCCGCCCTGCAAAAAAATCCCCAAATGTCCATCATCTAGGGGCACGGTGGCTTAGTGGTTAGCACGTTCGCCTCACACTGCCAGGGTCCGGGTTCGATTCCCGTCTCGGTCATGTGTGTGTGGAGTTTATGCATGTTCTCCCCGTGCCTCAGGGGGTTTTTCTCCGGGTTCTCCGGTTTCCCCGCGGTCCAAAAACATGCACGGTAGGTTGATTGGCACCTTGGAAAATTGTCCCTAGTGTATGAATGTGTGTGTGTGTGTGTGTGTGTGTGTGTGTGTGCCCTGCGATGGGTTGGCATTCCATCCAGGGTGTATCCTGCCTTAATGCCCATAGACGCCTGAGATAGGCACAGGCTCCCCGTGACCCGAGAAGATCGGATATAGCGGTAGAAGATGAATGAATGAATGAATGAATGTCCATCATCTTCCCCGAAAAGTGGACGTGTCCATAATCGCCTGTAATGAGGACTAAATGTGGTTCGCACTCGAGTGTCATGCGCGGAAGTCATACGCAACTACGTCAGGCGATTTTGAAGATGTGAGACTCGTGATGGAAGGAGTCCCAATTAAAAATGAATTGCTAGCGGGCCGAAAATAGAGAACAGAAAAACGTGGACCAAACAAACAGGTTTGCTAACGAGCGCTGGGATCCGGGTCTCTCGCGCTGACAAATCGGCTAATTCCGCCGGCCTCCTTCGGCGCCCCGGACAATGACAAAGCGGCCGGCCTCGTCTCCTGATTGAAGAGATACGGTAGAAAATGGGATGATGAACGGAGCGTTAACGGGCCCAGTCACTGCACCTAAATCCTATTGCACTGCTGCAGTGGTTAAGGCATTGGCTTTCTGGACCACAAGATCACAAGTTCAAAGCCCACCACAACCACCAGACTGCCACTAGGGGGCCCTTGAGCAAGGCCCATAACCCTTAATTGCTCATCAAGCTACCACTAGAGGGCCAATAAGCAACGTCTTTAACCCTTAATTGCTCAGATATACGTCACTCTGGATAAGGGCGTCTGCCAAATGCCATAAATATACATTTCTGCTGTAGGACTTTATAGAATGGAATAAAGCCTGTGATTTTTCATTCTAAGGGATGATTTTTAATGAGATTTAAATTTAGACACTTATTGATTTGTTTGGTCAAAGGAAATCGTCATGCCATGCCATTTTTGACAGGAAGTGCAAGCGTTTAACATGAACATGTTACACCTGGTTTCAGGGGAACTCAATGCAAAAATAATAATAATAATAATAATAATAATAATAATAATAATAATAATAAAAAAGAAAAGAATCCTACAGATGCATCAAGTTTCACGTGATGTTTATATTTGATATCAAAGCTGATCGATCGAACTCACTCTGTGTGCCAGACAGATTTCAGGTCTGATATATCAAAGAATAAAGTCATACCTCGACCGAAAAGTACACATTTTTCCTTTCTCTATATATATATATATATAGTATATATATATATACATATATATATATATATATATATATATATATATTATTATATATGATGTGTTTTAATTATGAAAATTTCCCCCGATTATGCCCCCTAGCTGCGCATTCACAACAGGTACGATCTTCCTCACTATATTAGCGTATATTACCGTATGGAACCTTACGCAAGCGCATCGCATTCCCAAATCCGTATTACGCAATAAAGCGCATTTTTACTGAACGCAATAAAGCGCTTCCGTATAACCTAAACACCGTATCACCAGTTTATATGGAAAAGCAACCGGAACACAATTCTTAAAGGAGCCACGTCCCATATTTTACACTTCAAACCAACACTAAACAAAATAACATTGTAATTAACAAGAATATTAAAATAATCAATTTCCAAAGTAAAATAAATATTAAATAATATTTTTTTTTTTATTAAAGTGAGAGATTTTGAGAGAAATATAGTATATAATTATAACATCTATTACAGTTAGTTAGTTAGTTACAGTATTAGAAAAAAATAAGAAATTAATAATTAAATTGAATATTAATCAAGATTAAATCTATTGACGCAATTAAAAAATAAACAATTAAAAACTCATTTTTAAATTAAAATGACATTAAAATCATTTTTAACATTTTAACATTTGTTTTACTGATTGTGTTCTGACTGTCGCAAAAGTCCCATTTGCGGATTTACGTCATTTACAACAATTTAAAAACAAGAATTCTTTTTTATTTTCTCTCCACGCTGCGTTTTTGCTTTCACTAATAACCAACATAAATTTGCATGTGTATTTGTCTGCGGTGAAACCAGGAACTGAAAGATACCAACAGGCTGCACATCGTTTGCTTTCTGCCGTCGGCTGTGACACCAATTAAAATGTTTTTTTTTCCCCTTCCTTTTTTTTCCCGAATCCTATATTTGTACAGTACGCGCATGCTAATTGTGCATTAATTGTGGCGCTGCATCTGTGAGCGGTTTATAGACGAGTGTTAACACCATGCTGTGTGAGGATAACTCTCACCGGGTCATCGAGGAAGCAGGAAATTAAATCATTCAGGATCGAGAGAGAGATAGAGGGAGAGAGATAAGAGAAGAGGGAGAGAGAGAGAGGGAGAGAGGGAGAGAGAGAAGGAGAGAGAGTGAGAGAGAGAGGGGGAGGAGAGAAAGAGAGAGAGAGAGAGTGAGAGAGAGAGGGGAGAGAGAGAGAGAAAGGAGAGAGGAAGAGAGAGAGGGAGAGAGGAGAGAGAGAGAGAGAGAGTGAGAGAGAGAGAGAGAGAGGGAGAGAGCGAGAGAGAGAGAGAGAAAGAGAGAGAGAGAGATAGAGAGAGAGAAAGGAGAAGAGAGAGAGATAGAGGGAGAGAGAGAAAGAGAGGGGGGGAGAGAGATAGAGAGAAGAGAGCGAGAGGGAGAAGATAGAGAGAGAGGGGGGTAGAGAATGAGAGAGAAAGAGAGAGAGAGAGAGGGAGAGAGGGGGGAGGGAGAGAAGAAAGAGAGAGAGACTTTTTTTTACTTTTATGTTCCTTTATTTGACATAAGTCAGAGAGAAAGAGAGAGAGAGAGGTGGGGATGATGGGGAGGAGAAGAGAAAAAAGGGGGGGGAGAGGCGATAGAGAGAACGACGAGCGAGAGGGAAAAAAGAATGAGAGAGGGGGGTAAGAGAGAAAGACGAGAGAGGAGAGAAAAGAGAAAAAAAGAGATGATGAGAGAGAGAGAAAGAGGGAGAGAGATAGAGAGAGAGAGAGAAGGGTGAAGAACCCTAGAGGAAGTCGGGAGCAGCTCTGGTGAAAAGGCCATTACTAAGAAGCCATATATACACAGGTGGCCCTGGGGAGGAACGACAGAGAGATGAAGTGATGGAGAGACGGAGAGACGACCGTCGATTAAGTGCTGCTTTTCCGGAGGGAAGTGCAGGTTTTTTTGTCATGGGTGTTTAGTGATACGTGGATTGGGAGAGCGCGGGGGGGGGGGGGGGGGGGGGGGGGGGGGGGGGGGGGGTGGGAGGGGGTTGGGGGGGGGGTGGGTGAAAGGGCATAGGGCTCGCACTCGTTCTTTGTACTATTTGTTGCTGAAAGAAGAAACGACTACAGTAAATTCACCCAATTTACATTTTAACCCATGAGGACTGGCATGTTTACCACATTCTACTGGGTGACAAAGTTTTGGCACCCCCGGAGGACCCTAACATCTCACTCTCAGATACGAATGTGTCTCTGAGGACTTTATTACAGAGAAAAGCTAGTGTTGTTCTGTCACTGTTTGTTCCCTGTCACTAGTGTATAGTCATGTCAGTGGTTTTTCCCATTAGTAATGTTGTTCTGTCCATGTTTTGCCCTGTCAGTAGTGCATAGTTTTGTCAGTAGGGCATTTTCGGGTCAGTAGCGATGTTCTGTCTGTGTTTGTTCCCTGTCAGTTGCATGTTTGTTTTGTCAGTAGGGCATTTTCTTGTCACTAGTGTATAGTATTGTCAGTGGTTTTCCCCATTAGTAATGTGTTGTTCTGTCCATGTTTGTTCCCTGTCAGTAGTGTATAGTCATGTCAGTGGTTTTCAGTTTGTCAATGGTTTTCCCCTGTCAGTGTTCATAGTGTTTGTCAGTAGGGCATTTTCGGGTCAGTAGCGATGTTCTGTCTGTGTTTGTTCCCCATCAGTTGTGTTTGTTTTGTCAGTAGGGCATTTTCTTGTCAGTAGCGATGTTCTGTTCTGTCTGTGTTTGTTCCCTGTCAGTTGTGTTTGTTTTGTCAGTAGGGCATTTTCGGGTCAGTAGCGATGTTCTGTCTGTGTTTGTTCCCCATCAGTTGTGTTTGTTTTGTCAGTAGGGCATTTTCTTGTCACTAGTGTATAGTCTTGTCAGTGGTTTTCCCCATTAGTAATGTTGTTCTGTCCATGTTTTGCCCTGTCAGTAGTGCATAGTTTTGTCAGTAGGGCATTTTCGGGTCAGTAGCGATGTTCTGTCTGTGTTTGTTCCCCGTCAGTTGTGTTTGTTTTGTCAGTAGGGCATTTTCTTGTCACTAGTGTATAGTCTTGTCAGTGGTTTTTCTATTAGTAATGTTGTTCTGTTCATGTTTTGCCCTGTCAGTAGTGCATAGTTTTGTCAGTAGGGCATTTTCGGGTCAGTAGCGATGTTCTGTCTGTGTTTGTTCCCTGTCAGTTGTGTTTGTTTTGTCAGTAGGGCATTTTCGTGTCAGTAGCGATGTTCTGTCTGTGTTTGTTCCCCGTCAGTTGTGTTTGTTTTGTCAGTAGGGCATTTTCGGGTGTCAGTAGCGATGTTCTGTCTGTGTTTGTTCCCCGTCAGTTGTGTTTGTTTTGTCAGTAGGGCATTTTCTTGTCACTAGTGTATAGTCTTGTCAGTGGTTTTCCCCATTAGTAATGTTGTTCTGTCCATGTTTTGCCCTGTCAGTAGTGCATAGTTTTGTCAGTAGGGCATTTTCGGGTCAGTAGCGATGTTCTGTCTGTGTTTGTTCCCCGTCAGTTGTGTTTGTTTTGTCAGTAGGGCATTTTCTTGTCACTAGTATATAGTCTTGTCAGTGGTTTTCCCCATTAGTAATGTTGTTCTGTCCATGTTTTGCCCTGTCAGTAGTGCATAGTTTTGTCAGTAGGGCATTTTCGGGTCAGTAGCGATGTTCTGTCTGTGTTTGTTCCCCATCAGTTGTGTTTGTTTTGTCAGTAGGGCATTTTCTTGTCACTAGTGTATAGTCTTGTCAGTGGTTTTTCCCATTAGTTATGTTGTTCTGTCAATGTTTTGCCCTGTCAGTAGTGCATAGTTTTGTCAGTAGGGCATTTTCTTGTCACTAGTGTATAGTCTTGTCAGTGGTTTTTCCATTAGTAATGTTGCTCTGTTCATGTTTTGCCCTGTCAGTAGTGTATAGTTTTGTCAGTAGGGCATTTTCTTGTCAGTAGTGTTGTTCTGTCCATGTTTGTTCCCTGTCAGTAGTGTATAGTCATGTCAGTAGGTTTTCTTTGTCAATGGTTTTCCCCTGTTGGTGTTTTGTCAGTAGGGCATTTTCTTGTCAGTAGTGTTATTCTGTCCTTGTTTGTTCCCTGTCACTAGTGTATAGTCATGTCAGTGGTTTTTCCATTAGTAATGTTGTTCTGTCCATGTTTTGCCCTGTCAGTAGTGTATAGTTTTGTCAGTAGGGCATTTTCTTGTCAGTAGTGTTGTTCTGTCCATAGTGTATAGTCATGTCAGTAGGTTTTCTTTGTCAATGGTTTTCCCCTGTTGGTGTTTTGTCAGTAGGGTATTTTCTTGTCAGTAGTGTTGTTCTGTCAATGTTTGTTCCCTGTCAGTAGTGTATAGTCATGTCAGTAGGTTTTCTTTGTCAATGGTTTTCCCCTGTTGGTGTTTTGTCAGTAGGGTATTTTCTTGTCAGTAGTGTTGTTCTGTCAATGTTTGTTCCCTGTCAGTAGTGTATAGTCATGTCAGTGGTTTTTCCATTAGTAATGTTGTTCTGTCCATGTTTTGCCCTGTCAGTAGTGCATAGTTTTGGCAGTAGGGCATTTTCTTGTCAGTAGTATTGCTTTATCATAAGTGTTTATGTCAGTTTTGCATGTTCTTGTCAGTCGTGTTGTTCTGTCCATGTTTGTTCTCTGTCAATAGTGTATAGTCATGTCAGTGGTTTTTCCATTAGTATTGTTGCTCTGTCCATGTTTTGCCCTGTCAGTAGTGCATAGTTTTGTCAGTAGGGCAGTTTCGTGTCAGTAGCCATTGTTCTGTCCGTGTTTGTTCCCTGTCAGTAGTGTATAGTCATGTCAGTAGGTTTGCTTTGTCAATGGTTATCCCCTGTTGGTATTTTGTCAGTAGTCTTGTCAGTGTTTTTTTACATTAGTAATGTTTCTCCGCCCATGTTTTGCCCTGTGAGTAGTGCATAGTTTTGTCAGTAGATCATTTTCTTGTCAGTAGTGTTGTTCTGTCTGTGTTTGTTCCCTGTCAGTAGTGTATAGTCACGTCAGTGGTTTTCCCATTAGTTATGTTGCTTCCGTCAATGTTTTGCCCTGTCAGTAGTGCATAGTTTTGTCCAGTAGAGCATTTTCGTGTCAGTAGTATTGCTATATAAGCAGTGTTTATTATGTCAGTTTTGTATGTTCTTGTCAGTTGTGTTGTTCTGTCCATGTTTGTTCCCTGTCAGTAGTGTATAATCTTGTTAGTAGTGTTGTTCTGTCCATGTTTTTCCCTGTAAGTAGTATAAAATCTTGTCAGTGGTTTTCCCAGTCAATCGTGTCTTGTCAGTAGTGTTGCTTAATAATAGTCTTGTCAGTAGTGTTGCTGTATTAGCAGTGTTTAGTATGTCAGTTTTGCTTCCCCCTCAGTTGTGCCTTTTCTTGTCACTAGTGTAGCTCTGTCCATGTTTCTTCACCGGCAGTCCATAATCTTGTCAGCAGTTTCACTCTGTCCATGTTTTTCCCTGTTAGTAGTGCATAGACTTTGCAGTAGTGTTGTTCTGACCATGTTTTCCCTCTAAGTAGTATATGGTCTTGTCAGTAGTTTTGTTCTGTCCATGTTTTACCTTGTCAGTGGTGCATAGTCTTGTCTTCCTCTGTCCTGGTAATGCCGTGTAAGTAGTGTTCTTTCAGTCAGTAATGCATTTTCTTGTCAGTAGTTTTCCTCTGTCCTGGTAATGCTGTGTAAGTAGTGTTCTTTCAGTCAGTAATGCATCTTCTTGTCATTAGTCTTCTTCTGTCCTGGTAATGCCGTGTAAGTAGTGTTCTTTCGGTCAGTAATGCATTGTCTTGTCAGTAGTTTTCCTCTGTCCTGGTAATGCCGTGTAAGTAGTGTTCTTTCGGTCAGTAGCATTGCTTGTCAGTAGTCCTTTGTCCTGGTAATGCCGTGTAAGTAGTGTTCTTTCGGTCAGTAATGCATTGTCTTGTCAGTAGTCTTCCTCTGTCTAAGTTGCTTCCCTGTTAGAAGAATATGTTCTTGTCAGTAGTGTTTTGTTCTGTCAGTGGTGTAAATAACGTCAGTGTTGCATCTCTGTCAGTAATATTTTTCCTGCGCTGCCTCTATTAGCAGCGATGTCCTGTTGGTCAGAAATGTTACGTCTTAAGTCTCCAGGATATTCCCTGTCAGTAGTACATTACCTGGTCAGTAATTTTATTGCCAGTTTTGTTGTTTCATAACGAAAAAGTTTTCAGTAATGAGTATAAACTCTGTAGAGCATTTTTGTTTTTGTTTTTGTTTTGTAGCTGCATAAGCTAAAGCAAACCTCAGTTTTTCCTGGCAAACCGAATACCCATGAGTGATTTTAAGCATTTCTTAAATTCGCTTCTGGGAAGCAGACAATTTCCTTAAGTGCCCTCCAGTATTCAGCACAATCTATTTCTAAACGAAATGTTAAAAAGTGTCGCAGTTTTCCCAATCCCTGACGATGTGGAAACAGAGTGTGTAGACAAAAACAAAAAAAACAACGACGAACGTTCCTTTTCGGAAGAACGTGCTTCAAATGCTTTTATCGTAAAAAGTTCACGTGATGCCGAGATAAAAAAAAAAAAAAAAAAAACGCTCTTTTCCGAGTTTTTTTGTTTGTTTTTTTCTCCTCAGGCGCATCTGGCCTGGAACAAAGGGGTCGGATAAGCGAGCGGACGCCGGGTGAACGCTCTACGTGTTATTTGGGTCAAGACCGATAGAAAGCCGGAGTGAGATACAGCCGTCTGTACAGCTCGCGTGGATAGAAATGCACGGGTCACAAACCTCTGCATCCTCTAGGCGAGGTCAGGCGGCGTTTTTTTTTCTTTTTTTTTTGTTACAGACTTTAAATTCGAACAATAGATTATGTTCACCCCTGCAGAACAGCGTCGGCGTTAGGGAGAGCGCAAAAAAAAGAAAGAAAGAAAAAAAAAAGGGGTGGGGGGGACACAATGGGCTCCGGGTTGATTTATGGCGACTCTGGGAGCCATAATGTGGACGTGTAACAAGGAATCAATGGGCTAGAAAAATGCTAACAGCAGACCTTTATGGCCCGAGCCTCTGTCTCTCTGCTATTTAATTAATTTTGCTCGTTTTTTTTTTCTCTCCCTCCCTCCTCCATCTGTCTGTCTCTCTCTCTCTCTCTCTCTCTCTCTCTCTCTCTGTGTTTCGCTCTGTTGACTGAGATACGTGATTGAGAGGTCGATCAGCGCTAGTCGCGCGTCTCCAGCAGAACGCTACGAGGGGGATGCTCGTCAAGGAACGCAAAGCAAAACAGCAGTGACAGATATGATGAGTTTTCTCTGGCGAGCAGCTACCTCCAGGTGAGAGAGTTACACAGGAAGAAAATGATAAAACGGAGAACCAGGAGGGGGGGGATTTAGGGGCGGAGGTGGTTAACTCTTTAGTGGCTTCCTGGAGTTTATTTTATTATCATTTTTATAAATGTATAAATTAGACATGTTCGAAATGTATGATTTGTATGATTTACAGAACGACATACAAAAAGTGCTTTAAAAGTGCTTTTTTTTGTCCAGAGCAACTTACAACTGTGATCATTAAAGGCCTTGGTTAAATCCCCCCCCCGCCTAGTGGCACCTTGGTGGTGGTGCAGAGGTTTGAACCTGTGACCTTAACCACTGAGCAATCACCTCTCTGAGGGAGCTAAAAGGAGACTAATCACACCCATATTAGTTTGGTTATCTTAATAGGCCACACCCATTTCCAAACCATTGGTTTGGACACACCGTTTAGGGCCTAAGATACCCATTGCATACACCCATTGCAATCTGGTTTAGGAACAAAGAACATGTGTATTTAAGTCTATTTCAGGGGCCGTACCTATTTCTGGTTGGTTCAAACACCACGGAGACACCCGGTTGGTTCAGAACAGAGGCCACACCCATTTATGGTTGGTTCAGACCAGAGGCCACACCCATTTCTGGTTGGTTCAGACACAAAGGTCACACCCATTTCTTGTTGGTATCTGGTTGGTTCAGACACAGAGGCCACACCTATTTCTGGATGTTTCAGACCAGAGGCCACACCCATTTCTGGTTGGTTCAGACCAGAGGCCACACCCGTTTCTGGTTGGTTCAGACCAGAGGCCACACCTATTTCTGGATGTTTCAGACCAGAGGCCACACCCATTTCTGGTTGGTTTAGAGACAGAGGACACACACATTTCTGGTTCGTTCAGACCAGAGGCCACACCTGGTTGGTTAGCACCATTTCTGGTTGGTTCAGACCAGAGGCCACACCTATTTCTGGATGTTTCAGACCAGAGGCCACACCCATTTCTGGTTGGTTTAGAGACAGAGGACACACACATTTCTGGTTCGTTCAGACCAGAGGCCACACCCATTTCTGGTTGGTTAGGAAACAGAGACACAGGTTGGTTCAGACCAGAGGCCACACCTATTTCTGGTTCGTTCAGACCAGAGGCCACACCCATTTCTGGTTGGTTCAGACACACGGGCAACACCCATTTCTGGTTGGTTCAGACCAGAGGCCACACCCATTTCTGGTTGGTTCAGAGACAGAGGACACACACATTTCTGGTTCGTTCAGACCAGAGGCCACGCCCATTTCTGGTTGGTTCAGACACAGAGGCCACACCCATTTTCATCTAATTAAGAGGACACACACATTTAAAGGCTGATTTATACTTCTGCGTCGACACATACCCTTCATAGCCTCGACGCAGAAGTATAAATCAGCCTAAAGACATTTTTCAGACACAGAGGCCACACCCATTTCTGCTTGGTTCAGACCAGAGGCCACACCCATTTCTGGTTGGTTCAGACACACGGGCAACACCCATTTCTGGTTGGTTCAGACCAGAGGCCACACCCATTTCTGGTTGGTTCAGAGACAGATGGCCACACACATTTCTGGTTGGTTCAGACCAGAGGCCACACCCATTTCTGGTTGGTTCAGACCAGAGGCCACACCTATTTCTGGATGTTTCAGACCAGAGGCCACACCCATTTCTGGTTGGTTCAGAGACAGAGGACACACACATTTCTGGTTTGTTCAGACCAGAGGCCACACCCATTTCTGGTTGGTTCAGACCAGAGGCCACACCTATTTCTGGTGTTTCAGACCAGAGGCCACACCCATTTCTGGTTGGTTCAGACCAGAGGCCACACCCATTTCTGGTTGGTTCAGACACAGAGGCCACACCCATTTCCGTCTAATTAAGAGGACACACACATTTAAATGCTGATTTATACTTCTGCGTCGACACATACCCTTCATAGCCTCGACGCAGAAGTATAAATCAGCCTAAAGACGTTTTTCAGACATATAGGCCACACCCATTGGAGCCTAATTCAGAAGCCACTGATATTACATTCTGATTTAGGACAGAGAGGCCACGCCCATTTTGTTCTAATTCAGACCCACTACAGCCTGGTTTCAGACCCAAAGGCCACACCCATTTCATTGTGGTTCAAAAAATAGAAGCCACACCCAATTCAGACCAAAATTAAAATTCTATTTTACACATACAGTACATACAGTACGTACGGCATTGCGGTGAAATGTTTATTACTGTCCAATGTGTAAACAAGAAACAATATGAAAAGAAGTAAAAAATTTAAATTAAATAAAAAATAAAAACAAAAATGTACAAAAAATACAATGACAAGAAAAAGGTTTTCTGAAATGCCAAAAGTCTCACATACTTTTTTCTTGTCACAATATTTATTTATTTATTTGTTTGTTTGTTTATTTATCTTTATCTAGAGGCCACATTTCAATCTATTTTATAATGCCGTAATGCTCCGTAACATATTGTTAATGCTGCATGTTGTTTGATGTTGAGATTGTGTTGTGTATTGATCTTGTGTAATCGTAATAGATATTGCCCTGATGCATATGAATGCCGTGTGTATCGACGTTGCGCGCGTGTGTTTAGCCTGTGTGTTGGCCGTGCTGTGTGCTGATATATTGATGTTGTTGTTGTTTTTGTGTTTGTACGGCTTGATATATTGCTTTTTTTTATATCTTAATGTGGATGTTGATGTTTTGATGGTGTAC
>JACRUU010000015.1:2160910-2200910 GCA_030449085.1 Kryptopterus vitreolus | reverse complement strand
GTGTGTGTGGAGTTTGTGCATGTTCTCCCCGTGCCTCAGGGGGTTTTTCTCCGGGTTCTCCGGTTTCCTCCCGGTCCAAAAACATGCACGGTAGGTTGATTGGCACCTTGGAAAATTGTCCCTAGTGTATGAATGTGTGTGTGAATGTGTGTGTGAATGTGTGTGTGAGTGTGTGTGTCCTGTGATGGGTTGGCATTCCATCCAAGGTGTATCCTGCCTTAATGCCCATAGACTCCTGAGATAGCCACAGACTCCCCGTGACCCAGCGGTACAGAAGATGAATGAATGAAGATGAAGATGAATATATATATATATATATATATATATATATATATATATATATATATATATATATATATATATATATATATATAAAGGCTTATGTGAGGATTATGTGAGTTCTGAGTAACTGGAGTTGATTGGAGTCGAATGATGCAGTTGGAAAAACGCCATCGTGTTCTGTAGGTCTCTTTTAGTTATTAAAGTGAATTATTTATAGGTGATGCGATGCGATGCTCACTTCCTGATTTCCTGTTACATTCCTCCCTGCATGTGTTTCATTTCTCATCGGAATATCGTTTACATCCACTGTGATCAAAAGGAAAACCAATTTACTTACCCCACATATACATATAAAGCATAAACGGAAAGGCGCGCTGGTGTTTTTATGATTTATTAATGCAATTTGAATGTACGGGTGGGAAAGACTGTTCTCAAATATATACCCATATAGTGGAATAAAGATATAAATATTGTACACAGCAGTGTGAATTTGTCTGCAGTTTAGAATCTAAGGGCCGCCAACAGATTTAATCGCGATTAATCGGATGATTGCCATGATTTGGCCCATTGGTGTTTTTATGTTTTATTTCTGAAGTTGTTCTTCGGTTTTATTCCACTCTACATTCATTTATTCATGAATTAATGTGTGGCGATTGCCTGATTAATTCGCGATTAATGCCATTTTAATGTGCGGGTGAGAAAGGTTGTTCGCAAATATATACCGATATGGCATACATAAACAATCTAGAGCGGAATAACGATATAAATATTGTACACAGCGATATTTGTTTTTATTATTGTCTGCAAAAGGTGCAGTTTAGAATGTAAGGGCTTCCCACCGATTTAATCGCGATTAATCGGAAGATTAGCAGAACTTGGCCCATTTGTGTTTTTATGTTTTATTTCTGAAGTTGTTCTTCGGTTTGATTCCACTCTACATTGAAAACATTCGATTATTCATGAGTTAACGTGTGGCGATCGTCTGATTAATCGCGATTAATGACATTTTAATGTGCGGGTGAGAATAAACTGTTCACAAATATATACCCATATGACATAGGTACACAATCTAGAGCGGTATAACGATATAAATACTGTACACAGCAGCGTGACTTTGTCTGCGAAAGGTGCAATTTAGAATATAAGGGTCGGGCAACCGATTTAATCGTGATTAATCGGACGATTGTCATGATTTGGCCCATTGGTGTTTTTATGTTTTATTTCTGAAGATGTTCTTCGGTTTTATTCCACTCTACATTGAAACCATTCGATTATTCATGAGTTAACGTGTGGCGATCGTCCGATTAATCGCGATTAATGCCATTTTAATGTACGGGCGAGAAAGACTGTTCACAAATATATACCCATATGACATGCTGCATCATTCGACTCCAATTACTCAGAACTCTGCTAATCCTCACATAAGTCTATTATGGTCCATAAGTATATATTTTTTTTGTGTGTGTGTGTGTGTGTGTGTGTGTGTGTGTGTGTGTGTGTGTGTGTGTGTGTGTGTGTGTGTGTGCAAAATATCAAAACCAATTGTAAGGTCGAGTGAGGTCGCGAGGAAACGCTCGCTTTAATATAAACGTACAAAGCAGACAAAATGAAAATGTAATAGCGATGACGCAACACGATTAACAAAACGTCCGCGTGATTGGACCTCGCAAACAAACAGATCGATAAACGACACGGCTGGAGAGATTGCACGCTCATACAGTGGTGAGAAAAAGTATTTGCCCCCCCCCCCCCCCCACACACACACACACACACATACACACACACACACTAGAGTGTTTCAGATCATCAAACACATTTAAATATTATTCCTACGTTTATTATTGATTAATGTATTATTATTCATTCCTACATTCATTATCATTAATTATTAAGTTTTATTCCTCTCTACATTGAAAGCATTCGATTATTCGTCGGTTAACTCGTGCGATTAATCGCGATTAATCGGAGTTGGATGTACGGGTGAAGAAAGACCGTTTACAAATATATAGAGTGGGATAATGATGTAAATACTGTATACAGTAGTGTGGATTTAGAATCTAAGGGCCGCCAGCCGATTTAATCGCGATTAATCGGACGAATGCCACAACTTGGCCCATTGGTGTTTTTTATGTTTTATTTCTGAAGTTGTTCTTCGCTTTTATTCCACTCTACTGTGCATTAAAAATAGGTAAATATTATAATATAATGATAAGGGTAAACACATGTTTGTTTGTTTGTTGATTAAGGGAAAACAAAATCTAAAACTTACATGGCCTGTGTGGGGGAAAAAAGTGTTTGCCCCCTAAAGCTAAAGAGGAACCATTAGGTAAGGTCATTTTATTTATATAGCACATTTTATATATAATGGTAATTCAAACTGCTTTATATGAAAGGGAATTAAATAATAGTACAAAAAATAATCATCAAAAATTTGATTTAACAATAATTAAAATAGATGGGGCACGGTGGTTTAGTGGTTAGCACGTTCGCCTCACACCTCCAGGGTCGGGGTTCGATTCCCGTCTCGGCCATGTGTGTGTGGAGTTTGTGCATGTTCTCCCCGTGCCTCAGGGGGTTTTTCTCCGGGTTCTCCAGTTTCCTCCCGGTCCAAAAAAAACATGCACGGTAGGTTGATTGGTACACCTTGGAAAAATTGTCCCTAGTGTATGAATGTGTGTGTGTGTGTGTCCTGTGATGGGTTGGCATTCCATCCAGGGTGTAATCCTGCCTTAATGCCCATAGACGCCTGAGATAGGCACAGACTCCCCGTGACCCGAGGGAAGATCGGATAAAGTGGTAGAAGATGAATGAATATCTATATATATATATATATATATATATATATATATATATATCTATATACTATATATATATATATCTCAATAAAGATATTATTTTATTCTTTTAAAGATATTTTTTTGCTAGACAGCAGAATTCATGGTTCCATTTATCACAGCAAGTCTTTAAGGTCCCGAAGCAGCGAAACAGCCCCAGACCATCACACAACCCCCACCACTATATTGTACTGTTGCTATGATGTTCCTTTTCTGAAAAGCGGTGCTACTGAAATCAGGAAACACTTGTTCGCACCACTATAGTGAGGAAACTATGTTCACAGGCCCTGAGATGGCCGAGGGAAAACGCAGGAGCATCGAAAGAATGTAATCTTAACTTCTTAAAAGAGCTCCATTCTGCAAACACACAAAGCCCTAACATGTATCCGTCCACTCATCGGATATAACACATTTTCCTCACGTAACTCGTCCCGCAGTTTTTGTCCGATTGTCGCGAATCATACCTCATATCATGCGGCGTGATGGTGTGAGGTGTGCTGTTACTTTTATAAGGAATCGCCCTGCGGAATTCCAAACCCGGGGCCAAAAAGCATGATTTTTTCCCCATAGAAAATGGATGGGGCCGAACTTTCGTGCCTCACAGTTTGGCCTGTGAGAGTCCGACATGCACATATTGCATATCCACTCATAGGGGGTCCGGAGTGGATCATGATCATATACCTGAGATGGCCGGGGGGAAAATGCAGGAGCATCGAAAGAATGTAATCTTAACGCCTTAAACAAGCTCCATTCTGCAACAACACAAAGCCCTAACATGCATTCGTCCACCCTTCGTATAGAACAACTCCATCCCAGGCGGAAAAGCGGACGGAAAAGGAACAACTCCTCGAGATGTCAGCTTTACTGTTATCATAAAGATCAGAACGACTGCTTGCTGGAGGAAAAGGGACGTTTATTGGCCATATTTCCTGCTGAAAAGTCATTTGTATCCTATGAAGACTTCAGGTTGTTTTTGTTGTTGCTTTTTTTTTTGGTTTGTTTAGAACATTACTCCGTGATTAAATGCACTACTGCTTGTTCAGCATCTATTAGGATAACGAGGTGATTCGCTCGCCCCGCGTGGGAAGAGCTTTTGTTCCACGATATATACGCAGTCGCGCTCGCTTTCCCATAAAACCCGCTCCATAAAATTACAGTTAAGGGAGTCGCTGTTATAATATTTATATTTGCCAAAAGTGTAAATTTGTTTTTACGAGCCGAGTGTGAAGCCGACGTACAGCTTTTTAATGCACTGAAATGGTGTTTTTGCTAAAAGGATTTACGGCGCAACATTTACGGCTCGTGTTTGCACGTTTCCTCTTTAATCCAGCGGCCTGTAAATTAAAACATTAGGCCACTTCTGATCACAAATAATTTGTTCTAATGAGTACAATTATAAAATGTATATATATATATATATATATATATATATATATATATATATATATATATATATATATATATATATATGATATAATGGTCTAACCGGTTATTGTCAGTCTGTTAACACAAATGTATTCTTATTAGTGACGTGTGCAAAAGCATCACTATTATAATCTCTCTCTTTCTTCTGTCAAATTTTCGGCGCGTAACTCGTCCCACAGTTTTTCTCCGATCATCACGGATCATACCTCATATCGTGCGTCCCGATGGTGTGAGGTGTGCTGTTATTTTTATAAGGAATCGCCCCGCAGGAATTCCGAACCCAGGGCCAAAAAGCGGGAATTTTTTCCCATAGAAAATGAATGGGGTTGAAGTTCGGGCCTGTGAGCGTCCGACTTGCACATATGGTAAATCGACTCATAGGGGCTCCGGAGTGGATCACGATCAAAAACCTCCCGAACCCCACACACGTTCGGAATTTCGGGAAATACGCGACATTCCGGCCCCATAGAGAATGAATGGGGAAATTTGAGGATCCGCTGTTCGTTCCATCCCGACATGCACATGTGATATATCCACTCGTAGGTGAGATGGAGTAGGTCGTGAATATATGACTGTCGCATGGCGTCACATGGCCGCAAACGTGAAAAATCTGCGAAACGGCGAAACTCTGGCACAGATGTGACATATCTAAACGCTCGGCACATCGACAGGAGTGGGACGCTGGATAATTAGATGATGTCACATGCCATCACTGGCCCCGCCCCCTCACAAAAAAATTCCCAACATGGGCGTTTTTGGTGTCTAAACACTCATCTCTTCGAACGAGCTAGCATTTTGAAGTCAATGCCAAATATTAAACTGACCAGGCTGTAAGGGGGGTCGCACCCGAAGCTGCGGTTTGCATCAGCAAGCATCACTCACATTTTCTTCAGGAAATATCCCATGTTTAGTTCTCCTCTATAATCTCTCAAAGATGCCACCGTTGCAATATGCACATTTTACAATCTACAAAGTCGACATTTCCTGTCAGAACTGATGGACGTTCAGTTTAATGTCATTATAAGGCGGGGGCGTTCTGCTTCCTCCCCAAGAAAACCAAAGGCAGTGATGCCAAGTCACCTATATGCCAACTCAAATGCATCAATTCAATGCAAAAATGATGACTTTCACTCATGATTCGCTCGATATATCAATGTAAATCAATGTCATTTTGTCCTGGTCACAAAATCCGCTTCAATCATTCACTTCCGAGTCAAATCTAAACACTCCCATTAATTCAACTCACCTCGATTCATTCACTCGATCTGAACTCCAACCGTTCACTCAAACTAATGTTATTAAGGTGTGTGTTATAACGCAGTGTGCATTACTATGTGAGTGATTTATTCCTTCACTCTGCGTCGTGTCGGCGAATGAACGAAACCCGAACAACAAATGAATAAAGAAATGTTTAGTGCATCCACTCACACTTCCGAAATTACCCCGAATTACACCTACTAGCTGCTCATTCACAACAGGTATGATCTCCTCACTATATTAGCATATATTACCGTATGGAACCTTACGCAAGCGCATCGCATTCCCAAATTTCCGTATTACTGCAATAAAGCGCATTTTTACTGAACGCAATAAAGCGCTTCCGTATAACCTAAACACCGTATCACCAGTTTATATGGAAAAGCAACCGGAACACAATTCTTAAAGGAGCCACGTCCCATATTTTACACTTATAACCAACACTAAACAAAGTAATGTTGACATTAACAAGAAATTAATATTGAAATAATAATTAAAATAAATATTAAATAATCAATAATTCTAAGTGAAATGTATATAATTAT
This sequence comes from Kryptopterus vitreolus, assembly GCA_030449085.1. Lineage (NCBI taxonomy): Eukaryota > Metazoa > Chordata > Actinopteri > Siluriformes > Siluridae > Kryptopterus > Kryptopterus vitreolus. The sequence continues at coordinate 2,194,567 of JACRUU010000015.1, read as the reverse complement.
AACTTCTGTTAATAGTGATTAATTATTTTAACCGAATGACAGCCATATTGCATACACAAACACACACACACACACACACACGTGTATGTATATATATATATATATATATATATATATATATATATATATATATATATATATATACTATATATATATTCACCTCCATGAACCGCCCACCTTATCGTGGTGGAAGGGTTTGAGTAACCGGATGATCCTAGGAGCTATGTTGTCAGGGGCTAGATGCCCCTGGTAGGGTCTCCCAAGGCAAACAGGTCCTAGGGGACGACTCAGACGAAGAGCGGTTCCAGCTCCCTTATGAAAAAAACGAAATCAAGGACCGTAACGTCGCCCGGTATGGCGCAGCCGGGGCCCCTCCCTGGAGCCAGGCCCGGGGCTCGAAAGCGAGCGTTTGGTGGTTCGGGCCTCCACCCATGGGGCCCTGGCCGGGCTCAGCCCGAATGAGCGACGTGGGGACACCTTCCCGTGGGCCCACCACCTGTAGGAAGGCTCTTAAGGGACTGGTGCAATGTGGTTCGGGCAGTGGTCGAAGGCAGAGGCCTCGACGACCCATCCTCTGGACACAGAAGACTAGCTCTAGGGACATGGAATGTCACCTCGCTGGTGGGTGGGGAAGGAGCCTGAGCTTGTGCGGGAGGTTGAGAGATACCGGCTAGAGATAGAGATAGAGATAGTGGGCTCACCTCCACTCACAGTCTGGGCTCTGGAACCATACTCCTCGAGAGAGGCTGGACTCTCCATTATTCTGGAGTTGTCTGTAGTGAGACACGACGGGCTGGTGTGGGCCTGCTCATAGCCCCCCATCTTAGCCGTCATGTGTTGGAGTTTACCCCGGTGAACGAGAGGGTCGTTTCCCTGCGCCTTCGGGTTGGGGAAAAGTCTCTCACTGTTGTTTATGCCTATGGGCCGAATGGCCACGTGGGCAATGACAGTGATACCTGGAGGGGCGTGATTGGGAGGAACGGCCCCCCTGATCTGAACCAAAGTGATGCTGGACTTATTGGACTTATGTGCTAGTCATAGTTTGTCCATAACGAACACCATGTTCAAACATGTTCAGTACACATGGTACCAGGACACCCTAGGACGGAGATCGATTATAGACCTTGTGGTTGTTTCATCTGACCCCTGTCCGTGTGTTTTGGACACTCAAGTGAAGAGAGGGGCGGAGCTGTCAACTGATCACCACCTGGTGGTGAGTTGGATTCGATGGCGGGGAAGGAAGCTAGACAGACTCGGCAGACACAAACGTATTATGAGTATACTCCTAGCAGAACCCCCTGTCAGAGATATCTTTAACTCCCACCTCCGGCAGAACTTCAACCAGATCCCGAGGGAGGTTGGAGACATTGAGTCTGAGTGGACCATGTTCTCCACCTCCATTGTCGATGCAGCCATTCTGAGCTGTGGCCGTAAGGTCTCAGGTGCCTGTCGTGGCGGTAATCCCCGAACCCGGTTGGTGGTCTCCGGAAGTAAGGGATGCCGTCAAGTTGAAGAAGGAGTCCTTCCGAGCCTGGTTGGCTCCTCTTGGGACCCCTAAGGAGGCTGATGGGTCCCGTCAGGCCAAGCGGGCTGCGACCCTGGTGGTTGTTGAGGCAAAATCTCGGGTATGGGAGGAGTTTGGAGAGGCCATGGAGAGGGACTATCGGTCGGCCTCAAAGAAGTTCTGGCAAACCGTCCGACATATCAGGAAGGGGGAAGCAGTGCCCTGCCAAAACTGTCTACAGTGGAGGTGGGGATCTGTTGACTTCAACTGGGGACATCATCGGACGGTGGAAGGAATACTTTGAGGATCTCCTCAACCCATGAGTCATGCCTTCCGATGCGGAAGCAGTGGCTATGGGCTCAGATGTGGCATCATCTATCACCCAAGCTGAAGTCACCGAGGTAGTTGAGAAGCTTCTCGGTGGCAGAGCAGCGGGGGTGGATGAGATCCGCCCTGAGTACCTGAAGTCTCTGGATGTTGTGGGGCTGTCTTGGCAGACACGCCTCTGCAACATCGCGTGGCAGCTGGGGATGATGCCTCTGGATTGGCAGACCAGGGTGGTGGTTCCTCTTTTTAAGAAAGGGGACCGGAGGGTGTGCTCCAACTATAGGGGGATCACACTCCTCAGCCTTCCTGGGAAAGTCTATGCCAGGGTACTGGAGAGGAGAATTCGGCCTTTAGTCGAACCCCGGATTCAGGAGGAACAATGCGGTTTTTGACCTGGCCGTGGAACACTGGACCATCTCTATACCCTCTACAGGGTGATGGAGGGATCATGGGAGTTTGCCCCACATGGTCCACATGTGCTTTGTGGATTTGGAGAAGGCATTTGACCGTGTCCCTCGCTGCACTCTGTGGGGGGTGCTCCGGGAGTATGGGGTCCGAGGCCCTATGTTGAGGTCTGCTCGGTCTCTGTATGCACGGAGCATGAGTTTGGTTTGCGTTGCCGGGTGTAAGTCAGACCTGTTTCCGGTTGCATGTTGGACTCCGGCAAGGCTGCCCTTTGTCACCGGTTCTGTTCATTATTTTTATGGACAGAATTTCTAGGAGCAGCCAGGGGTTGGAGGGAGTCTGGTTTGGGGACCACAGGATCTCATCTCTGCTTTTTGCAGATGAAGTTGTCCTGTTGGCTCCATCAGGCCAAGACCTTCAGCATGCACTGGGAAGGTTTGCAGCCGAGTGTGAAGCAGCTGGGATGAAGATCAGCACCTCCAAGTCCGAGGCCCATGGTCCTTAGCCGCAAAAAGGTGGTTTGCCCACTTCAGGTTGGTGGAGAGCTCCTTCCCCAAGTGGAGGAGTTCAAGTATCTTGGGGTCTTGTTCAACGAGTGAGGGGAGGATGGAACGGGAGATCGACAGGCGGATCGGTGCAGCCTCTGCAGTAATGCGGTCGATGTACCGGTCCGTCGTAGTGAAGAGGGAGCTGAGCCAAAAGGCAAAGCTCTCAATTTACTGGTCGATCTACGTTCCTACTCGCACCTATGGCCATGAGCTTTGAGTCATGACCGAAAGGGCAAGATCCCGGATACAAGCGGCCGAAATGAGCTTCCTTCGCAGGGTGGCCGGGTGCTCCCTTAGAGATAGGGTGAGAAGTTCAGTCACTCGGGAGGAGCTCAGGAGTAGATCCGCTGCTCCTCCACATCGAGAGGGGCCAGCTGGCGTGGCTTGGGCATCTATTTCGGATGCCTCCTGGCGCCTCCCAGGGGAGGTGTTTCGGGCATGTCCCACCGGGAAAAGGCCTCGAGGAAGACCCAGAACACGTTGGAGGGACTATGTCCTGGGAACGACTCGGTGTCCCCCAGGGGGAGCGAGAGGAAGAGGCTGGAATGAGGGAAGTCTGGGCATCTCTGCTCAGACCGCTGCCCGCACGACCCGGTCCCGGATAAACGGAAGAAGATGGATGGATGGATGGATATATATATATATATATATATATTATATATCCATCCATCCATCCATCCAAAAAAAGTTCACAATACTTTGTATACACTTGCACAGAAAAAAACAACAAAAAAAAGCATGTTATCTATATAGTGCTTGCGTGTTTACCACCCCGTGTTTTTTAAAGTGCCCCCCCCCGATCTTCCAAAGGTCAACTTTTGTTTCTATAGTTGCCACGGATACGACCGCCGGCTAAGTGCCGCAGCTCTGTACGCCATTTTGGAGAAATAATGGAACAAACAGCAACTCGACCCTTGGCTTTACGGCGGCGTCCGTACGCAGCATCTCGCCTGCGAAAGAGCAAATAATTCAATAAATGCATATAAATAAAACACAAATCTCGCAAGTGGCACCTTGTATTTATTATCGGTTCTCGCAGAAAAACAAACGGAGAAGAAGAAGAAAAGACGCGATAAAAGAGGTCCTCAAACAAATAAGGCGAATACATACGCCCGTGGCGAGCCAATGAGGGAGAGGGCTTGACGAAAACGACGATAAAAGCGTGCATCGTGTCCATTGTCTTCGCCTGACAGGAACAAAGAACAAACTGTCCTCTTGGATTATTGTAATCGCCTAACATGGCCGGCGTCGCGCCGAAGCCTGCTGTCGGAAAGAGTTTGGTTTGAGGCTTTATAATTTACAAGCCAAACCTATAATCAAATGCTGTTCACACCCCTATTGTGCTTTGCCAGGTGTGTGTGTGTGTGTGTGTGTGTGTGTTGTAAGTAGGTGCATTGTGTGTATAGGCATGCCAAGAGTGTTGGCCCAGAATAAATCACCTCTGCAGGTAACCTTCTTACCTTCAGCTCTCATTAATTATGAATATCATTTTTCTGAGGTAAACGCTTCTTGACAAGGCATCTTAGAAACATCCATACACTCACTCGTGCAACACGGACGAGGTTACGTCTGTGTGTGTGTGTGTGTGTGTGTGTGTGTGAGAGAGACAGAAAGGTCTTATGGAAAAGCTTTTGAAAAACAGTCACGTCTTACGGATAAAAGAATCACATTTTGTGATTTAGCCTGAACGTTGGATCCCCTACAGCGCCTTTTCTTTTTCCCGTTCCACATTTGCTGTCAGCGTCTCCTTTACTTTTACCGGGAAGATGTTCAGGTAGATTTTGTGGGGATTTGTGGCTGTTCGTAAAAGGAAGGTAAACCTTTGTGCACAGGGAGAAATTCCGTTGCTGAAGTGTATGTGTATATATGTATATATATATATATATATATATATATATATATATATATATATATATATATATATATATATATATGATGCATTAAGATCCAATGCATACAGTCATTAATAACCAGAGTGCATCTAATAATTATATATTAATAAATAGTTTTTTACACACACACACACTCATTCATTCATTCATCTTCTACTGCTATAATCCGATCTTCCCTCGGGTCACGGGGACTCTGTGCCTATCTCAGGCGTCTATGGGCATTAAGGCAGGATACACCCTGGATGGAATGCCAACCCATTCGCAGGACACACACACTCACACACACACACAAACACACACGCACACACACACACACATTTCATACACTAGGGACAATTTTTCCAAGGTGCCAATCAACCTACCGGAATCGAACCCGGACCCTGGCGGTGTGAGGCAAACGTGCTAACCACTAAGCCACCGTGCCCATCACACATACACACACACACACACACACACACACACACACACACAATATATATATATATATATATATATATATATATATATATATATATATATATAGAGAGAGAGAGAGAGAGAGCAGAGAGAGAGAGAGAGAGAGAAGATATGTGTATATAATATATGTATGCTATATATTATGTGTGTGTATATAGATATATATATATATATATATATATATATATATATATATATATATATATATATATATATATATAATTATAATTGCATAGATCACTGCCAATGTAATTATAATTTGGTAGATCACTGCCACCGGGAAATGTAGAAATGAGTGAATCCCTGAACACCGCAAAAAGTATATGAAACACATAGAGATGAATGTTATGCCACCCTGCACTACACATCCTACCTGTGAACGCTAAATACGGCTTGGTGCATCACCATGGAAACAACGTTCTTCCCAAATCAACTCACTGTTGATCTTTTGCTTCCAGCGCCATATTAGTGCTTCTTTTCTTCTACACCTTATACCACATGCAGCACAATTCTCACCGCACCCTTCGTCCGTACGCCTAGTTTACCCGTATTACACGTTGTTGTGTCGCGTGACGGCGTTTTAGTTCGCGTCCTGGCTTCGTTTCAGCTTCGCCGATAACGTTGAACCCAATACGCTTCCGATTTAGGGGGAAATATGACGTTGATTCCGCACAGAGTAACCCAGACACTGCTGAGTCATAATGACTCACATGCATTACTCAGGGAGAAGTGCAGATATTAGGGTTTCAAAACACAACAAGTATCAACTCACGACTTAAAAATGACTTAAAGTCTTAAAGTAACGTAAAGGGGGTAAAGGACATAAATCTTCGCTAATTTTAATAATGTCGCTAAGTTATTGCCTAAAGTACTCCCTACTCTAGCGTCATTTGCGTAGAAATAATAGAAAGAAATAATCTATGGAATAATTATTATTCATTCATTCATTCATTCATTCATCTTCTACCGCTTTATCCGATCTTCCCTCGGGTCACGGGGAGTCTGTGCCTATCTCAGGTGTCTATGGGCATTAAGGCAGGATACACCCTGGATGGAATGCCAACCCATCGCAGGACACACACACACACACACACTCACACACACACACACACACACACATTCATACACTAGGGACAATTTTCCAAGGTGCCAATCAACCTATCATGCATGTTTTTGGACCGGGGGGAGGAAACCGGAGAACCCGAGAACCCGGAGAAAAAACCCCCTGAGAACCCCCTGAGGCACGGGGAGAACATGCAAACTCCACACACACATGGCCGAGATGGGAATCGAACCCGAATGACCCTGGATCCTGGGTGTGAGGCGAACGTGCTAACCACTACGCCACCGTGCCCCCGGAATAATTATTAATAATAATAAAATTATTAATAATAATAATTAATGACAATTAATACATATTAATAATTAAAATAATTATTACAATAATTTAAGAAATATTCTTTTTTTTTTTTTTTTTTTTAGTAAAAAGACCCCCAACACTGGTTATGTCCTTACCGGAGTGTGACTAGTTACACGTAACGCCGTTACGTTACCTATAATTTTAATTACAAAATAAAAGTAACAGTTAAAGTAAATAAAAAAAACAATAAAAGTAAATCGTTACAGTTACTGAGAGAGAAATGTGTAATTAAAAGACAGTTACTTATTAAAATGACTACAAACAGGGTTACATGTAAACAATGTCATGTAACACCGCACGAGAAATCGCTAATTATTGCCGTTTTTATTTATTATCTTGCGGTTGAACGAGCTTTTATTTTGAAGAATCTTTTACTTTTGAAATATCTTTTATTTTGAAAAATGACCGATTATATCTCGGCCACTTGAATTGCATACGAGCGCACAGCGGAGTCATGTTTATTATTAATATTAACAATATAAACAATCTACGTATCACACCCCTTCCACCTCCCTTCCTTCCGGGGCAGCGGTAAAATTGTCAAGCAGGAAACCACTGCTTTAGACGACGGCATGACTTTCAACTCAAAAATAGAACCCGTTTTTTTTTTGTTCCAGGCTTTGAAACGTTTTTCTCCGAACGTTAACTTAAAGCGCCACCTAGTGGACAAATTAAAAAATAATCAAAAAGCAAGCAGTTACTTTACTATTTATTTTATTTGTCCACTAGGTGGCGCTTCAAGTAACAAATATTATAAAGGAATTGCAAAGTTACACTATTTATTACATTTTAGGGTATAGGGTACTTTATATTTTATATACTTTATATATTTTATATATTTATCGCGTACAAATTGACAGGGTGTCGGAACGGTACGTCTCATCCAATCAGTTTCACTCTCTCCGAATGACTTTTTTTCTTAATGAAAACGAGCCGAAAAGAAATACGATTTTTACTTTTTTAACGTAAGGAGCAGAAAGTACATATAATTGCGTGAAAACATAAAAATAGTAGAAGTAAAAAAAAAAAAATACGCCGGTAAGCGTTTGTACTTGGTCACCTCGTATCCCAGCCGTTTGCGGTTTCCTCGGCCTCCAGGGAGCCGCGGTGATCGCCCGGAGTTAAACTCGCCGTCACCCCCTTCCCCCCCCTTCCCCCCCCCCAACCCGTGAACCGCGCCGAACCTCAGACGGTCACGCCGCTTGGGAAGTACGCTGCTCTTGATCGTGATCTTCACTGGCGCGGTGTCATCACGATTACACCGCGATGACGGCCGCCTAGACTATACGTGATTAATATATTTATCTTAAACCCTCCACACACACACACACACACACACACACACACACGAGCGATATTCAGTCGCAGCAGTGTTTGTTCTGCGAGTCGCTGCATCATAAAGCATGATTAATTGCCTCTCTCGCTTCTTTCAGAACATAAAAAAGAGCGCCGGTCTCATTTTTCCTACTTCTTTTTTTTCCGAATTAATGGCAGCCACCCTGTTCGAGGGAGAACAGTCAAATCTATACAAAAGCGCCACACACACACACACACACACACTTATCGGTTCGATAGCCGTCCTCTCAGTTTTGGGCGGAAAAGTTTGATGGAGGCCCTGAATCACGTCCAGGGCCCGCATCAGCATTCCTCTGGATCGATGCGTGTCGATGGAGGTAAGTAGGTGCTTAATCATTTTTAATTAGTGATAAGCAGACATCTTGTCCATTCTGGTAAAGAGGCCGCCATCTGGTCAGGCTCGGGGGCAAGTTTTTCCATCCCCAACGACTTAATTGTGATTCATTCTATGTGCTGGAAATTGTAAAACGCTGCCACGATGATCAATATTGTTGTGGGGAGCTCGGGCAGATACAGCAGAGGTCATTCCTTCGTTAATTTACCTCTGAACGAGCCAAAAAAACACCTACAAGGCCAAGTTTCCTGCCCGGCGTTTAATTAACTCGTGTCCTCTTTATGACTTGTAACAGCGTTCATTTCTGAAATGTGCTTATTCGATGAAATATTAGTTCAAAATAATGATTCTGAAAAGTTGACTTCATGTCCATCGAGCTTTACTGAAGCATGGTGGTGGCTGCATCGTTTCAGGGAGATGGGAGTTATATACACATTGTTACTGACAGGCATATAAGCCACGCCTCCTTCATTTCATGTTGATGTAAATGCAAAGACCACACCTTTTTTATTGTTGCGGACGGGTATATAAGCCCCGCCTTCTTTATTTGTTACCGACTGGTATATAAGCCACGCCTCCTATGTTACTAACAAGTACATAAGCATGACGTTTTTTTCATTCGGTATTGATTAAATGCAACGAACACGCCTCTTTCATTGTGACTGACAGGTATATAAGCCACGCCTCCTATATTTCTAACAGGTATATAAGACACAGCTTCATCCGGTATCGTTAAACGCAAAGACCGCGCCTCCTTTATTGCTACTGACTGGTATATAAGCCACGCCTCCTTTATTGCTACTGACTGGTATATAAGCCACGCATCTTCACTGCTACTCTAACAGGTATATAAGCCACGCCCCCTTTATTGTTACTGACTGGTATATAAGCCACACCTTCTTTATTGTTACTCTGACAGGTATATAAGCCACGCCCCTTTATTGTTACTTGGTATTGTTACAAGCGACGCCTTCTTTATTGTTACTGACTATATATAAACCACGCCCCCTTTAATGTATATAAGCAACCTTCTTTATTGTTACCTGACAGGTTATAAGCCACGCCCCTGTTACTCTGATATAAGTCACACCTTCTTTATTGTTACTCTGACAGGTATATAAACCCCCTTTATTGTTACGCTGGTATACCCCTTTATTGTTATGTAAGCCACACCTTCTTTATTGTTACTCTGACAGGTATATAAGCCACGCCCCTTTATTGTTACTGACTGGTATACAAGCGACGCCTTCTTTATTGTTACTCTGACAGGTATATAAGCCCCTTTACACATCTTATTGACCGGTATCACCTTTATGTTACTCTGACCTTAAACGCTCTGATTGTTAAGACTACACCTCCCTTTATTGTTACTCTGCTACTGACTGGTATATAAGCCACGCCTTCTTTATTGCGACCCTGACAGGTATATTAGCCACGCCCCTTTATTGTTACTGACAGTTATATAAGCCACACCTTCTTTATTGTTACTCTGACAGGTATATATAAACCACGCCCCCTTTATTGTTAGTGACTGGTATATAAGCCACACCTTCTTTATTGTTACTCCGATAGGTATATAAGCCACGCCCCTTTCTTGTTACTGACTGGTATATAAGTCACACCTTCTTTATTGTTACTCTGACAGGTATATATATAAACCACGCCCCCTTTAATGTTAGTGACTGGTATGTAAGCCACACCTTCTTTATTTTTACTCTGACAGTTATATAAGCCACGCCCCTTTATTATTACTGACTGGTATATACGCGACCACACCTTTATTGTTACTCTGACAGGTATATAAGCCACGCCCCTTTATTGTTACTGACTGGTATACAAGCGACGCCTTCTTTATTGTTACTCTGACAGGTATATAAGCCACGCCCCTTTACTGTTACTGACTGGTATATAAGCAACACACCTTCTTTATTGTTACTCTGACAGGTATATAAGCCACGCCCCTTTATTGTTACTGACTGGTATACAAGCGACACCTTCTTTATTGTTACTCTGACAGGTATATAAGCCACGCCTCTTTACTTTACTGACTGTTACTAAGCAACACCTTTATTGTTAAGCACACCTTCTTTATTGACTCTGACAGGTATATAAACCACGCCCCTTTATTGTTACTGACAGGTATATAAGCCACGCCTCCTATATTTTTAAGAGGTATATAAGACACATCTTCATCCGGTATTGTTAAACGCAAAGACTACACCTCCCTCCTTAGCTATTGTTACTGACGACAGTATATATACCACGCCCCCTTTATTGTTACACCTTCTTTATTGTTACTCTGACAGGTATATATAAACCACGCCCCCTTTATTGTTAGTGACTGGTATATAAGCCACACCTTCTTTATTGTTACTCTGATAGGTATATAAGCCACGCCCCTTTATTGTTACTGACTGGTATATAAGCACACCTTCTTTACAGCGACGCCACACCTTCTTTATTGTTACTCTGACAGGTATATAAGCCACGCCCCTTTATTGTTACTGACTGGTATACAAGCGACGCCTTCTTTATTGTTAATCTGACAGGTGTATAAGCCACGCCCCCTTTCTTGTTACTGACTGGTATGTAAGCCTAAGCCACATTTTTACCTGACAGTTATATAAGCCACGCCCCTTTATTATTACTGTTACTTTATTGTTACTGACAGGTATATAAACCACGCCACGCCCCTTTATTGTTACTGACAGTGGTATACAAGCGACGCCTTCTTTATTGTTACTGGTATCTGACAGGTATATAAGTATAAGCCACGCCCCTTTACTTTACTTGGTATATAAGCAACACCTTTATTGTTACTGACAGGTATATAAGCCACGTATGTACTGAGGCCCCCTTATATGCCTGGGAGGAAGCCACACCTTCTTTATTGTTACTTACTCTGACTGGTATGTAAGCCACACCTTCTTTATTGTTACTCTGATATGTATATAAGCCACGCCCCTTTCTTGTTACTGATTGGTATATAAGCCACTCCTCTTTCATCCGGTATTGATAAACGCAAAGACCATGCATTTTTAATTGTTACTGACAGGTATATAAGCCACGCCTCCTATATTACTAACAGGCATATAAGACTTCTTATAGACTTCTTGATTTGGTTGCATCTTTTGTTGCATCGAGCTTTAATGAAGCATGGTGGCGGGTGCATTGTTTCAGGGAGGTGGGAGTTCAGTGGGTTAAACCATTGTCCTCTGCGCTGGAAGATCGCAGGTTCGAATCCCACCCGCCGCCAAGCTGAGTAAGGTTGCTCAGGTGTCAGTCGCTCTGGATCAAACACCACTTGCGTTTTCCAGATCCATCAGAGGGCGGGAAAAGGGGGCGGATCCCACGTCCGGCACGCTTCTGAAGCTCGTTAGGTTATGGGTTTGTTCCTTTTTTCGTCCTGACGGTGTTTCCAGAATGTCAAGCGCATATACCGAGGACACTTAATCACGGATCAAGCACCGGCTGATCAAAGGCTGCTCCGAGCCGAAAGGACAAAGTGGAAGAAACGCGCTGGAACAGGTTGCCGCAATTTACTCGAGTATTCCATCCATTTGTGGGCTCGTCGTTTTTTTGTTCTTTTTTTTTTTTTTTTACTTTTTATCCCACCAGTCTTTTTCTGCATAAACGGAGGAAGGAGACTCCATTCCGCTTTCAGGATCGTTTCTGATTCGAAAATAATCGACAATAATTGGATCGTACACGAATGCGCTGGATTTCTAAACCAATAAGTCGTGGGAATGCACGAATCTCGGTTTGCTGTTGCTTAGCAACCACGGGGCTTCCTGTTAGCGCCATTCAGGCGGCGTATGTTATAAATATTTCACGATAATATATTCAATTATTGATCGCACAATGGATTGCTACACGCCACACCTAAGAAGTCTTACAGGGTCGTTTATGCAATGCGCCCTCTTGTGGTCATTTGATATATAACGAATCGAGATGTGCCATTTCGTGCAGGGTTTTTTTTTTGGGGGGGGGGGGTTAATTAGGCAAGATGTATTACTGAATGATGAATGTATGCCACAACGAATCCTACCGCCTGATTTCGTAACATGTTCTCGCCACTCCCTGAAATGAATTCCGCCACTCCACCGCTAAGCTCTCTGGGGGAAAAAAATATATATACAGCACTCAAGTGGACATTTGTTTATTTGGCAGACACTTTTATGCTGAGGGAGTTATTAGCGAGGAGGGGATGTGTACTACACAAAGCGTAGCGCACGAAGATTTCATTTCCTCAAGTCTTTAAAAGCCCTCTTTTCTTTTTCTTTTTCTTCTTTTTTTTTTAACAACCGATGAAGGATTTGTGCCCCAAAATGTGTGTTTTTTTGACGCTTAATTCTTTTTTTTTTCTCTCTCTTTTATTATTTTGTTTTAAATACAACGCTTAATTTATTCCAGCCTCTTAATGAGCCTGCAAAAAGATGAACTTTCTTTCCCTCTAATCACCTGACAGCTCTATAAAGGGCCAGGTGACATTTCCTGTTTATCCCGCCGTGGGGAAATTCGCCTCAGGAAGCTCTCCTAATAACCGAGCAACCTAATAACTCAGGCGGCTATTTATTTATTTATTTATTTATTTACTTATTTATTTATTTCTCCCGCTATTTTCTCCGCGTTTACGTTTCGTGTCCGTGGAGAGAACAGTAGTCCAGTCTGTAATTGCAAATATGTGTATAAATCTCTATTTTGTATTAAGACTCAGTGGGCCACACTCGCCTTTATTAGTCATAATCAGCATGAAACCTTCATTAGGACACGTTCGCATTAATTAATCGCAAATAAGCAAACGTGTCATGCCTACTTATTAGTATTTATAAAAGTGTTATTAATAATGTTCAACACAAAGGCCTACTACATTGTTACGCCACTTTTTTATTGTTTTACTGACAGGTATATAAGTCACACCTCTTATTGCAGAACACGAAGGCCACGCCTCCGTAATTGTTTACTAATCCTTATAGAAGCCACACCCCTTTTGTTTAGTATTGATTAAAAAAAACACAGCCATGCCTACTTTATTGTTACCGACAGGTATATAAGCCACGCCTTCTTTATTTGTTACTGACAGGTTCATAAGCCACGCCTCCTATGTGACTAACAAGTATATAAGACACGTGTTTTTCATTCGGTATTGGTAAATGAAACAACCTGGTATATAAGCCACGCCTCCTTTCTTGTTATTGGTATATTAGCCACGCCTCTTTCATTGTTACTGAGGTATATAAGCCACGCCTTCCTTTATTGGTATATAAGCCACGCCTCCTTTATTGTTTCATTGTTACTGCCAGCCTGTTACAGGTATATAAGCCACGCCTCCTTTATAAGCCTCCTTATTGTTACTGCCAGGTATATAAGCCACACCTCCTTTATTGTTACTGCCAGGTATATAAGCCACACCTCCTTTATTGTTACTGCCAGGTATATAAGCCACACCTCCTTTATTGTTACTGCCAGGTATATAAGCCACACCTCCTTTATTGTTACTGCCAAGTATATAAGGCACACCTCCTTTAATGTTACTGATAGGTATATTAGCCACGCCTCTTTCATTGTTACTGCCAGGTATATAAGCCACGCCTCCTTTTTTGTTTCTGCCAGGTATATAAGCCACACTTCCTTCATTGCCTTCCTTTATTTTACTGTTACTGCCAGGGTATATAAGCCACGCCTTCTTTATTGTTACTGCCAGGTATATAAGCCACGCCTTCTTTATTGTTACTGCCAGGTATATAAGCCACGCCTTCTTTATTGTTACTGCCAGGTATATAAGCCACACCTCCTTCATTGTTACCAGGTATATAAGCCACACCTCCTTCATTGTTACTGCCAGGTATATAAGCCACACCTCCTTTATTGTTACTGCCAGGTATATAAGTATTGTTAGCCACGCCTTCTTTATTGTTTCTGCCTGGTATATAAGCTTCTTTATTGCCAGGTATATAAGCCACGCCTTCTTTATTGTTACTGCCTGGTATATAAGCCACGTATATAATAAGCCACACCTCCTTTATTGTTACAGCTTTTTAAGCCACGCCTTGTTACTGCCAGCTTCTTTAGTATATAAGCCACACCTCCTTTATTGTTACTGCCAGGTATATAAGCCACGCCTCCTTTATTGTTACTGCCAGGTATATAAGCCACACCTCCTTCATTGTTACTGCCAGGTATATAAGCCACACCTCCTTTATTGTTACTGCGAGGTATATAAGCCACACCTCCTTTATTGTTACTGCTAGGTATGTAAGCCACGCCTTCTTTATTGTTACTGCCAGGTATATAAGCCACGCCTTCTTTATTGTTACCTCCTTTATTGTTACTGCGAGGTATATAAGCCACGCCTTCTTTATTGTTACTGCGAGGTTAGCCACACCTCCTTTATTGTATATACGCCACACCTCCTTTATTGTTACTGTTAGCTATATACGCCACACCTCCTTTATTGTTACAGCTAGGTATGTAAGCCACGCCTTCTTTATTGTTTCTGCCAGGTATATAAGCCACGCCTTCTTTATTGTTTCTGCCTGGTATATAAGCCACGCCTTCTTTATTGTTACTGCCTGGTATATAAGCCACGCCTCCTTTATTGATATAAGTCAAGCCTCCTTTACAGTTACTGACAAGTAATCCATGGCTAATTTATCGTTCCTAGGCATATAAGCCACGCCTCCTGTATTGTGACTGACAGATATATTAAACACCAGATAGGAAGCCACGCCTCCTTTATTACTACCAAGAGTTATATAAACCACGCCCCCCTTCATTTACTATTGATAAGCACAAAGGCCACACCTCTTATATTAGTACTCCTAAGCGACAGGCCACGCCTCCCTCATTGTTCCTTATTAGCACAAAGGCCACGCCTCTTTAAATTCTGCATTGGTGCAAATATGAAAAATGGTTATTATATCTTTCTCTTCGTGTGATGCTACATGTGGACACGAAGTACTGTTGCATAAACACTTCAGTTCTCAGGGGACATTGAGATCCGCGTTCCCTCGGAAACAAGCGCAACGTACAAAATACATTCCAAGCAGGAATTATTCGCTATTTTATATAAGTCACATGCTCGCAGGGGTGCAGAGAAACCCCAAACCATTCCTGGTGTACTCTGATCCTCCGTACGAAGGCGACCCAAACTCAACACCCTTTTTTTTACGCGCCATCACAGTGGCAAGAAATCGAAGCCCCTGCATGAGGCCTCGGCTGCGTCTCAATCTGCATTCAGGCGGGTGGCAGAGGGAGGAGGGAGGAGTCGTGTATTTACTCTGGATCTGTACTGATAGAATCCAGCAGCACCAAATTAACCTCCTCATCCAAGACTGTGTGTCCCTGAAGGCATTCCAATGGGGTTCATATTGATCAAGACGCTGTGGAGAAAGACGGGTGGTAGGCGACGGAGGGGAGGGGGGGGTGTTGTTCAGGGGGGCGGGGGGTAAAGACGAGGAGGGAGGCAGGTGATACGAGCTCTCAGTAAGCCCTCTGGCTTTGCTGTTTGAGATTTGCCAGCAGTAGGTCTGCAGTGTGTGTGTGTGTATGTGTGTGTGTGTGTGTGTGTGTGCGCTAGAGCTCGTGTGTGTGTGTGTGTGTGCATTTCCACAGCCCCTGCGGTCTGTCTGACGAGGCTTGTTAGGAGATGCTTAAAATAGCAAACATCTTTACCTGCCACACGCCTCATAGCAGAAGGTTACCTGATGCCCAAAGTGCAGAGGAATGGAGAGAGAGAGAGGGAGGGAGGGAGGGAGAGAGGGAGGGAGAGAGAGGGGGGGCACAAGGGAAAGAGAGAGAGAGTGAAATGGAGACAGGAAGAGAAATATAAAAAGATCAAGAATGTGCATCGGTGAAGGATGAGAGAAGAAGCTGAGTGAATAAATGGGTGATTAAATAAGAGAGTGAGTGGGTGAGGGATTAAATGAGTGAATGATTGCATTGAGTGAGTGAGTGATTTAATACATGGGTGAGTGAGTGATTGAGTGAGTGATTAAATAAATGATCAAATGGGTGATTATCTGAGTGAGTGAGTGAGTGAGTGAGTGATTACTGTGTGATTAAATGTGTGACTGAGTGACTGGGTGATTAAATGATTAATTAGTGTGATGAAATGATCAAATGTGTGAGTGAGTGAGTGAGTGAATGAATGAGTAAATGAGTGAGTGATTAAATGATCAAATGGACGATTAACTGATTGAGTGAGTGAGTGATTGAATGAGTGAGTGAGTGATTAAATGAGTGAATGAGTGATTAAATGATTAGATGAATGATTGGGTGATTAAATGTCAAATGATTAAGTGATTCAGTGAGTGAGTCTTTAAATGATTTAATGAATGAGTGATTAAGTGAGTTAATGAGTGAGTGATTAGTGTGTGATAAAATGTCAAGTGAGCAATTAACTGAGTGAGTGAGTGAGTGACAGAGTGATTAAATGATTAATTAGTATGATAACATGATCAAATGTGTGAGTGAGTGAGTGAATGAATGAGTGATTAGGTGAGTGAATGAATGAATGAGTGATTAGGTGAGTGAGTGAATAATTGAGTGATTAGGTGAGTGAGTGAGTGAGTGATTAAATGGGCAATATATGACTGAGTGAGTGATTAAATATCAAATGAGTGATTGGGTGAGTGAGTGATTATGTGAGTGAGTGAGCGAATGAATGAATGAGTGATTAGGTGAGTGAGTGATTAGGTGAGTGAATGCGTGAGGTTAAATGAGCAATACATGACTGAGTGATTAAATATCAAATGATATTGAGTGAGTGAGTGAGTGAGCGAGTGACAGAGTGATTAGATGAGTGAGTGAATGCGAAGACAGTAATTAACCGAGTCAGTGGGTGAAGGTTAAGGAACGAGTGAATGACGAGTGTAGGAGCAAGCGCAAAAAGGAAACGAATGAACGTGTGAATTACACGCCAGCGAGCGTGAGATTGATTCACTGACCGGATGAACACGAGTGAGTCAGTAAACGAGTGACTCGACACGACAGTGAAAGATCTCCAAAAGTGAGGTGGAAAAGGAAAAAAAAGGATGGCATTGGAAATAGAGAGGAGAAACGAGTGAGGGAGAAAGCGAGGCACTGAGACAGGGTCAATAAGCAAACGCGAGAGGAGGAACAGAGCGAGTCAGTGAGTGAGATAGGAAAGGAGAGTCAATAGTGAGAAAATTGAGGGAGTGAAGAAGGGAAAGATATAAGGAGTGAAAAGAGAGAGAAAGCGAATGACCTATGAGAATGACAGTAAATGAAATGTTGACTGAGAGGAAAGATAAGTGTGTGTGTGTGTGTGTGTGTGTGTGTGTGTGTGTGTGTGTGTGTGTGTGTGTGTTTGGTTACACACTTTCCCTGAGCACATGTCCATACAGAAGGCAATACATGTTGCAATTCCGCAGGTGAGATGAAAACAGGAAGAGAGGGTGGAAAAAAGAAAGAGAGAGAGAGAGAGAGAGAGAGAGAGAGCATCACACCATCCTTTTCCTCTTCAGTGTGTTATTTAAGCAACGCAACACATCCTTCCAGTGTGTGTGGTGTGTGTTGTGTGTGTGTGTGTGTGTGTGTGTGTGTGTGTGTGTGTGTGTGTGTGTGTGTGTGTGAGGATGTTACACACTTGTACTGTAAAGGTTTACAGAAGCCACATTTCCACCAAATATATATCATTTTCTCCCACCAACAGAAAGGACAGAAGCGGAAACGTCCCTCCTCACACGGAGTAACAAAAGGAACAAGTAGAATTAATTTTACTCTTTATTTGGCATCCGTTTATTTTAATATTCATTAAAATTCCAAAAACCTTTTTCCATTGCCATTCCAATTATTTCACCCCTTCACCCTTTTCCATTTCTATTCCACATTCGGGGTTAGTTTGCGTGAGTGAGAGAGTGAGTGAGTGAGTGAGTGAGTGAGTGATTGAGTCAAGAGTGAGTTAAATGTCAAATGAGTGACTAAGTGAATGATTGAGTGAGTGATAAATGAGTGAGTGATGATAACGAGATTAGTGTGATAAAATGATCACATGAGTGAGTGAGTGAGTGAGTGCATGAGTGAATGAGTGATTAAATGATCAAATGGGTGATTAAATGAGTGAGTGATTGATTGAGTGAGTGAGTTGAGTGAGTGAGTGACTAAGTGAATGATTGAGTGAGTGATAAATGAGTGAGAGATTAGTGTGATAAAATGATCACATGAGTGAGTGAGTGAGTGAGTGAGTAAATAAATGAGTGAGTAAATAAATGAGTGAGTAAATAAGTGAGTGAATGAGTGATTGATGATGAGTGATCGTGAGTGCCCCTGATGAGTGAGTGATGAGTGATTAATGATCAAATGGCTGATTAAATGAGTGATGATTGAGTGAGTGAGTGATGAGTTGAGTGAGTGACTACGTGAATGCTTGAGGTGAGCCTTGTTGAGTGAGTGAGAGACGTGATTAGTGAATAGTGAATCAAACTGAGTTAAATCAGATAAGTGAGTGAATGATCACATGCTTGGGTGAGTGATTGAGTGAGTGAGAGATAGTGTGATAAAATGATCACATGAGTGAGTGAGTGAGTGTATGAGTGAATAAGTGATTAAATGATCAAATGGGTGATTAAATCAGTGATTGATTGAAGTGAGTGAGTGATTGAGTGATTGAGTGAGTGAGTGAGTGAGAGATTAGTGTGATAAAATGATGAGTGAGTAAATGATGAGTGAGTTTAGAGTGATGAGTGATTAAATGATTGATTAAGTGATGTGAGTGAGTGACTAAGTGAATGAGTGAGTGAGTGATTAAATGAGTGAGAGATTAGTGTGATAAAATGATCACATGAGTGAGTGAGTGCATGAGTGAATGAGTGATTAAATGATGATGATAAATCAGTGATGATTAAATCGTGATTGAGTTGATTAGTGATTGATTGAGTGAGTGAGTGATTAAATGATGAGTGAGAGTGAGTGATGATGAGTGAATGATGATGAGTGAAATGAGTGAGTGAGTGAGTTGAGTGAATGAAGTGTGATTGATCTGAAATGATGATTGATTGAGCGGTTTAAGTGAGTGATTGAGTGAGAGTGACTAAATGAAATTGAGTGAGTGAGGGTTAAAATGAGTGAGTAATGAGTGAGTGATTAAATGAGTTAATGAGTGAGTGATTAAATGAGTGAGTGAGTGAATGAGTGATTAGGTGAGTGAGGAAATGATGATGATACTGAGTGATTAAATGATTGAAATGAGTGAATGAGTGAATGAATGAGTGAATGAGTGATTAAATGATTGAGGAAGTGATTAACTGAGTGCGTGAGTGAGTGATTAAAGTGATTAAATGAGTAAGTTATGACTGAGTGACTGAATGTCAAATGAATGATTGAGTGAGTGATTAAATTATTAATTCAATTATAAATTATAATTATACATGATTAAATGGGTGATAAAGTGAGTGAATGAGTGATTAGAGTGATTAAATTAATAGGTGCATGATGACTGAGTGATAAATGTCAAATGAGTGACTGAGTGAGTGATTGATTGAATGATTAAACAAGTGATTAAATGAGTGAGTGAGTGAGTGAGTGAGTGAGTGAGTGAATGAATGAGTGATTAGGTGAGTAAGTGGGTGATGTCTGAGTGGTTAAATGTCAAATGAGTGATTGACAGAGTGAGTGAGTGATTAAATGATTTAATGAGTGAGTGAATGATTGATTAAATGATTAAACGAGTGATTAAATGAGTGAGTGAGTGAGTGAGTGAATGATTTAATGAGTGAGTGAATAGTGAACTGATTAATTAAATGTGAGTGAATGAGTGAATGAATGAGTGAGAAAGTGATGGTTAAAACGATTAATGAGGTGTGATGAGTGATGATTGATTAATGATTAAACGATGAGTGAGTGAGTGAATGATTTAATGAGTGAGTGAATAAGTGACTGATTAAATGATTACATGAGAGATTAAATGAGTAGTGAGGTGAATGAATGAATGAATGAGTGATTAGGTGAGTAAGTGGGTGATGTCTGAGTGGTTAAATGTCAAATGAGTGATTGACAGAGTGAGTGAGTGATTAAATGATTTAATGGGTGAGTGAGTGATTGACTAAATGATTAAACGAGTGATTAAATGAGTGAGTGAGTGAGTGAGTGAATGATTTAATGAGTGAGTGAATAAGTGAGTGATTAAATGAGTGAGAGATTAAGTGAGTGAGTGAGTGAATGAATGAGTGATTAGGTGAGTAAGTGGGTGATGTCTGAGTGGTTAAATGTCAAATGAGTGATTGACAGAGTGAGTGAGTGATTAAATGATTAAATGAGTGAGTGAGTGATTGGTTAATGAGTGAGGAATTGATTAACTAAATTAAATGGGTGAGTGAACAATGTGCTTAAATGATAAAAATGGGTGATAAAGTGAATGAGTGATGAAATGAGGACGTGATTAAGTGATTAACTAAACTAATCAAAAATTAACAATTATACATGTTTTGGGGGGAACTTTTGTTTTCGCTACCTATTTTATTGCTAACGATGACTATAATAGAATAGCTAGCAAAAAACAAATTGCGGGGCACGGTGGTTTAGTGGTTAGCACGTTCGCCTCACACCGCCAGGGTCCGGGTTCGATTCCCGTCTCGGCCATGTGTGTGTGGAGTTTGTGTGGCATGTTCTCCCCGTGCCTCAGGGGGTTTTTCTCCGGGTTCTCCGGTTTTCCTCCCCCGGTCCAAAAAACATGCACGGTAGGTTGATTGGCACCTTGGAAAATTGTCCCTAGTGTATGAATGTGTGTGTGTGTGTGTGTGTGTGCCTTTGCATGATGGGTTGGCATTCCATCCAGGGTGTATCCTGCCTTAATGCCCATAGACGCCTGAGATAGGCACAGACTCCCCGTGACCCGAGGGAAGATCGGATAAAGCGCTAGAAGATGAACATGAATGAATGAATGAAAACAAATTGCTGTTCTTTTCTATTACAATAGAATAAAATGGCTATAATTCTATTATTATTACCAGCAATAGAATAAAAAGTAGAAAATATTTACAAAAGTCCAACAATAATCGTAGCACAGCTTTGAAACTTTATGGGATTAGTTGACTAATTATTTGCTGTTTTTTTTTGTTTGTTAATTTGTTTGTTGTTTTTTTGACAAACTGTTTTGCTGCAGTTATTTGGAAAATACATGTATGATAATGGAGAGGATTTGATAATCATTAATATGAATATTTTGTGAATAATTCCACAGGATTCGTAGAAAATGATTCATTTCGAGGTTATTTTATTTATTTATTTATTTTTTTTTTTTTGGGAAATATTTGGTATATTTTTGTTTCATTCTTTGGCGATTTCTTTTGCTCTGCAGTTAATTGGCAAATAAATATTTTTTTTTGCGATTGTTTGGCAGATTATTCACGGCTTCCTGCCAACTATATTTATTAGCAATGATTTGTGAATTATTTCAATTTATTTAGGGATATTTTCTGTATTTGCTGGATTATTTATGTGTGTTTAGTAGATTGTTTCAGATCCGGTGACTGAATATTAAATTCCTTCATTCATTCATTCATTCATTCATCTTCTACCGCTTTATCCGATCTTCCCTCGGGTCACGGGGAGTCTGTGCCTATCTCAGGCGTCTATGGGCATTAAGGCAGGATACACCCTGGATGGAATGCCAACCCATCGCAGGACACACACACACGAGGTGATTAATGAGTGATGAGTGAGGAATGATTTAATGAGGGAGTGAATAAGTGACTGATTAAATGATTAAATGAGAGAATAAAATGATTAAATGCCCCCGAGTGAGTGGGAGAGAGTGAGTGAATGAATGAGTGATTAGGTGAGTAAGTGGGTGATGTCTGAGTGGTTAAATGTCAAATGAGTGATTGACAGAGTGAGTGAGTGATTAAACGATTTAATGAGGGAGTGAGTGATTGATTAAATGATTAAACGAGTGAGTGAGTGAGTGAATGATTTAATGAGTGAGTTGAATAAGTGACTGATTAAATGATTACATCCGAGAGATTAAATGAGTGAGTGTGAGTGAGTGAATGAATGAGTGATTAGGTGAGTAAGTGGGTGATGTCTGAGTGGTTAAATGTCAAATGAGTGATTGACAGAGTGAGTGAGTGATTAAATGATTTAATGAGTGGAGTGAGTGATTGACTAAATGATTAAACGAGTGATTAAATGAGTGAGTGAGTGAGTGAATGATTTAATGAGTGAGTGAATAAGTGACTGATTAAATGAGTACGCGAGTGAGTGGGTGAGTGAGTGAATGAATGAGTGATTAGGTGAGTAAGTGGGTGATGTCTGAGTGGTTAAATGTCAAATGAGTGATTGACAGAGTGAGTGAGTGATTAAATGATTTAATGAGTGAGTGAGTGATTGACTAAATGATTAAACGAGTGATTAAATGAGTGAGTGAGTGAGTGAATGTGAATGATTTAATGAGTGAGTGAATAAGTGACTGATATTAAATGAGTACGCGAGTGAGTGGGTGAGTGAGTGAATGAATGAGTGATTAGGTGAGTAAGTGGGTGATGTCTGAGTGGTTAAATGTCAAATGAGTGATTGACAGAGTGAGTGAGTGATTAAATGATAATGATTTGAGTGAGTGAGTAATGATTCTAAAATGATTGAGTGAGGATGGCAGAGTGATTGAATGAATGAGTGAAAGTGACTAAAATGAGTATGAGTGAACGAACGGTGATTGTTGAGTGAGTGAGTGAGTGAGTGAATGATTTAATGAGTGAGTGAATAAGTGACTGATTAAATGAGTACGCGAGTGAGTGGGTGAGTGAGTGAATGAATGAGTGATTAGGTGAGTAAGTGGGTGATGTCTGAGTGGTTAAATGTCAAATGAGTGATTGACAGAGTGAGTGAGTGATTAAATGATTAAATGAGTGAGTGAGTGATTGGTTAAATAATTAAATGAGTGAGTGAGTGAGTGATTGGTTAATGAGTGAGGAATTGATTGACTAAATTAAATGGGTGAGTGATTAATGTGCTTAAATGATAAAAATGGGTGATAAAGTGAATGAGTGATGAAATGAGGACGTGATTAAGTGATTAACTAAACTAATCAAAAATTAACAATTATACATGTTTTGGGGGGAACTTTTGTTTTCGCTACCTATTTTATTGCTAACGATGACTATAATAGAATAGCTAGCAAAAAACAAATTGCGGGGCACGGTGGTTTAGCGGTTAGCACGTTCGCCTCACACCGCCAGGGTCCGGGTTCGATTCCCGTCTCGGCCATGTGTGTGTGGAGTTTGTGCATGTTCTCCCCGTGCCTCAGGGGGTTTTTCTCCGTGTTCTCCGGTTTCCTCCCGGTCCAAAAACATGCACGGTTAGGTTGATTGGCACCTTGGAAAATTGTCCCTAGTGTATGAATGTGTGTGTGTGTGTGTGTGTGTGTGTGTCCTGTGATGGGTTGGCATTCCATCCAGGGTGTATCCTGCCTTAATGCCCATAGACGCCTGAGATAGACACAGACTCCCCGTGACCCGAGGGAAGATCGGATAAAGCGCTAGAAGATGAACGAATGAATGAATGAAAACAAATTGCTGTTCTTTTCTATTACAATAGAATAAAATGGCTATAATTCTATTATTATTACCAGCAATAGAATAAAAAGTAGAAAATATTTACAAAAGTCCAACAATAATCGTAGCACAGCTTTGAAACTTTATGGGATTAGTTGACTAATTATTTGCTTTTTTTTGTTTGTTTGTTTGTTTGTTTGTTGTTGTTTTTTTGACAAACTGTTTTGCTGCAGTTATTTGGAAAATACATGTATGATAATGGAGAGGATTTGATAATTATTAATATGAATATTTTGTGAATAATTCCACAGGATTCGTAGAAAATGATTCATTTCGAGGTTATTTTATTTATTTATTTTTTTTTTTTTGGAAATATTTGGTATATTTTTGTTTCATTCTTTGGCGATTTCTTTTGCTCTGCAGTTAATTGGCAAATAAATATTTTTTTTTGCGATTGTTTGGCAGATTATTCACGGCTTCCTGCCAACTATATTTATTAGCAATGATTTGTGAATTATTTCAATTTATTTAGGGATATTTTCTGTATTTGCTGGATTATTTATGTGTGTTTAGTAGATTGTTTCAGATCCGGTGACTGAATATTAAATTCCTTCATTCATTCATTCATTCATTCATTTCTAACCGCTTTATCCGATCTTCCCTTGGGTCACGGGGAGCCTGTGCCTATCTCAGGCGTCTATGGGCATTAAAGCAGGATACACCCTGGATGGAATGCCAACCCATCGCAGGGCACACACACACACACACTCACATTCATACACTAGGGACAATTTTCCAAGGTGCCAATCAACCTATCGTGCATGTTTTTGGACCGGGAGGAAACCGGAGAACCCGGAGAAAAACCCCCTGAGGCACGGTGAGAACAATGCAAACTCCACACACACATGGCCGAGAAGGGAATCGAACCTGGACCCTGGCTGGCGGTGTGAGGCGAACGTGCTAACCACTAAGCCACCGTGCCCCATTGAATATTAAATTATTGCTTTTATTTGTAAAAGCAGGACCTCAAAATTACACACGTCAGACTCAAATATAAAGGGGGGCACTACGGTTGGTTTAGTGGTTAGCACATTCGCCTCACACCAACAGGGTCCGGGTTCGATTCCCGTCTTGGCCATGTGTGTGTGGAGTTTGTGCATGTTCTCCCCGTGCCTCAGGGGGTGGGGTTTTTCTCCGGGTTCTCCGGTTTCCTTCCCTCGGTCCAAAAACATGCACGGTAGTTTGATTGGCACCTTAGAAAATTGTCCCTAGTGTGTGAATGTGTGTGTGTTGAGTGTGTGTGTGTGTCCTGCGATGGGTTGGCATTCCATCCAGGGTGTATCCTGCCTTAATGCCCATAGACGCCTGAGATAGACACAGACTCCCCGACAGATCGGATCGGTAAAGATCGAAAGAATAGGTAAAGATAGATTTGGTAGAAGATGAATGAATGAATGGTCAAAAGTCGTCGTTTTCGTTTTAATGGGGGGGAAAATATATATATATATATATATATATATATATATATATATATATATATATATATATATATATATATATAATATATATATCCAGAAACAGTGTCTGCATTTTAAAGGTCATTTCAGTAAAGGACAGAAAATAATCCAGTCAAATGCTTGCTCAGCATCTGGCAGAGTCATCTGGCACCAAAGTCAACACCTTGACTCGCAGGGGAAGTCTTATTAAAAATGGTATGAGCTAAGAAATCATTTCTGCAGGGAGGCAAAGCAGAAGTGATTGAGGACGCTGAAGACTATAAAGCAAGGGGTGACAATAAGAGGCAGAAAGTGTAATGGAACAATAAGTCACAATTTGAAAGTTTGCGCTTCGTATAAAAAAAAAAAGAAAAAAAAGAAAAAAAAGGGGCCCCAAAGTGCAAAGAAACCAGCGGAGTGAATGATGAATGAGGCCGAATATGAATGGATTTACTTTGGAAAGTATCGTGCCCATGGGGGGGCACTACGGTGGTTTATAGTGGTTAGAACGTTCGCCTCACACCTCCAGGGTCGGGGGTTCGATTCCCGTCTCGGCCATGTGTGTGTGGAGTTTGTGCATGTTCTCCCCGTGCCTCAGGGGGGGTTTTTCTCCGGGTTCTCTCCGGTTTTTCCTCCCGGGTTCCAAAAACTGTAGGTTGATTGGGCACCTTGGAAAAATTGTCCCTAGTGTATGAATGTGTGTGGTGTGTGTCCTGCGATGGGTTGGCATTCCATCCAGGGAGGGGGTAGCTTAGTGTAAGGCGCTGGGCTGCTGCTGATCGGAAGATCCGGGTTCGAGCCCCGGTATGGCCAAGCTTTGGGTCCTTGAGCAAGACCCTTAACCCTCTGTGCTCCAGGGGGCGCCGTATCATGGCTGACCCTGCGCTCTGACCCCAGCTACCAACATCAAGCTGGGATATGCGAAGAAAAGGATTTCACTGTGCTGTAATGTATATGTGACAAATAAAGGATATATTATATTATATATTATATTATCCTGCCTCAATGCCCATCGAGTTGGGAGCTCAGCACACTGGCCTCTGTACCGGGAGATCTCAGGTTCGAATCCCAACACCACCAAGTCGCCACTAGTGGGCCCTTGAGCAAGGCCCATAACCCTCAATTGCTATAGGTGACAAATAAAGGCTATTCATTGGGGGAGGGGGTCTCTGGGGCGGGGTTATTCCAAGTTGCAATATGGTTTGAATTTATCATTATATACAAACCTAAACCTAAAGAATTGTTAGTATAATTGCGTTTTAGAACACAAGGGCGTTTAAAACATACATTTGCGTAATATTAATACTATTAATAAGTATTAAAAAGTTAATACTCTCCTTAAATTCTTTATAATTCTATCCCAGTTTGTTTGGTAGCCGGGGTCAGAGCGCAGGGTATCAGCCATAATACAGCCCCCCTGGAGCACAGAGGGTTAAGGGCCTTGCTCAAGGACCCAAGGCGGGCAGCTCGGCCATATCAGGGCTCGAACCCACGACTTTCTTATCAGCAACCCAGCCCCTTAAACTGCTGAGCCACACCCCCTCCACATTAACGTCTCCTGTCATTGGTTAATTCACAGTTTATTCCCAATCATTTGCATGGAAAGTTTTCCATCCCATACAACAGAACCTCACTTTAATTAACCCCAGTGTGTCTCCAGTATCTACTGGAACATCGTCCCAGAAGTGTGGAGGATGTTATAACAGCAAACTGGGAATTCTGTCCATATAGTGTATATCATTATGGGATTTTTAAGACCAATAGAAGCAATAGTTCATGGCGTACAATGTTACAATTGAATGTCCTTGTACTTTTACAAGGAAAAAATCCTTTTATATATATATAGTTTTTTTTTTTTAGCGAATGATCTTATAACATCCTGTATCCTAATGGTCTCCTAACCGAATATATTTTAAGGAATAATTTTAGAGTACTATTAAACTAAAATGTGATCTACTGACATTCTTCGAAATGCAACCTTGAGCATCCTTACAATGTGAAAACCTTTTCCTCATTAAGATGGAAACCCAACCTTCATTATGTAATACTTTAAACCCGATATCCCTCAATAGTGCTTTGTGTATTCGCCCAGAAAAGCTTTATGCACGTTTCCTACAGTATTATTATATATTAGTTACCTTGTGATTATTCGCACGTTTCGTACCATAAATGTACCTTTTTATGTTTCTAATACTGTAACTAGAGATTCTTAGCGATTCAGATTCTTTGTGATTCTGATTCTTATCTTTTTTGATTCTTATTGTTTCCGATTCTGATCGGTTCCGATTCTTATTGATTCTGATTCATACAGATTCTGATTCTTTGTGATTCTGATTCTTATTTATTCTGATTCTTATTTATTCTGATTCTTACTGTTTCCGATTCTTAGCGATTCAGATTCTTATCAATTCTGATTCTTATTGATTCCGATTCTTATCTGCTTCGATTCTTATCGATTCAGATTCTTTGATTCTTATCGATTCTGATTCTTTGCGATTCTGATTCTAGTCGATTCTGATTCTTATTTATTCTGATTCTTATTTATTCTGATTCTTATTGTTTCCGATTCTGATTGATTCCGATTCTTAGCGATTCAGATTCTTATCACTTCCGATTCTTATTGATTCCGATTCTTAGTGATTCAGATTCTTTGCGATTCTGATTCTTATCTGATTCTGAAGTGCGCGTCCCAAAGCAGGAAGTCCCTGCCATGAGACCGGACAGGTATTTTTACTGTAATATTCATTTCTTGTCAATGTTATTTTGTTTAGTGTTTGTTTGAAGTGTAAAATATGGGACGTGGCTCCTTTAAGAATTGTGTTCCGGTTGTTTTTCCATATAAACTGGTGATACGGTGTTTAGGTTATATGGAAGCGCTTTATTGCGTTCAGTAAAAATGCGCTTTATTGCAGTAATACAGATTTGGGAATGCGATGCGCTTGGTTCGTAAGGTTCCATACGGTAATATACGCTAATATAGTGAGGAGAT
This sequence comes from Kryptopterus vitreolus, assembly GCA_030449085.1. Taxonomy (NCBI): domain Eukaryota; kingdom Metazoa; phylum Chordata; class Actinopteri; order Siluriformes; family Siluridae; genus Kryptopterus; species Kryptopterus vitreolus. Next base: position 2,166,331 of record JACRUU010000015.1, on the reverse strand, counting down.
CGTACCTGTTGTGAATGCGCAGCTAGGGGGCGTAATTCGGGGGAAATTTCCTGAAGATTCTTTGCGATTCTGATTCTTAATGATTCCGATTCTTATTGTTTCCGATTCTGATTGATTCCAATTCTTGGCGATTCTTAGAGATTCTTTGTGATTCTGATTCTTATCTATTTTGATTCTTATTAATTCTGATTCTGAGATAGGCACAGGCTCCCCGTGACCCGAGGAAGATCGGATAAAGCGGTAGAATGGGGTAAGATGAATGAATGAATGAAGGAATAATTCTGTTATTATTGTTATTATTATTGTTTCCGATTCTTATTGGTTCCGATTCGAATCGATTATGATTCTTATTGATTCTGATTCGAATCGATTATGATTCTTATTGATTCTGATTCTAATCGATTATGATTCTTATTGTTTCTGATTGATTCCGATTCTTTATATATATATCAATCAGAAACAATAAGAATCAGATTTTATATATATATATATATATATATATTTTTTTTTTTGTTTTGTTTTGTTTTGTTTTGTTTGTTTTTTTTTTTGTTTTTTGTTTTTTGGTACATTTTCATCAATGGTTTCCAACCTTAAGGTCACGCTTTAAATGCATTCGGAAAACTTTGTAAGAAGGGAAGCTTTCTGTCCTCTGGGATGGCTGATAAACATTTGTACCCACCGGATACATTTGTTATTCCGCTTGTCTTAATAGTGAGTTTATTTGTTCTAATGAAATATGGTGTTATTTCAAGCAAATAAACAAGTTGCCATCAAGACAAATGGCTTTGCATGTCCTTTCCGCATGCGGCCTGAGACTTCTGCACGGCACCGTAGCATATTGCGGTCTGATGAAGATTAATCTGGGGTTGCACGGAAGGACTGGCGAATTAACAGTGCCGTTAATAGGATCCGGGGCATTTACCATGGACGCGGCGCAGAGGTCCGACGTGAACGAACGAACGAGCGTTGCGCAGATGCAATAACCCACGCCATTAAACATTACGAGAACTGTTGCGTTTCCACCGCAAGATGATCTACAATTCAGGCGCCGGATCGTCTTCCTCCGAACTTCCCTCTCTCTCTCTCTCTCTCTTTTACTCTGTCCGAAATTATTGCCCATATATATATATATATATATACTGTGAAATCGCTCGGCCGCGGACCATAAAAGACATAAATTTTCAATTACGCCGCATCAATTATAACAATGACATCATTTTTACACACTTCAACCTTGAGGAAAGGTGCAGAGGTTTAGGACATTCGGGTTTAAATAACATTACGAGATCCGGCTCAACCTAACGATGCTGTTAAACCGAAGCTGCTGACTGTCGCGTTTCTGCCAAAGGCACCGAAGGTTCTTCCGGGTTGTCGGAGCGACTCCGAGACATCGGGGAGCGCCGTGGTGCCCGGGTGTCTGCCCAGGTTTTATTTATCAGCATTTTTATTCCTGTTTTGTTTTTATTTGGTTTTTTTTAACCATTATTTATTTCATTCATTCATTCATCTTCTACCGCTTTATCTGATCTTCCCTCGGGTCACGGGGAGCCTGTGTCTATCTCAGGCGTCTATGGGCATTAAGGCAGGATACACCCTGGATGGAATGCCAACCCATCACACACAAACACACACATTCATACACTAGGGACAATTTTCCAAGGTGCCAATCAACCTACCGTGCATGTTTTTGGACCGGGGGAGGAAACCGGAGAACCCGGAAAAAAAAAAACCCTGAGGCACAGGGAGAACATGCACAAACTCCACACACACATGGCTGAAATGGGAATCGAACCCGGACCCTGGAGGTGTGAGGCGAACGTGCTAACCACTAAGCCATCTTGCCCCTTCCCATTATTTATTTCATTTTATGTAAAGCACTTTGAATTACCATTGTGTGTGAAATTCATTCATTCATTCATCTTCTAGCGCTTTATCCGATCTTCCCTCGGGTCACGGGGAGTCTGTGTCTATCTCAGGCGTCTATGGGCATTAAGGCAGGATACACCCTGGATGGAATGCCAACCAATCACAGGGCACACACACACACACATTCATACACACATTCATACACTAGGGACAATTTTCCAAGGTGCCAATCAACCTACCGTGCATGTTTTTGGACCGGGGGAGGAAACCGGAGAACCCGGAGAAAAAAAAATCCACCCTGAGGCACAGGGAGAACATGCACAAACTCCACACACACATGGCTGAGATGGGAATCGAACCCGGACCCTGGCGGTGTGAGGCGAATGTGCTAACCACTAAGCCACCATGCCTTCTTTGTGTATGAAATGTGCTATATAAATAGAATTGCCTATTTATTTATTTTATTTACTTGTTTACTTATTTATTTATTTTGTCCGCCATTTTGAACGCTTTTCGTCATCCGGACACAGGGAATAGCTTTCCGTACCCTTCTTCCAATACCGCTAAAGATTTACTGGTGTATTATGGATGTGCGTTTCCATAATTAAAGCTGATGCGTTTCTTGACGCACAGCCAACGATGCATTATAAAGAAGATACTGATGTGTTAGTGATGCAAAAAAAATCAGTTTAATAAAATACATTTTCAGTTCTTTTGTTCATACAGACAACAAATCATCAATTTACTTATAACGCCTGGCCCTTTCACACAATGTTTATCTATTTTATATCTGACGAGGGTATTACTTTCATTTGATCAATTCTGATTCTTCATACATACATACATTCATCTTCTACCGCTTTATCCGATCTTCCCTCGGGTCATGGGGAGTCTGTGTCTATCTCAGGCGTCTATGGGCATTAAGGCAGGATACACCCTGGATGGAATGCCAACCCATCACAGGACACACACACACTCATACACACACATTCATACACTAGGGACAATTTTCCAAGGTGCCAATCAACCTACCCTGCATGTTTTTGGACCGGGAGGAAACTGGAGAATCCGGAGAAAAACCCCCTGAGGCACGGGGAGGACATGCAAACTCCACACACACATGGCCGAGATGGGAATCGAACCCAGACCCTGGCGGTGTGAGGCGAACGTGCTAACCACTAAACCACCGTGCCTCTGATTCTGATTCTTATCAATTCTCATTGTTTTCGATTCTAATTGATTCCGATTCTTAGCAATTCAGATGGTTTGTGATTCTGATTCTTATCTGTTCTGATTCTTATTGATTCCGATTCTTAATGGATTCGATTCTTGTGGATTCTACTTCCTGTCAATTGCAATTCATAGCGATTACGATTCTTAGGGATTCAGATTCTTCATGATTATGCTTTCTGATTCTTATCTATTCCGATTCTTATCTATTCCGATTCTTAGCGATTCAGATTCTTTGCGATTATGATCATTAATGATTCTGATTCTTATTGCTTCCGATTCTGATTGATTCTGATTCTTAGTAATTTCGATTCTTAGCGATTCAGATTCTTTGTGATTCACATTCTTCGTGATTCTGATTCTTAATGATTCTGTTTCTTATCTATTCCGATTCTTATCGAGTCCGATTCTTATTGTTTCCGATTCTTTGCGATTATGATCATTAATGATTACGATTCTTATTGCTTCTGATTCCGATTGATTCTGATTCTTAGCGATTCAGATTCTTTGTGATTCTGATTCTTAGTGATTCAGATTCTTTGTGATTCAGATTCTTTGTGATTCCGATTCTTAGCGATTCCGATTCTTTGCGATTATGATCATTAATGATTACTATTCTTATTGTTTCCGATTCTGATTGATTCTGATTCTTAGCGATTCAGATTCTTTGTGATTCAGATTCTTAGTGATTCCGATTCTTTGTGCTTCTGATTCTTATCAGATGGTTTCCAGGTGAAAATAGCAACACCTGGTTTATTACACATCAGTGTATAAAACTCTAAGTCTCATATCTCTCATATATTATCTCTCAGATCATATTTCAAGTTATAGTGCATCATTTATAACATAAAAGTTATACTCCAAACATAATAAATCAAGCATTTATTTTTTTATATATAATATGCAAAAAAAAAGGTATCCAACGCATGCTTTCTTTTTGAAATGGATCCCAACACCAACCTTCGCTCACAACTGATCCCTATGATCTAGTGTACATGTCCGTGCACAATCCACCAACCTGGTCTTCTACATTTTGAGACGCTGTTATTTGAGTCGGCCCTGGGGGTTCAAACAATAGATGTTGTTGTTGTTTTTTGCGCGCCACTCTTTGGCAGGTACGATTACCACAGATTGTTCCTTTATGTTGAAATGACAGTGTATGGCACCGTTTTACACACTAGACATTCTGAAAACACACATATACACACACACACACACACACAAAATATATATATATATATATATATATATATACATATTCTCTCCCCTGTGTGTTTTGAAAGTGGCGCCCGTAATGGACTGCAGCGGCAGCACAATCGTCTGCAGAAGCACCGCTGCTTTAATTGCCATGTTTTCCAAAATGCGGTTATCGCGTTTTAGCAGCAGGAAGACTGGCGCTGACCGAGACCAAGGGACGTCGTGGGGAGACTGGCATCTCCCTCAAGTCAGACCCTCCAATGCGCCACTCTTCCAGCACACACACACACACACACATCCTAATCCGCAGTGTTTAGGCAGACTCGGGCCTCTCCGCCTGCTTTCCGGCAGCCCTTTAAAGCGAGTGACAGCGGAACGTTCAGACGAAGGCAAGAGGCAGATGACGAGGCACCTCTTCCACGCCCGCAATCTAAAAGCGAAAGAGCATCTGTCTCCGCCGCCGCGAAGTCGCCGAGTGAGATATTTGTCACGGGGAGAGGTGGGGAATGATAATCAGCACGCCAGAGAGACAGACAGCCTGGGACACGACGCGTGTTATAATTAGCTTCTACCCTTTTTAATGAGGTGGTAAGGTGCTGCGTTGATGTCCATGGGTACAGTAAGTGGTAGGAGTGTGTGTGTGTGTGTGTTGTGTGTGTGTGTGTCACCGGGTTAGCCTTTAGATATATTACTTGGATCAAAAAGTTAATCAGACGCAATAATACGGCTATTATGCGAAAAATTCCACAACATGATTCATTATACACTGCATGAGCAAAAGTATTGGGACACCCGAATCTTTGCACATACACCTGCTTATGTATATATGTATTATATATATATATATATATATATATATATATATATATATATATATATATATATATATATATATATATATATATATATATAATATATATATATAATCTGGAGAGTCTGGCATTCAAGTTACTTTGAATTAAATAGGGTTTGCATACTATTTTTCATACACATTGTTTTTGGGGGTGTTCCAATTATTTTGGCCATACCGCATATTTATTCCAGAACAGGAATTTGAGAAATATTCCGATATTCCGATATTCCGGAATCCAGCTGTTACATACAACACCCGCTGTTGTATAATGTCAA
>JACRUU010000015.1:2155623-2158123 GCA_030449085.1 Kryptopterus vitreolus | reverse complement strand
TGCGTTTTACAGTGCAAAAGTTTTTACCCCCTTGTGGTGTACAAATGAGAATCGGAATGTAGACTGACCTATTTGTGTGTGTGTGTCGGTTGTGTGTGTGTGTGTGTATACAAAAGCGGATTTTTGGTGTTGTGTAGTGTGTGATATATATATATATATATATATATATATATAGATATATATATATATATAGCCACACACACAAAACACACACACACCACACATATATATACCATATATATATTATATATATACACACACACACACACACACACACACACACACAGACAGACACACACACCACATAAGGTATATGTCAGTCTACAAATTCCGATTTTCCATTTGTACACCACAAGGGGGTAAAAACTTTTGCACTGTAAAACGCAAAGGGAACCAAAAAGCTGCCGCTATGACAAACTTTTATCTATTTTTCACCTTTTTAATGTGCGTTCATGCGTTCTCCAAGCCCCGCCCCCGGCCCTGTCTAAGCCCCGCCCCCGTTTACACCTGCTCATGGAACATTCCAGAAGAAAATCGCTGACATTTCATCCGGGAACGCGCGGCACATTCCGGTCTGTTTACCTCAATAAGAATCTTGATGCGTGTGATTCTCTGGAAGGGCAGCAGCAGGAAGGAAGAAAAGGGCAGACGCTGGCATACGGGAGCCTCCTGTAGATGAGCAATCGCCGTCGCAAAGCCTGTGTTACTCTGCCTGCGCGAGGAAACGAACCACAACGCCATCAGACCATAAAACACATACACACACACACACACACACACACACACAGACACACACCAGAGACTTGGCTTCAGAATGCCACAGAATGTGTTGCAGCCGTCATTTTAAAATTAAAGATGCAGTCTGTCATTTTTACTTCTTTATTAAAGGTCATTAAAGCTGCAGTCTGTAATATAAACCTCTACAAACGTTATATATCATTTTTCTTCTTCATTCATCATTACAGCTGGTTCATTTTTTTCTCTTTCTTAAAGCTGCTGTCTGTAATCTTCATTGACGCTTTTTCAAGCTGTAGCCTGATTTTTTTTTTTTGATTTTGCATTAAAGCTGCAGTCAGTATTTTTCATTAAAACTGTGGTGGTAAAACTGTTCTCATTACAGCCGAGGTCTGTCATTTTTACTTTTACATTAATTAAAGCTGCTGTCTGTAATTTCTACTACTTATTTCAGCTTATTAAAGCTGCAGTTTGTATTTTATTTTATTTATTTCATCTCATTAAACTTGCATTCTATATTTTTTTATTTATTCATTAAAGCTGCAATCTGTATTTTTTTTGCATCTATTTATTAAAACTACAGTGTGTATTTTCTGAAATTTCTACTTTATCATTAAAGATTATTAAAAGATGCATTCTGTATTTTTTATTACTTATTTGAGCTCATTAAAGCTGCAGTCTGTAAATTTTTACATTTTTTCATCTCAGTAAAGTTGCATTCTATATTTATTTATTTATTCATTAAAGCTGCAGTCTGTATTTTTTTTTTGGCATATATTCAATAAAAGTTTTCCATCAAAAAAGCTGCATTTCGAAATGTCTGATTTCTTCATTAAAGCTGCATTTTGTCTTTTTTTACTTCACATTAAAGCTGAAGTCTATTTTTGTACTTAATTCAAGCTGCATTTTTTATTTATACTTCATTAACTCTAAAATTTCTACTTCATCATTAAAGATTATTAAAAGATGCATTCTGTAATTTGTACTACTTATTTGAGCTCATTAAAGCTGCAGTCTGTATTTTTTCATCTCATTAAAATTGCATTCTGTACTTTTTTACGTATTCCTTAAAGCTGCAGTCTGCAATATTTACTTAATTAAATCTGCATTTCTTTAAGTCTTACATCATACATTTATTTCTTCCTCATTAACGTTACATTTTGCAATTTATTACTTCATTAAAGTCTATTTTTTACTTAATTAATTTTTTACTTGTACTTCATTAAAGCTGCAATTTGTACTTCTAACATAGATAATAAAAAAATCCACTTTTCGTAGATGATTGATTTGAATGCCACCCAAGAAACGCAGTTCTGGTTCCAGGCCTGCAGGGGGCGTACCGACGACACATGCATTACAAATGGCGTGTGTTTTGACTGAGACGAGTCTTACAGCAGGAGGCACGGTGGCTTAGTGGTTAGCACGTTCGCCTCACACCGCCAGGGTCCGGGTTCGAGTCCCATCTCGGCCATGTGTGTGTGGAGTTTGCATGTTCTCCCCGTGCCTCAGGGGGTTTTTCTCCGGGTTCTCCGGTTTCCCCCGGTCCAAAAACATGCACGGTAGGTTGATTGGCACCTTGGAAAATTGTCCCTAGTGTATGAATGTGTGTGTGAATGTGTGTGTGTGTGTGTGTGTGCCCTGCGATGGGTTGGCATTCCATCCAGGGTGTATCCTGCCTTAATGCCCATAGACGCCTGAGATAGGCACAGACTCCCCGTGACCCGAGGGAAGATCGGATTTTATAGCGGGTGAAGGTGGAGTAGAA
>JACRUU010000015.1:2140623-2150623 GCA_030449085.1 Kryptopterus vitreolus | reverse complement strand
TCCGTCCGGTGCTGCCCAAAAGAAAAAAGAAAAGAAAGAAAGAAAGAAAGAAAGAAAGAAAGGTGGTCAATCAAAAGTTTTGACACCCCGGCTCATTTTACTATTTTTTTTTAGCCTGGGATGAGAATCGCAGACGTGGTCTCGAAACTGCTCATCACATCCCCATTACCCCATCATCACCTCCTCATCACATCCCGTCATCACCTCCTAATCACATCCCGTCATCATCACCTCCTCATCACATCCCGTCATCACCACATCATCACCTCCCCATTACCCCATCATCACCTCCTCATCACCTCCTCATCACATCCCGTCATCATCACCTCCTCATCACATCCCCATCACCACATCATCACCTCCCCATTACCCCATCATCACCTCCTCATCACATCCCGTCATCATCACCTCCTCATCACATCCCCATCACCACATCACCTCACCATCACCCATTACCTCCCCATCATCATCACCTCCTCATCACCTCCTCATCCCCCTCATCACCTCCTCATCACATCCCGTCATCACCTCCTCATCACATCCCGTCATCACCACATCATCACCTCCCCATTACCCCATCATCACCTCCTCACCATCCCATCACATCTCCTCATCACATCCCGTCATCATCATCACCCCATCATCATCACCCCCCGCCCCATCATCACCTCCTCATCACATCCCGTCATCACCTTCTAATCACATCCCGTCATCATCACCTCCTCATCACATCCCCATCACCACATCATCACCTCCCCTTTACCCCATCATCACCTCCTCATCACATCCCGTCATCACCTCCTAATCACATCCCGTCATCATCACCTCCTCATCACATCCCCATCACCACATCGCCTACCCATTACCCCATCATCACATCCCCATCACCACATCACCTCCTCATCACGTCCCCATTAACCCATCATCACCTCCTCATCACATCCCGTCATCACCTCCTAATCATCCCCATCCCGTCATCATCACCTCCTCATCACATCCCCATCACCACATCATCACCTACCCATTACCCCATCATCACCTCCTCATCACATCCCGTCATCACCTCCTAATCACATCCCGTCATCATCACCTCCTCATCACATCCCCATCCCATCACCACATCGCCTACCCATTACCCCATCATCACCTCCTCATCACATCCCGTCATCACCTCCTAATCACATCCCGTCATCATCACCTCCTCATCACATCCCCATCACCACATCATCACCTACCCATTACCCCATCATCACCTCCTCATCACATCCCGTCATCATCACCTCCTCATCCTCATCATCACCTCCTCATCACATCCGTCCATCACTCACATCATCACATCACCTCCCCATTACCCCATCATCACCTCCTCATCACATCCCGTCATCACCTCCTAATCACATCCCGTCTCATTCACCCATCATCATCACCTCCTCATCACATCCCCATCACCACATCATCACCTACCCATTAACCCATCATCACATCCCCATCACCACATCACCTCATCATCACGTCCCCATTACCCCATCATCACCTCCTCACCATATCCCCATCACCACATCATCACCTCCCCATCACCTCCTCATCACATCCCCATCCCCATCACCACGTCCCCCATCATCACCTCCCCATTCACCCATCCCCATCATCACCTCCTCATCACATCCCATCATCATCTCCTCATCACATCCCCATCACCTCCAAATCACCTCCTCATCACATCCCCATCACCACATCATCACCTCCCCATTACATCCCCATCACATCCCCTTCACCTCCTCATCACCTCATCAAACCTCCCCATCACATCATCATCACTTCTGTTCTCTTCACCACAGTGTGTGAAAATAAGTGTAGTGTAATGTAAAGTAATCTGGATCTGCTGTACTGAAAGTCTGAACTGCTGAAATCTACAGGAATGCGCTCGAGCTGAAATCTGATCTAATCCCTTTCTTAACACCATTAAATCACAAGCGTTGTGTTGCAAATCCTTCAAGAATCCTTCAGTGCAAAAATGTTACGGCGCGACACTCAGACGGAAAAAACCCCAGTGAAGGAAACTAAACTCCAAATAAAGAAATGCTGAAGGGAAAAGAAAGAAAGAAAGATACTTATGGAAAAAGAAAGAAAGAAACTGATGAGAAAAGAAAGAAAGGAAGAAATGCTGAGGGGGAAAGAAGAAAGAAAAGAATGAAAAAGAAAGAAATACTGAGGAGAAAAGAAAGAAAGATACTTATGGAAAAAGAAAGAAAGAAAAAGAAAGAAAGATACTTATGCAAAAAGAAAGAAAGAAAAAGAAAGAAAGAAAGAAACTGATGGGAAAAAAAGAAATGAAGAAATGCTGGGGGAAGGAAAGAAAGTAAGAAAGATACTGGTGGGAAAAGAAAGAAAGAAACAAATGCTGAGGGGGAAAAGAAAGAAAGAAAGAAAGAAAGAAAGAAAAAGAAGGAAGGGAAGAAAGAAATGCTGAGTGGGGAAAAGAAAGAAAGAGTTACTGGTGGAAAAAGAAAGAAAGAAAGAAAGAAATGCTGAGGGGGAAAAGAAAAGAAAGAAAGAAAGAAAGAAAGAAAGAAAGAAAGAAAGAAAGAAAGAGTTACTGGTGTGAAAAGAAAGAAAGAAAGAAATACTGAGGGGGAGGGAAGAAAGAAACAAAGAACGAAAGAACTAAATAAAGAAAAAGAAAAATAACAAAAAAGAAAAAGATACTTAAGGGTAAAAGAAACAAAGAAAAAGAAAGAAAAAATGCTGAGGGGGAAAGAATGAAAGAAAGAAAGTAAGAAAGAAAAAGAGGGAAAGAGAGAAAGAAAGATACTTAGGGAAAGATAGAAAGAAAGAAACGCTGAGTGGGAAAATAAAGAAAGAAGGAGAGATACTGGTGGGAAGAGAAAGAAAGAAAGAATGATGGGAAAGAAAGAAAGAAAGAAAGAAAGAAAGAAAGAAAGAAACTGTAGGGAAATGGGAAAGAAAGAAAGAAGAAGCCTATACTTGATTGGGAAAGAAAAACTTATTGGAAATAAAGAAGCAAGAAAGAAAGAAAGAAAGAAAGAAAGAAAGAAAAAGAAGGAAGGAGAGAAAGATACTTATGGAAAAAGAAAGAAAGAAATGCTGAGGAGGGAAGAAATAAAGAAAAAAAAAGGAAGAAATATACTGATGGGAAAGAACAAAGAAAAAGAAAGAAAAAAATGCTGATGGGGAAAGAAAGAAAGAAAGAACGAAAAGAGAATGTTGAGGGGGAAAGAGAAGTTAACAGAAAAGAACGAAGAAGAACGAAAGAAAGAAGAAAGAAGAAAGCAAGAAACGAAGGAAAGAAAGAAAGAAAAATACTTATGGAAAAACAAAAGAAAGATTTAAAGAAATGCTGAGGGGAAAAGAATGAAAGAAAGAAAGAAAGAAAGTAAAAGAAGGAAGGAAAGAAAGAAAAATACTTAGGGAAAAAGAAAGAAAGCAATGCTATGGAGGAAAGAATGAAAGAAAGAAAGAAAGAAAGAAAGGAAGGAAGGAATAAAGAAGGGAAAAAGAACACTGAGTATATTTGGGGGGAAAACGGAAGATAATTGATGGACAGAATAGAAAAAGAGGAATAAACGGATGGAGCGAATGTTGTGTTTGTGTGCTTCAGTGTGAGAGTGCGTTCGGTCTCCTCGGACTGCTGGAATTCCAGGTTTCACCGCCTGCATTCCCGAAATTCCGGCTCTTCTACTCGGCGCATCCCATCCTTCTTTTTCTTTCTCTACCTCTCCTTCCCATCCTTCTTTTTCTTTCTCCACCTCTCCATCCCATCCTTCTTTTTCTTTCTCCACCTCTACTTCCCATCCTTCTTTTTCTTTCTCCACCTCTACTTCCCATCCTTCTTTTTCTTTCTCCACCTCTACTTCCCATCCTTCTTTTTCTTTCTCCACCTCTCCTTCCCATCCTTCTTTTTCTTTCTCCACCTCTCCTTCCCATCCTTCTTTTTCTTTCTCCACCTCTCCTTCCCATCCTTCTTTTTCTTTCTTCACTTCCCATCCTTCTTTTTCTTTCTCCACCTCTCTTCTTTCCTTCCCATCCTTCTTTTTCTTTCTCCACCTCTACTTCCCATCCTTCTTTTTCTTTCTCCACCTCTCCTTTTCTCCTTCCTTCTTCTTTCTCCACCTCTCCTTCCCATCCTTCTTTTTCTTCTCTCCATCCTTCTTTTTTTTCTCACTTCTTCCCATCCTTCTTTTTCTTTCTCCACTTTCTCCCTCCCTCCCATCCTTCTTTTCTCCATCCCATCCTTCTTTTTCTCCATCCATCTTTTTCTTTCTCCACCTCTCCTTCCCATCCTTCTTTTTCTTTCTCCACCTCTCCATCCCATCCTTCTTTTTCTTTCTCCACCTCTCTCCAGCCTTCCTCTCCACCTCCTTTCCATCCTTCTTTTTCTTTCTCCACCTCTCCTTTCCATCCTTCTTTTTCTTTCTCCACCTCTCCTTCCCATCCTTCTTTTTCTTTCTCCACCTCTACTTCCCATCCTTCTTTTTCTTTCTCCACCTCTACTTCCCATCCTTCTTTTTCTTTCTCCACCTCTACTTCCCATCCTTCTTTTTCTTTCTCCACCTCTCCTTCCCATCCTTCTTTTTCTTTCTCCACCTCTCCTTCCCATCCTTCTTTTTCTTTCTCCACCTCTACTTCCCATCCTTCTTTTTCTTTCTCCACCTCCACCTCCTTCCCATCCTTCTTTTTCTTTCTCCCCCTTCTCCTTCTTTTTCTTTCTCCACCTCTCCTTCCCATCCTTCTTTTTCTTTCTTCCACCTTCATCCCATCCTTCTTTTTCTTTCTCCACCTCTACTTCCCATCCTTCTTTTTCTTTCTCCACCTCCCCCTCTTTCCATCCTTCTTTTTCTTTCTCCACCTCTCCTTTCCATCCTTCTTTTTCTTTCTCCACCTCTCCTTCCCATCCTTCTTTTTCTTTCTCCACCTCTCCTTCCATCCTTCTTTTTCTTTCTCCACCTCTCCTTCCACCTTCTTTTTCTTTCTCCACCTCTCCTTTCCATCCTTTTCTTTTTCTTCCTCTCCACCTCTCCTTTCCATCCTTCTTTTTCTTTCTCCACCTCTCCTTCCCATCCTTCTTTTTCTTTCTCCACCTCTCCTTCCCATCCTTCTTTTTTTTCTTCACCCATCCTTCTTTTCCTTTCTCCACCTCTCCATCCCATCCTTCTTTTCTCCATCCCATCCTTCTTTTTCTTTCTCCACCTCTCCTTCCCATCCTTCTTTTTCTTTCTCCACCTCTACTTTCCCATCCTTCTTTTTCTTTCTCCACCTCTCCTTTCCCATCCTTCTTTTTCTTTCTCCACCTCTCCTTCCCATCCTTCTTTTTCTTTCTCCACCTCTCCTTCCCATCCTTCTTTTTCTTTCTCCACCTCTCCTTCCCATCCTTCTTTTTCTTTCTCCACCTCTCCTTCCCATCCTTCTTTTTCTTTCTCCACCTCTACTTCCCATCCTTCTTTTTCTTTCTCCACCTCTCCACTTCCCATCCTTCTTTTTCTTTCTCCACCTCTCCTTCCCATCCTTCTTTTTCTTTCTCCACCTCTTTTTCTCCACCTCTCTCCACCTCTCCATCCCATCCTTCTTCTTTTCCTTTCTCCACCTCTCCTCTTCCCATCCTTCTTTTTCTTTCTCCACCTCTCCTTCCCATCCTTCTTTTTCTTTCTCCACCTCTCCATCCAATCATTCCCCAAACACACACGCACATTCCTTCCTCCCGGCAGTGCAGGAAACGATGGGAAACGACGGGAAATGTGCAAATATTATTCTTACCGTGAATTTCTTCATAAAGATGTACGCAGATCTTGGGGTAAAATGGATTCCTGAGTTTTGTTCCGGATGAGAACGACATCGCGGCGTAAATAACGGCCAAAATAATGATTAATCCCGAACGGATAAACACACGACCTGCTGCATTCCAACGACCAAGCGAATGATGGACGTGAAAAGCGTGGGAGGGAAGAAGGGAAAGGTCGACGCCTTGCTGAACCTGACGGACAGGGTTGTGTGTGTGTGTGTGTGTGTGTGGTGTGGTGTGTGTGTGTGTGTGTGTGTGTGGTTGGGTGTGTGTGGGGGTCTAAAAGAAAACACCCACAACCACAAAGGTGTTTAAAAATGACATTAACGCCGCTATTGTTATTAGCGCGTGTTATAACGCAGCATGTATTACTATGGGCATGATCTGCGCTCATATGTTGGGCGAATGAACGAAACCCGAACCACAAAAAACAACAACAAATAAATAAATAAACGTTCAGTGCATCCACTCACGCTTCCTAAATTCCCCCCGAATGACGCCCCCTAGCTGCGCATTCACAACAGGTACGATCTCCTCACTATATTAGCGTATATTAGCGTATGGAACCTTACACAAGCGCATCGCATTCCCAAATCCGTATTAACAGCAATAAAGCGCATTTTTACTGAACGCAATAAAGCGCTTCCGTATAACCTAAACACCGTATCACCAGTTTATATGGAAAAGCAACCGGAACACAATTCTTAAAGGAGCCACGTCCCATATTTTACACTTCAAACCACCACTAAACAAATAACATTGTAATTAACAAGACATGAATTAAAGAGAATGAAATTAAGCTATAGATAACTGCATGTGATGGGGGGGGGGGGGTTTGAAAATATGTTTATAAAATGGATTTAAAAATGTTTAGTCATTATATGTATCAAGCTTATAGGATTAAAAAAAAAGACCGCATTAAACAAGGGCATCACACTATTGTAAAATATTATTAGGAATCCCATATACCTCCCCCTCTCTGTCGTACTCTCCTAGCTCTCCTCTCGCCTCTCTTCTCTTCTCTCGCCCTCTCTCTTTCTCACTCTCTCTGCTCTCTCTCTCCTCTCTCTCTCCCTTCTCTCGCTCTCCTCTCTCTCTCCTCCATCTCTCTCTCCTCTCTCTCTATCTCTCTCTCTCTCTCTCTCTCTCTCCTCTCCCTCTCTCTCTCTCTCTCTCATCTCTGTTCTCTCTCCTCTGTCCTCTCAGCTCTCTCCCTCTATCTCTCTCGATCCTCTCATCTCGCTCTCTCTCCCTCTCTCTCATCTCATTTCTCTCTCTCCCTCTCTCTATCCCCTCTCTCTCTCCCTTCCCTCTCTCTCTCTATTCCCTCTCTCTCTCTCTCACTCTCTCTCTCTATCTTTTTCTCTCTTTCTCTCTCTCTCTCACTCGGCCCTATCTCTCTATCTCCCCCCTCTCTCTATCTCTTTCTCCCCCTCTCTCTCTCTCTGTCTCACTCTCTCTCTCTCTAACCTCTTTCTTCTCCCTCTCTCTCTCTCCTCCTCTCTCTCCTCCCTCTCCCTCACTCTCTCTCTAGTTCACTCTCTTCTCTCTCCCTCTCTTCTCACTCTCCATCTCCCCCTCTCTCTCACTCTCTCTCTCTCCCCTCAATCTCTCTCTCTCTCCCTCTCTCTCCCTCTCTCTGTCTCACTCTCTCTCCCTCTCTCTCCCTCCTCTCTCTCACTCGTCTCCTCTCTCTCTCATCTTTTCTCACTCTCTCTTTCCCTCTCACACTCCCTCTCTCTCTCCTCTTCATCTCTCTCTCTCCCCCCCTCTCTCACTGTCTCTCTCTCCTTCCCCCTCACTCCATCCCCCTCTCTCTCACTCTTTCTCTCTCTCTCTCTCTCTCTCTCCTCTCTCTCACTCTTCTCTCTCTCTCTCTCCTCTCACTCTCTCTCTCTCTCACTCTCTCTCTCTCTCTCTCTCTCTCTCTCTCTCTCTCTCTCTCTCTCTCTCTCTCTCTCTCCCTCTCTCTCTTTTTCTCCTCGTCTCTTCTCCTCTCTCATCTCCTCTCCTCTCCTCTCCTCTCCTCTCTCTCCCCTCTCTCTCTCTCCCTCTCTCCTCCCCCCCTTCTCGTTCTCACTTTCCACCCTGTATCATGTGCTCTCAGTAATGTGTATATTGTTGACACAATGAGGTCGGCTGTACATTGAGAGTTTTTTTGTGTACAGAAGTTTTGTTTTGTTCTATAAACGTAAAAGATACAAAATGAAAAAGGGTTACATTTATTATAATATATGTATTTGTAACAAAGTGGGATTTGTACTATTATTATTATTATTATTATTATTATTATTATTATTATTATTATTATATTTATTACTTATTAACTAATTGTTATAAACATACCGATATTAATTAACAAAAAATATAAAGAGACAGACAGCCATATGGACAGACAGACAGACAGACAGATGGATAGATAGATAGACCCACAGACAGACAGACAGATAGAAGGATAGACAGACAGACAGATAGACAGGATGATAGATAGATAGACACACAGACAGACAGACAGATAGAAGGATAGACAGAGACAGACAGACAGACAGACAGATAGATAGATAGACAGACAGACGGATAGATAGATAGATAGACACACAGACAGACAGACAGATAGAAGGATAGACAGACAGACAGACGGATAGATAGATAGACACACAGACAGACAGACAGATAGAAGGATAGACAGACAGACAGACAGACAAACGGATAGATAGATAGATAGATAGACAGACAGACGAGATAGATAGACAGACAGACAGACAGACAGACGGATAGATAGATAGACAGACAGACAGACGGATAGATAGCTAGACAGACAGACAGACAGACAGATAGATAGACAGACAGACAGATGGATAGATAGATAGATAGAGAGATAGACAGACAGACGGATAGACAGACAGACAGACAGACAGACGGATAGATAGATAGACAGACAGATGGATAGATAGACAGACAGACAGATAGATAGACAGACAGACAGACGGATAGATAGATTATCATTATATATTTTCACTCAAGTCAACTTTGACAAAGAAAAACTAATAAACAAACAGATAGATAGATAGATAGATAGATAGATAGACAGATAGATAAAAGATAAAATAAGATAAGATCAAATAAATCTATACTGCAAAAAAAAAAGCGATATAATTTTTATTTATATGTTTGTTTGTTTGTTTGTTTGTGTTGTTTGTTTTGTTGGACTAGCAACGAAATTAGTTCCTTTTTCATCGTTTATCAGGAGCAGAGGAATCGAGGAATGTATTTATACACACTCCTAAAATATTAAAAAGATAAAACAAACAAAGCATTTGTGCCGTTCTCCAGCGCCGGAACGCTGCGCCACGCGGAAAAGCCGAACCGGGAATATCCGCATTCCGTGCCCTACTTTCAGTTTTACAGGTCATAAATCATCTGATATAATAAACATCAAGAATTCAAGAATTCGCATAGTCTCTCTCTTTCTCTCTCTTTCTCTTTCACTCTCACTCGGTCGCTTTTCAGGGAAACATGGATCTCCGCTGTGATTGGTCACAGACACCTGGACACGGAGCAGGACAAAGCGGAAGCTCTGACGCAAACCACGAACAATAAACAAACACATACGGAGAAGTACGGAAAAATTCAAAGGTCCCAGCTTTCACTTTGAACCTTTTCACATTCATTCATTCATTCATTCATTCATTCATTCATCTTCTAGCGCTTTATCCGATCTTCCCTCGGGTCACGGGGAGTCTGTGTCTATCTCAGGCGTCTATGGGCATTAAGGCAGGATACACCCTGGATGGAATGCCAATCCATCTCACACACACACACACACACACACACACACACACACACACACACACACACACACACACACACACACACACACCACCCACACACACACACACACACAACACACACACACATTCATGCACTAGGGACAATTTTTCCAAGGTTGCCAATCAACCTACCGTGCATGTTTTTGGACCGGGGGAGGAAACCGGAGAACCCGGAGAAAAAACCTCCTGAGGCACGGTTGGAACTGTAGGAGAACATGTACAAACTCCACTGTATACACACATGGCCGAGACGGGAATCGAACCCGGACCCTGGCGGGTGTTAGACGGTTCAATAATAATAATAATGGTTTAATAATGGTGTCTTCACGCTGGAAAAGGATCTTCTCATCCAAGTGAAGGAAACATTTCCCGT
>JACRUU010000015.1:2108123-2130623 GCA_030449085.1 Kryptopterus vitreolus | reverse complement strand
CCCCGATAATGCAATAATAATAATAATAATAATAATAATAATAATAATAATAATAATAATAATAAAATAATACAAAATATTGTAAATGTTACTTTTTTTTTAGCAATAGACTAAAATTAAAACACCATGATAGAAAGGTTTAAACCCATCTCCAGTGTTCATCATATCAGATAACTCTCTCCCTTTTTACTAGTACCAACATTTAAAGTGCCCCCCCCCCCCCTCCCAGCTTTTCGCCAACAATAGCCCACTTTTTCCCTGTTGGCTAATGATACCTGTGGCATTGCTAATGTTTATTGTCCGCATTGGCAGGTTTTACCCTGGGTGCCCTTCCTATCGCAACCCTCCCCTTGGGTACTGGCACTAAATAATAATAATAATAATAATAATAATAATAATTAGGGGCACGGTGGCTTAGTGGTTATCACGTTCGCCTCACACCGCCAGGATCCGGGTTCGATTCCCGTCTCGGGAATGTGTGTGTGGAGTTTGCATGTTCTCCCTGTGCCTCAGGGGGTTTTTCCCCGGGTTCTCCGGTTTCCTCCGGTCCAAAAACATGCACGGTAGGTTGATTGGCACCTTGGAAAAATTGTCCCTAGTGTATGAATGTGTGTGTGAATGTGTGTGTGTGTCCTGCGATGGGTTGGCATTCCATCCAGGGTGTATCCTGCCTTAATACCCATAGACGCCTGAGATAGGCACAGACTCCCCGTGACCCGAGGGAAGATCGGATAAAAAGCGGTAGAAGAAGAATGAATGAATGAATGAATTAATTATTATTATTATTATTATAATAACTTAGGGGGCACGGTGGTTTAGTGGTTAGCACGTTCGCCTCACACCTCCAGGGTCCGGGTTCGATTCCCGTCTCGGCCATGTGTGTGTGGAGTTTGTGCATGTTCTCCCTGTGCCTCAGGGGGTTTTTCTCCGGGTTTTCCGGTTTCCTCCCCGGTCCCCCAAAATGTTAAAAAAAAACATGCACGGTAGGTTGATTGGCACCTTGTAAAATTGTGCCTATTGTATGAATGTGTGTGTGTGTGTGTGTGTGTGTGTGTGTGTGTGTGTGTGTCCTGCGATGGGTTAGCATTCCATCCAGGGTGTATCCTGCCTTAATGCCCAGACACCTGAGATAGACACAGACTCCCCGTGACCCGAGGGAAGATCGGATAAAGCGGTAGAGTTTTATGAAGCTTATCGGTAAGGGTAGAAGTTAGAATGAATGAATGAATAATAATAACAATAATAATAATAATAATAATAGAACTTTATTATCATTGCACAAAAAGGTACAACGAAACTGTGGATGTACCCCGAAATATAAACAAGAACATAAGCAAAAGGATAAGAAATATATGGAAATATCTAAAAAAAAATATGAGACACGGTATGAAGTTGCATAGTAATAAATGCTAGTAATAAAAAAAATGAATATAATAATAAATACAAATAATATAATATAATAAAAAATTATACTGTACAATATTGATACAAATATACTTGTATGCTGTATATTTAAAAAAATCAGATAAAGAATCGAATCCTTGTTTGGACTGGCGACTCGATTCTTATGAAGAATTGTTTGACGAGCCGACTCATAGGGGGGGAGTGGATCAGTGGCAGTGTTTACCCGGTCAGCTGGCGGAGAGCAGCGCGGCTCCTCCTGGGCTTCTCTGCAGGTCAGGTTCACCGGGAAGCGTGGGCTTTCTGCGTGTTTATTTTACGTCAATACGGTCGGTATTTGTGCGTTTTTCAGCCCGAAAAGCGAGTGTGTGAGTGTGTGTGTGTGTGTGTGTGTGTGTGTGTGTGTGTGTGTGTGTGTGTGTGTGTGTGTGTGTGTGTGTGTACTTGCTAGCGCGCTAACCCGAGCTAGTCCAGGCTAACACACTGGATACGCGTCCCTACCTTTTATAAATTAACATTCCTTTGTTTTGTTTACAAAAATAAACAATCAAATAAACAAAACAACAACAACGCGTTTTAATGTATTTAAACCCATTCACTATTGTAATACTTTGTATCACCCATTTATATACGCCTTATTGCTAACGCACTATTAGTAATAATAAAATATATCTTTTTTTTTATCTAAAAAATATATATATTTATATTTTCGCCTTATATTTTCAGGGATATTTAAAGTTTTCTTGCTAAATTTAAAGCGCATGTTTTATACTATCCAACTTGGGGTATTCAAATGAGGGTGATTTGAATAAATATGCATATATTTGCATACAAAATGAAGCCCGGGCAAACTTTCAATGTATTTTTTATTATATAATTAATAATTATTATATAATATATAAAAAAATATATTAAAAATATTATAAAAATAATTTAACATTTTATATATTATATTATATTAAAAACATTAATTAATATATATTAAAAATAATAATTATCAAAACAATTATATATATTTTTATTTTATATATATATATATATATATATTTTTTTTTTTTTTTTTTAAATGATTAGGGATATATATTTTACTCTGGTAATACTATTTAAAAGGTCTTTTTTGGGGTGGATTTATTACATTAATGTGAAAAAGAGGAGAGAATTTAAACACAGTCTGGTCCTAACCATGGCACAGAACTCACACCCACCCGGTGCGCTGGAGATTTGTGCTCGTTCAGCCACAGTGATGTTAGTAAAGTGCGGTCTGACTGAGATATTCGCTTTAATACCGGGTGGCTCTTTAGATCTCTTTATGCAGCTGAACTGAACTGTTCATTATTCCAACACACACACACACACACACACACACAGGTTACATCCCCAGCGTCTCAAGTCAAAGCTAATGTAAACGCCGTGTCCCGAAGGACAGAGCATGATGTCTCCACCCTGTTTCTGCTCTCTGTCTCTCTCAGGAGGCCTCTGTTTACACTCCGTGTGTGTGTGTGTGTGTGTGTGTGTGTTTACACCAAGATCAGGTAGAGATCTGTTCTGTACCATTAATGTATCTGTATTAATATGTGCCGTCGATTGCAGGACTGAAAACGCAGGCCAACACTGACCAGGTTCCCGTCGCGCCCATCAGGACGGACTCTCTGGTTTTCGACCCTTTGCAGGTAGGTTTGCACTCGTTTATTTATTTATTTATTTATTTATGTTGTTGTTGTTGTTGTTTTGTTCCAGACTGGAGTTTATTATTAGAGCGAATCGGGTGTCCACAAACTTTTGGTCTGTCTTGTGTCGATGGTGCGGCTCGCTTTATTTATTTGTTTGTTTGTTTGTTTGTTTATTTATTTATTTATTTATTTATTTGTGGTATTTTATAGGGATTTTCTTTGTCTTCATTCATAGATTTTAAGTGATGCGATATTTGGCTAATAAACAAAGCTTTAAAGAAAAGAAAGGTATATGATAAGTTTGTTTTCCTGTTGATGTTGGTTATTTATATTTATAGTAAATACATGAGTGAAGGAAAAAAAAATGCAATTGTTGTGTGGCGAGTTTACCAGGTTTGTTTACTTTAATTAAGTTACAAAAAATAATTACAACCACAATAATAACACTATAAAAACAAAAATATTTAAAATGTCTTTTAACAATAGATTATGAAAAGAGTGGAGGTTATTATTATTATTATTATTATTATTATTATTATTAGCGTGAAATCAACAAAGCTTTGAAGAAAAGAAAATAACGGTATATGATAAGTTTGTTTTCCCGTTGTTGTTTATTATTTATATTTATAGTAAATACATAAGTGAAGGGGGGAAAAAATGCATGGCAAAAATAATTAACGAATTTGTTTACTTTAATGAAGTACAAAAAATAATTACAACCACAAAAACAACACTATAAATAGAAAAATATTTAAAATGTCTTTTAACAATGGATTATGAAAAAAGTGGAGATTATGATTATTATTATTATTATTATTATTATTAGTGTGAAACGGGTGTCCACAAACTTTTGGCCCATGCGATGAGGATTAGATCCCGAGCGCTGGCTTGCTTAGTTTTCCGGATTGTGTGTGTGTGTGTGTGTGTTGGGATTATGGGAGCGCTCGCTGTGGCGTTCAGGAGCTCGGAGAGAGTGAGAGAGAGAGAGAGAGAGAGAGACCACAGAGAATACACCCGGAGCCGAGTGACACTGCACATCTCCTCCTGCGCTCGTTATCCTGATTAGAACTCACACTCGGAGTTAAGGAAAATCGGGAATGAGAACGGCGAGGAATTTCACTTTACATGAAGAAAAAGTGTGCAAATAACGTCCTTGTAAGACACGGTCTTGTTCTCTCTCTCTCTCTCTCTCTATCTCTCCATCCCTCAGCGGGAAAGCGGATCAACTCTTGTAACATGAGCTCGGTGGCTGTGTTGACTCAGGAGAGTTTTGCCGAGCACCGGAGCGGGCTGAAGGACGCGCAGGTCTCAGGTAATAACGATGGCGTTTCCGCCGCAGGGAATGCCGACGCTTCGACCGCTTACATGGGTTCAAATATTAAACTCACCGTTCATCGTACATTTCTGTCTGTAAAGCCAAGCGTTTAATCCTCTAATTAACATACGCAAATACGGACACTTCATGCACATGTATGTATCTTATAACTGAATCAAACTCATCATAAAGCACGAAGACAAAATGTTCTTGTAAACGTTTTAAAGCAATGAATGTGTTTTTTTTCATTCATTCATCTTCTACCGCTTTATCCGATCTTCCCTCGGGTCACGGGGAGTCTGTGTCTATCTCAGGCGTCTATGGGCATTAAGGCAGGATACACCCTGGATGGAATACCAACCCATCACACACACACACACACACACATTCATACACTAGGGACAATTTTCCAAGGTGCCAATCAACCTACCGTGCATGTTTTTGGACCGGGGGAGGAAACCGGAGAACCCAGAGAAAAACCCCCTGAGGCACGGGGAGAACATGCACAAACTCCACACACATGGCCGAGACGGGAATCGAACCCCGACCCTGGCGGTGTGAGGCGAACGTGATAACCACTAAACCACCGTGCCCCATATGACGGTGTTTTAAATGACGCAAATCATCAGGGAAATATAATTAATTAATTAATTCAATAAAATCGTCTGATAGGAGGCACGGTGGTTTAGTGTTTAGCACGTTCGCCTCACACCGCCAGGGTCGGGGTTCGATTCCCGTCTCGGCCATGTGTGTGTGGAGTTTGTTCATGTTTTCCCCGTGCCTCAGGGGGTTTTTTTCTCCGGGTTCTCCGGTTTCCTCCCCCGGTCCAAAAACATGCACGGTAGGTTGATTGGCACCTTGGAAAATTGTCCCTAGTGTGTGAATGTGTGTGTGTGTGTGTGTGTGTGTGTGTGTGCTGCGATGGGTTGGCATTCCATCCAGGGTGTATCCTGCCATTAATGCCCATAGACGCCTGAGCATAGACGCCTGAGATAGACACAGACTCCCCGTGACCCGAGGGAAGATCGGATATATCGTCTGATTTGACGTTAAAAGTCGTACCGCATTACGTATTGTGTATTACGTGATGTTATGTTTTTGCCCCCCCCCCCCGCTCCATATGCAAGGTGGCGTTTCCGAAGATGAAGCCTACATTCCGACCTATTTGGAAGCGTTCCCGCCGTTGCCGGAGAAAAGCACGCCCGGGGAGAGATCGGGAGAAGCGGTGGGAGCTTGGAGCAAAATCCGGCCCATTAAAGCTTCGGTCATCACGCAGGTGCTTCCTCATAAGCGTTATATAAAACACAGTGTAGCTTTGTCCTTTTGGATAAACGTCTCTCCCGGCGTTCCAGGTTTTCCACGTGCCCCTGGAGGAGCGTCGCTACCAGGACAACAGCCAGTTCGGCGAAGGAGAAGAAGCGAAAGTGTGCTTCGACATCATGCAGAAGACCGGCGCTCACATCGAACTCTCCCTGGCCAAAGATCAAGGGCTTTCCATCATGGTGACCGGGAAGCTCGACTCGGTCATGAAAGCTCGGAAAGAAATCGTCGCTCGACTCCAGACGCAGGTAACGGCGGCGGCGGCGGCATCGGCGTATCGGGACGCATGACTTTTGGGTTCTATAACATGATATAGAGAGGTAATAGCTCAGTGGTTAGGACAATGGAATTCTCATCGTATGCATTGTATGTATCTCCACCATCTCTGCCATTACCGGGCCCTTGAGAATGGCCCTTAACGCTTTACTGCTCAAGTGTATCAAAGAGCTTCTGAGACATATCAATATCTTTATTTGACCTGTATTTCAAATGAAATGCAAATTCATATTACAATATTTGAATATGCATAATATATGCAAATTACACACAACACATCCTGTTATTCCTCCTGGAACTCACTGCCTATAAAGTTTATACCCAAAAATTAATGTTCCCACATTGTAGGGAGCTGTTGCCCCTCGAAAAGCCGAAAAGGTTGTGAGTTCCAATCCCACCAATCAAGAGTAAAGTGCATTATCCTTTAACGAACCGTTTGTCCGTTTGTAGGCCTCGGCTACGGTGGTCATCCCGAAGGAGCACCATCGCTTCGTCATCGGGAAAAACGGAGAGAAACTGCAAGAGCTTGAACTCAAAACAGCAACCAAGATCGCCATTCCCCGTCCCGACGACACCAACGCCAGCATACGCATCAGCGGCACCAAAGAGGGCATCGAGAAAGCGCGGCACGAGATCCTGCTCATCTCCGCCGAACAGGTCAGCGGGAATCCTTATCCTGAAGTGTCATGACTTAAATAACACACACACACACACACACTTATTAATATCTTGAATGAGCCATCGCTATAGAAACCATATCGTACACTCGTTTTCTTGTCCACATATAGTCTCTATTGGCTCCTATAAGATCCTCCAATCTCCTGGGAATAGTTTGGAAAGGAGCCATATTTAGGAGGAAAGGTCATGTGACTCAGTTTGGTGTGCAAGTCATGTGACCATTTATTTATTTATTTGTTTGTTTGTTAAAATTAGTTATTTTTTTATTTTATCTTAATTGTTTAACAATCTCAGAATGAAAGACATTTTTTCCCCCCTGTCTATTTCTTTTTTTTATACAGAGGATTAACGTGTTGACGTGAACGGAACCCGTCAAACCCATTTATTTGTTTGTTTGTTTGTTTGTTTGTTTTTTGCACGTGTGATTTGATTTATTTTTTTTAAACATTAATGATGTGTGTAAAAGGGGACACGGTGGTTTAGTTGGTTAGCACGTTCGCCTCACACCGCCAGGGTCCGGGTTCGATTCCCGTCTCGGCCATGTGTGTGTGTGGAGTTTGTGCATGTTCTCCCCGTGCCTCAGGGGGTTTTTCTCCGGGTTCTCCGGTTTCCTCCGCCGGTCCAAAAACATGCACGGTAGGTTGATTGGCACCTTGGAAAATTGTCCCTAATGTATGAATGTGTGTGTGTGTGTGCCCTGTAATGAGTTGGCATTCCATCCAGGGTGTATCCTGCCTTAATGCCCATAGACACCTGAGATAGACACAGACTCCCCGTGACCTGATAGGATAACGCGGTAGAAGATGAATGAATGAATGAACGAACGAACGAACGATTGATGTCCCAATACTTTTGACCACACAGTGTAAAAATAAATAAATAAATAAACCTCGTCGCCCGTCTTTCAGGACAAGCGCGCGGTCGAGCGTCTGTCTCTAGAGAAAGTCTTTCACCCGTTCATCGCCGGAGCCTACAACCGACTGGTGCAGGAACTGAGCCAGGAGACGGGCGCTCGCATCAGCATCCCCCCGCCCAGCCTGCCTAAAGACGAGATCGTCATCACCGGGGAGAAGGACGCGGTCGCCATGGCGATCACACGCATCCGGGCGGTTTACGAGGAGAAAGTAAGTAAAAGAGCTTTTTTATTTATATTTGTTTATTTATTTATTTTAAATCAGACTCTGGTCTGACTCGTGTCCGTCATCCAGAAGCGAAAAACGACGACCATCTCGGTAGAGGTGAAGAAGTCTCAGCATAAATACATCATCGGACCAAAGGGCAACAGTCTGCAGGAGATCATGGAGAGCACCGGGGTGTCTGTGGAGATGCCCCCACTAGACTCCGCCTCCGAGACCATCATCCTCCGAGGAGAGCCGGATAAATTGGGACCCGCCCTGACGCAGGTGTACGCCAAGGTGAGGTGCGAGGGGGATCTCAGGGAGGGAAGAAGAAGTATATGTACAGTGTGTTATATGTGTGTGTGTGTGTGTGTTCCAGGCCAAGAGCGTCATGGCGGTGGACGTGACCGCCCCTGCCTGGCTTCATCGATTCATCATCGGGAAGAAAGGACAGAACATCGGACGCATCACGCAGCAGCTCCCCAAGGTAACGGGCGCCACCCCAATTCGCCAAAGCAAGCTTTTACAAACCCACAACCGTAACGATCCCGAACGCCACACAGGTGCACATCGAGTTCACAGACGGAGAAGAGCGGATCGTTCTGGAAGGACCCACGGAGGAGGTGGAGCAGGCGCAGGCCCAGATCCAGGAGATTATTAATGATCTGGTCAGAGGATTTGATTACTTATTTATTTATTTATTTATTTAGGATTTTCGGGTCAGGTGTCCCAATATTTTTGCTTGTGTTGTTGGGGATATTATATATATAGTGGATCTAATATGCAAAAAAATAAATAAATGGTTTGCAAAGGAACGTTATCTGTTGAATTCTGGAAATGTTTATGAATATTGATTATGCATTTTAGTAAATGTATATACTTATATTTATAAACTGTATCATATACGAATATAAACATTTAAACATTATATTTTGGTTATAAGATAACATGCAATACAAATACAGGTGTTTTTTGTTTTGTTTGTTTGTTTGTTTTTTTTACT
Organism: Kryptopterus vitreolus; assembly: GCA_030449085.1. Lineage (NCBI taxonomy): Eukaryota > Metazoa > Chordata > Actinopteri > Siluriformes > Siluridae > Kryptopterus > Kryptopterus vitreolus. Next base: position 2,121,842 of record JACRUU010000015.1, on the reverse strand, counting down.
TCAATTTAATTAGTATATTATTTTTATTTAATTTATATTAGATAGTATAATTTTGTTGCATAATCGCTTTACCTTTTTACCTGAATTATTTTATTTTATTTTATTTATTATTATTTTTTTTAATTAATTCCCGTTAGTTCCCATGGAAAATTTCCAGTCATGCAAATTCCTGAGCCCTATTTGCATATGATGCATATTCATAGCTCATTGCATTATGTTATAGTAAAATATGTGAAAGAATAGAAATAGGAATATATGTGCAGAATTCCCAGAGACTGAAAAAGTAGGAATGCTACATCTGACAAAAGTGCTGACACTGGAGACTCCTTCATTCTTTCGTTTTAGCACGTTTGCCTCACACCGCCAGGGTCCGGGTTCAATTCCCGTCTCGGCCATGTGTGTGTGGAGTTTGTACATGTTCTCCCTGTGTCTCAGGGGGGTTTTTCTCCGGGTTCTCCGGTTTCCTCCCCCGGTCCAAAAACATGCACGGTAGGTTGATTGGCACCTTGGAAAATTGTCCCTAGTGTATGAATGTGTGTGTGTGTGTATGTGTGTGGGCCCCTGTGTCCGGATGGGGTCATTCCATCCAGGGTGTAGGGTGTATCCTGCCTTTAATGCCCATAGACGCCTGAGATAGACACAGACTCCCCGTGACCCGAGGGAAGATCGGATAAAGCGCTAGAAGATGAATGAATGAATGAATCTCATTTGCTTTCCTTTTATTACAATAAAAGTTACGGAGAAGGTTCCCGCAGGTCATGGAATTTCTGGAATATTATGGAATTTTTAAAGGTCTATTCCCAGACATTGAAAATCAGGAAATTCTACAGATAATGGCATGGCATTTTATTTATTTATTTAACTTATTCCCAGATGTTGCGGATGGACTACACGGAAATCCACATCGACCAGCGTTTTCACCGACACCTCATCGGAAAGAACGGAGCCAATAGTGAGTACCTTCTCGAAAAAATACCTCAGTACTCGTTACAAAACGTGGCCGGATTGCTGACGAACGTCTGTTGTTACGGAATGAAACAATCTTTCAGTAAACCGGATCAAGGATCTGTACAAGGTGTCGGTTCGGATCCCTCAGGACTCGGATCGCTGCGGGTTGGTCCGGATCGAGGGAGACCCAGAGGGAGTGCAGCGGGCTCGCAGGGACCTAGTGGATATGGCCCAGCGCATGGTGAGCCCCCAGTTAATCCCATATATCATTCGCTTCCACTCCGGATCTATCAGACGAGGGATTAAAGGAGCGGTTTATAATTTTAAAAGAAACATTGCGGGATAATTCCAGCCCTGTTTGGGGCGGGGGTGTGTGTGTGTGGGTGGGGGGGGGGGGTTGTCTGGGCTATAAAAATATACACTGCAATCAAGAAAAATGAGGTACAAACACAGCAACAAGCAAACATAGCAGATAAATGGGACTTTAAAGGGGCAATAAGCAATATTTCATTCATTCATTCATTCATCTTCTACCGCTTTATCCGATCTTCCCTCTGGTCACGGGGAGTCTGTGTCTATCTCAGGTGTCTATGGGCATTAAGGCAGGATACACCCTGGATGGAATGCCAACCCATCGAGGACACACACACACACACACACACACATTCATACACTAGGGACAATTTTCCAAGGTGCCAATCAACCTACCGTGCATGTTTTTGGACCGGGGAAGGAAACCGGAGAACCCGGAGAAAAACCCCCTGAGACACGGGGAGAACATGCACAAACTCCACACACACATGGCCGAGACGGGAATCGAACCCGGACCCTGGCGGTGTGAGGCGAACGTGCTAACCACTAAACCGCCGTGCCCCCCCCCCCAAAAAAATTTGTTATTCAGCATTAATTAGAAGACCCCCTGCAGTACCACCACAGCCCCCCCTAGGGGTCAAACACAAAAGTTTGCTTGTACAGACACTCCCCACCCTACGAACACTTTATGAAGTTTCGCAGATATGAACAAACCGGTCCACCAATGACATTTTTTTTCGAGAAAAAAAAACCTCGGAAAAAACGACTCTATTAATTAATTAATTGATTAATTAATCGATTAATTGATTAATTAATTTATTTATAATTTTTTTTTATGTGTTGCTGTTATTGTTTTTTTAATACATTTTCTTAAGTGCTGCATTGGTCAGGATTTATTTATTTATTTGGTGGGCGGGGTCATTTTTTTGACGCGTGTTTTGCGTCTCCACAGGAGAACGAGCGCACCAAAGACCTGATCATCGAGCAGAAGTTTCACCGCACCATCATCGGGCAAAAAGGAGAGAAGATCAAAGAAGTGCGAGACAAGTTTCCGGAGGTATTCCTGTTCCGTTATGAACCCTGCTCTGATTGGATAAGGGGAGGTGGTTCATGCAAACAGTGTTTTTTCATAATCCTTTGACCAAACGAACAAAAATAAAACCCTCACAACCAATATTAATATCATAGCAACACCATAGCAACCAACATTGCATCATGAACACCACCAGGAACGTCATAACAAATGTAGCAATGTTTAAAAAATCCTATAGAAGCCACCCGAGCACACAACAGGAGTATCACACCAACCACGCACAATATCATTCATTCATTCATCTTCTAGAGCTTTATCCGATCTTCCCTCGGGTCACGGGGAGTCTGTGTCTATCTCAGGCGTCTATGGGTATTAAGGCAGGATACACCCTGGATGGAATGCCAACCCATCACACACACACACACATTCACACACACATTCATACACTAGGGACAATTTTCCAAGGTGCTAATCAACCTACCGTGCATGTTTTTGGACCGGGGGAGGAAACCGGAGAACCCGGAGAAACCCCCCCGAGGCACGGGGAGAACATGCACAAACTCCACACACACATGGCCGAGCCGGGAATCGAACCCGGAACCTGACGAACGTGCTAACCAACTAAACCACCGTTTTTGTTTTTTTTTTGTCCATCTCTTCAGGTCATCATCACGTTTCCTGACCAGTCTCAGAAAAGCAACATTGTGCAGCTCCGCGGGCCGAAGAACGAGGTGGAGAAATGTGCCAAGTTTCTCCAGAAACTCCTCCTCGAGCTGGTATCAGTCCCTTTTACATCCTCTCTCTGCTTTAGATCGCACAATGTACGCTTTTACTACATGCTAAACAAATCTTATATTACTGTTTAAATAGTAACAGCTCATATTAATACAGGGTTTTTTTTATGTCAATTTAATTAGTATATTTATTCATCTTCTAGCGCTTTATCCGATCTTCCCTCGGGTCACGGGGAGTCTGTGCCTATCTCAGGCGTCTATGGGCATTAAGGCAGGATACACCCTGGATGGAATGCCAACCCATCCATCACACACACACACACACACACACACACACATTCATACACTAGGGACAATTTTCCAAGGTGCTAATCAACCTACCGTGCATGTTTTTGGACCGGGGGAGGAAACCGGAGAACCCGGAGAAAAACCCCCCTGAGACACGGGGAGAACATGGACAAACTCCACACACACATGGCCGAGACGGGAATCGAACCCGGACCCTGGCGGTGTGAGGTGAACGTGCTAACCACTAAACCACCGTGCCTCGCCTAATTAGTATATTAGTTTGATTTTGTTGCATAATCGCTTACACGTGGCACAATGAAGTTTACATGAATATTTATTTATTTATTTATTTGTATTAATTCCCATATGATGCATATTCGTAGCTCATTGCATTGTTATAGGAAAATATTGCACATGGATCATTATTTTTCCTATGTATAGAATTCCCACAACGCGATCAAATTCCCCGAGACAGACAGAAACTGTAGGAAAGCTACAGCTGACAAAAGTGCTGGCACTGGAGACTCCTTCATTCGTTCGTTATTAATGTTATTAATTAATAGAGGAGAATAATGTGATTTGCTTTCCATTTAAAAATGGAATAAAAAGGCTTTGTTGTGGTTTAAAAGTAGTTCAACACGTGACTCACGTGGCGCTTGTAAAAAAAGTCAGGCTCATGTTCTGATGATGGTGACCTCTGCTGGCAGGGAGGGGAATTGTCCTGAGCTCAAAAGGTGACGGACTAAAAAAATGCAGGTTAGAAATGTTTTGTTTTATTTACCAACAAACAGATTTAATGTAAATACAATTGCACACGATCACATTTCTACACAAAGTGATTTATTTTCAAATACATGTTCACATTTTTGTTTGCGCAATCCACGGTGTGGTCAAAAGTATTGGGACACCAATATGTGGGTCTTTCCTCCAAACGCCGTACACACAGTAGGAGGCATTACGAGACTGTTCCAGAATCTGTTCCAGCATGACAATTTGACCATGAAGATCTGATTAATGTAATAATCACGATGATCCGATTCTTTAAACTCTTCTCTATAACGCGTATCACTGTACAATATTTATTTCCCATAACAGCATTTCTGCTGAGTACAAAACAGTTCTTGTGTTGTTTTTGTTTGTTTGTTTGTTTGTTTTTCATCAGGTCGAAAGCAGCTACTCGATATCCGTACCAATATTTAAGCAATTTCACAAGAATATCATCGGGAAAGGAGGAGCCAACATCAAAAAGGTGAGCGAAAGAGAAATAAACCTGCAGTGTATCATGTATTCGAGGTGTGTGAGATCAAACCTCCATCATCATCATCATCCTCCCATTCAATCTGATCATTACTTCCACACACTTTTACTGTTCTTTCTTTCTGTGTGCACTGTTGGAGGGATGGTGTGTGTGTGTTTTGTGCACCGTAGTGATGACGTGTGTGTGTGTGATGTGTGCACCGTGCTGATGACGTGTGTGTGTGTGTGTGTGTGTGTGTGTGCACCATAGTGAAATGTGTTGACGTGTGTGTGATGACGTGTGTTGTGTGCACTGTGTGATGAAGTGTGTGTGTGTGTGTGATGCCGTGTGATGTGTGCACTGTGCTTATGACGTGTGTTGTGTGCACCGTGGTGATGAAGTGTGTGTGTGTGTGTGTGTGTGATGTGTGTTGTGTGCACTGTGGTGATGATGTGTGTTGTGCGCACCGTAGTGATGAAATGTGTTGACGTGTGTGTGTGATGACGTGTGATGTGTGCACTGTGCTTATGACGTGTGTTGTGTGCACCGTGGTGATGAAGTGTGTGTGTGTGTGTGTGTGATGTGTGTTGTGTGCACTGTGGTGATGATGTGTGTTGTGCGCACCGTAGGGATGAAATGTGTTGACGTGTGTGTGTGATGACGTGTGTTGTGTGCCCCGTGGTTGTGTGTGTGATGTGTGCACGGTGCTGATGACGTGTGTTGTGTGCACTGTGGTGATGAAGTGTGTGTGTTGATGTGTGTTGTGTGCACTGTGGTGATGAAGTGTGTTGTGTGCACTGTGGTGATGAAGTGTGTGTGATGATGTGTGTTGTGTGCACTGTGGTGATGAAATGTGTTGTGTGCACTGTGGTGATGAAATGTGTTGTGTGCACTGTGGTGATGTGTGTGTGAAATGTGTTGTGTGCACTGTGGTGATGAAGTGTGTGTGTGATGTGTGTTGTGTGCACTGTGGTGATGAAATGTGTTGTGTGCACTGTGGTGATGAAGTGTGTGTGATGGTGTGTGTTGTGTGCACTGTGGTGAATGAAATGTGTTGTGTGCACTGTGGTGATGAAGTGTGTGTGATGATGTGTGTTGTGTGCACTGTGGTGATGAAGTGTGTTGTGTGCACTGTGGTGATGAAGTGTGTGTGATGATGTGTGTTGTGTGCACTGTGGTGATGAAATGTGTTGTGTGCACTGTGGTGATGAAGTGTGTGTGATGAAGTGTGTTGTGTGCACTGTGGTGATGACGTGTGTTGTGTGCACTGTGGTGATGAAATGTGTTGTGTGCACTGTGGTGATGAAGTGTGTGTGATGAATGTGTGTTGTGTGCACTGTGGTGATGAGTGTGTGTGAATGTGTGTTGTGTGCACTGTGGTGATGAAATGTGTTGTGTGCACTGTGGTGATGAAGTGTGTGTGATGATGTGTGTTGTGTGCACTGTGGTGATGAAGTGTGTTGTGTGTTGTGTGCACTGTGGTGATGAAATGTGTTGTGTGCACTGTGGTGATGAAGTGTGTGTGTTGTGTGTTGTGTGCACTGTGGTGATGAAATGTGTTGTGTGCACTGTGGTGAGTGTGTGGTGATGAAGTGTGTTGTGTGTTGTGTGCACTGTGGTGATGAAGTGTGTGTGATGAAGTGTGTTGTGTGCACTGTGGTGATGAAATGTGTTGTGTGCACTGTGGTGATGAAGTGTGTGTGATGATGTGTGTTGTGTGCACTGTGGTGATGAAGTGTGTGTGTGTGATGTGTGTTGTGTGCACTGTGGTGATGAAGTGTGTGTGATGAAGTGTGTTGTGTGCACTGTGGTGATGAAGTGTGTTGTGTGTTGTGTGCACTGTGGTGATGAAATGTGTTGTGTGCACTGTGGTGATGAAGTGTGTTGTGTGCACTGTGGTGATGAAATGTGTTGTGTGCACTGTGGTGATGAAGTGTGTGTGATGATGTGTGTTGTGTGCACTGTGGTGATGAATTGTGTTGTGTGCACTGTGGTGATGAAGTGTGTGATGTGATGTGTGTGTGATGTGTGTGAAGTGTGTGTGATGATGTGTGTTGTGTGCACTGTGGTGATGAGTGTGATGACTGTGTGTTGTGTGCACTGTGTGTGTGACGTGTGTGTGTGTGTGTGCACTGTGGTGATAAAGTGTGTGATGTGTGTTGTGTGCACTGTTGTGATGAAGTGTGTGTGATGACGTGTGTTGTGTGCACTGTGGTGATGAAGTGTGTGTGTGTGTGCACTGTGTGATGAAGTGTGTGATGTGTGTTGTGTGCACTGTGGTGATGAAGTGTGTGTGATGATGTGTGTTGTGTGCACTGTGGTGATGAAGTGTGTGTGATGTGTGTTGTGCACACCGCGTTGATGAAATGTGTTCACGTGTGTGTGATGACGTGTGTTGTGTGCACCGTGGTGATGTGTGTGCGATGTGTGCACGGTGCTGATGAAGTGTGTGTGATGATGTGTGTTGTGTGCACCGCAGTGATGTGTGTGTGATGGGTGCACCATGATGATGACGTGTGTGATGAAATGTGTGATGACACGTGCGCGTGTGTGTGTGTGCATGTCTGTGTGTGTGTGTGTGTGATGTGTGCACTATGATGATAACGTGTGTGATGAAATGTGTGATGTGTACACCCTGATGATGTGTGTGTGATGTATGCACCATGATGATGACGTGTGTGATGAAATGTGTGATGATGACACGTGCGTGTGTGTGTGTGTGTGTGTGTGTGTGTGATGTGTGCTCCATGATGATAACGTATGTGATAAAATGTGTGATGTGTACACCGTGATGGTGTGTGTGTGATGTGTGCGTGTCTGTATGTGTGTGTGTGTTATGTGTGCACCATGATGATAACATGTGTGATGTGTACACCGTGATGGTGTGTGTCTGTGTGTGTGTGTGTGTGTGTGATGTGTGCACCATGATAACGTGTGTGTGATGAAATGTGTGATGTACACCGTGATGGTGTGTGTGTGTGTGTGTGTGATGTGTGCACCGTGATGATAACGTGTGTGATGAAATGTGTGATGTGTACACCGTGATGATGTGTGTGTGTGATGTGTGATACCATGATGATGTGTGTGTGTGCACCATGATGATGTGTGTGTGATGACATGTGTGTGTGTGTGGTGTGTGTGTGTGTGTGATGTGTGTAGTAGTACCGTGGTAATCCAGTGTGTAATGACGTGTTGATGTGTGTGTGTGTGATGTGTGCACGGTGCTGATGACGTGTGATGTGTGAACCATGATAATGACGTGTGTGATGAAATGTGTGATGCGGTGATGTGTGATGACACGGTGATGTGTGTGTGTGTGTGTGTGTGGTGTGTGTGTGTGTGTGTGTGTGTGTGTGTGTGTGTGTGTGTGTGTGTAGTAGTACCGTGGTAATCCAGTGTGTAATGACGTGTTGATGTGTGTGTGTGTGATGTGTGCACGGTGCTGATGACGTGTGATGTGTGCACCATGATAATGACGTGTGTGATGAAATGTGTGATGATGACACGTGTGTGTGTGTGTGTGTGTGATGTGTGCTCCATGATGATAACGTATGTGATGAAATGTGTGATGTGTACACCGTGATGGTGTGTGTGTGATGTGTGCGTGTCTGTATGTGTGTGTGTTATGTGTGCACCATGATGATAACATGTGTGATGTGTACACCGATGTGGTGTGTGTGTGTGTGTGTGTGTGTGTGTGTGTGTGTGTGTGTGTGTGTGTGTGTGTGTGATGTTGTGCACCGTGATGATGTGACGTGGATGTGTGTGATGAAATGTGTGATGATGACACGTGCGTGTGTGTGTGTGTGTGTGTATGTGTGTGTGTGTGTGTGTGTAGTAGTACCGTGGTGTAATCCAGTGTGTAATGACGTGTTGATGTGTGTGTGTGTGATGTGTGCACGGTGCTGATGACGTGTGATGTGTGCACCATGATGATGACGTGTGTGATGAAATGTGTGATGATGACACGTGCGTGTGTGTGTGTGTGTGAGTGATGTGTGCACCATGATGATAACATGTGTGATGAAATGTGTGATGTGTACACCGTGATGATGTGTGTGTGCTGTATGCACGGTGCTGATGACATGTGATGTGTGCACCATGATGATGAAATGTGTGATGATGACACCGTGTGGTGTGTGTGTGTGTGTGTGTGTGTGTGGTGTGTGTGTGTGTGTGTGTGTGTGGTGACTTGTGTGATGTGTGTTTTTTTCTCGCAGATCCGTGAAGAGACTAACACAAAGATCGATCTCCCTACGGAGAACAGCGAGTCGGAGACGATTGTGATCACCGGGAAGAGGAGTAACTGTGAGGCAGCACGCGAGCGAATCCTCACCATCCAGAGAGACCTGGTGAGAAAACGGAGCGATAGAAAGAGAGACACGGAGGAGAGACTTCCACACGCTGAGACCGTTTTCTCCCTCGCTCTGTCCAGGCCAACCTGAAGGAAACGAAGGTGTCCATCCCGGCCAAACTGCACAACTCTCTGATTGGATCTAAGGGCTGCCTGGTGCGCTCTGTGATGGAGGAGTGCGGAGGCGTTCACATTCAGTTCCCCGCTGAGGGCTCCGGGGTGGACAGGGTGACCATCAGGGGCCCTGCGGGAGAGGTGGAGAGGGCCCGCAAACAGCTACTGCAGCTCGCAGAGGAGAAGGTGACCACACTTCATTCCTTCCTTCCTTTCCTTCCTTACCTTTCTTTCTTTTTCTTTCGTTCCTTTCTTTCCTTCCTTCCCTCTTTCCTTCCTTACCTTTCTTTTCTTCATTCATTCCTTTCTTCATTCCTTACCTTTCTTTCTTTCCTTCCTTCCTTACCTTTCTTTCTTTTTCTTTCTTTTCCTTTCTTTCCTTCCTTACCTTTCTTTCTTTCCTTTCTTTCTTTCCTTTCTTCTTCCCCTTTCTTTCTTTTCTTTCTTTCTCTCCTTCCTTTCCTCCTTTTTTTTTTTTCTTTCTTTTTTCCTTCCTTCCTTCTTTCCTTCCTTACCTTTCTTTTCTTCATTCATTCCTTCCTTCATTCCTTACCTTTCTTTCTTTTTCTTTCTTTCCTTCCTTTCCTTCCTTCCTTACCTTTCTTCTTTCTTTCTTTCCTTTTCTTCCTTCCTTACCTTTCTTTCTTTTTCTTTCATTCCTTCCTTCCTTCATTTCCTCCTTTCCTTTTTTCCCTTCTTTTGCCTCCCTTCCTTAGGAGGGCGTGTAGTTCTTTCCTTTTTTCCTTCCGGCCTTCTTTCCTTCCTTACCTTTCTTTTCTTCATTCATTCCTTTCTTCATTCCTTACCTTTCTTTCTTCTTTCCTTTCAGTCATTACCTTTTTCCTTTCTTTACACTTCTTTCTTTCTTTTTTCTTTTTTTTCCTTTTTTTTTTTTTTTTTTTCTTTCTTTCTTTTCTCTTCCTTCTTCTTCCTTTGAATTCTTTTATCTCCTTCCTTCTTGGCGGCTTCTTCCTTCTTTCTTTCTTTGTTTTCTTTCTTTTTCATTGGGCATTCCTTTTCTTCATTCCTTACCTTTCTTTCCTTTCTTTCTTTCTTTTCTTCATCCATTACTTTCTTTCTTTCCTTTCTTCATTCATTTCTTTATTCATTCCTTACCTTTCTTTCCTTTCATTCATTCTTTCTTTTCTTCATTCATTCCCTTTCTTTCTTTCATTCCTTTCTTTCCTTCATTCATTCATTCTTTCCTTTCTCCTTCCTTACATTTCTTTCTTTCTTTTCTTCATTCATTCCTTTCTTTCTTTCATTCTTTTCTTTCTTCATTCATTTCTTTCTTTCCTTTCTTCCTTCCTTACCTTTCTTTCTTTCTTTTCTTCATTAATTCCTTTCTTTCCTTCCTTACCTTTCTTTCTTTCCTTTCTTCATTCCTTTCCTTCCTTTCTTTCTTTCTTTCTTTCCTTCCGTTTCTTTCTTTGCCCCACTTCAACTGTCTCTTTCTTTCCTTCGTCTTTCTTTCTTTTTCTTCATTCCTTTCTTTCTCTTTCATTGCACTTCTCTGTCTATCTTGGCCCTCTTTCTTTCTTTATTCTTCTTTCTTTATTTTTCTTTCTTTTTTTTCTTTCTGTATCTTTCTTTCTATTTTCATGTTTTTATTTCTGTATTCCTTCCTTCCTGTCTTTCTGTTTCTTTCTTTCTGTGCATCTCTCATTGCCTGTCTTCTTTCTTTCTATCTTTCTTTCTTGCTCCATTCCGTTCTTTCTTTCTATCTTTCTTTTTTCTTTTCTATCTTTCTTTTTTCTTTCTGTCTTCATTCCTTCCTTCCTGTCATTTCTGTTTTTCTTTCTTTCTGTCCGTCTCTCATTGCCTGTCTTCTTTCTATCTTTCTTTTCTATGTAATCTAAACGTTTCTGCTTTTTCTCCTCCAGCAAGTCAACAATTTCTCAGTAGAACTTCAGGCCAAATCCGAGTACCACAAGTTCCTGATTGGTCGAGGAGGAGCGAACATTCGGCGTGTGCGTGACCGAACCGGAGCGCGTATCATCTTCCCTTCTCCCGACGATCCGGACCAGGAACGCATCACTATCATGGGCCGAGAGGAGGCGGTGCTGCTCGCTCAGAAAGAGCTCCAGACCCTCATTAAAAACCTGGTACTGTTCTATAACTCGAACACACACACACACACACACACACACACACACACACACACAAAACAACACACACTTGCATGTGCACACACTTTTACACACACTCACTCTCGCACACATATTTTAAAACACACACACACACAATCACTTTCTCTTTCTCTCACACACATGCACACACACATGCATACATACTCTTACTCAGTCTCTCTCATGCATACACACACACACACACACACACACACACACACACACACACACACTTTCACATACGCAGTCTCTTTCTCTCACCCACATGCACACACATGCATACATACTCTTACTCAGTCTCTCTCATGCATACACACACACACACACACACACACACACACACACACATACATACACTTTCACATACTCAGTCTCTCGCGCGCACACATGCATACATACTCTTACTCAGTCTCTCTCATGCATACACACACACACACACACACACACACACATACATACACTTTCACATACTCAGTCTCTCGCGCGCACACATGCATACATACTCTTACTCGGTCTTCCTCATGCTCACACACACACACACACACACTTTCACATACTCAGTCTCTTTCTCTCACACACATGCACACACACATGCATACATACTCTTACTCGTTCTCCCTCATGCTCACACACACACACACACACGCACACACACAATCACTGTCACATACTCAGTCTCTCGCGCGCACACACACACTCACACACTTACTCAGTCTCTCACGTGCACACACATGCACACACTTTCTCACACACACACACACACACACACACACACACACACACACAAAATCACTGTCACATACAGTCTCTTACACACACACACACCACACACACACACACACACACACACACATGCTCACTCATAGTAGTGTACACACACTCACACACTCACTCACTCTCATGTACACACATACACACACAAACACCTGTTTGTTTATTTTATTAGTCATCATGTACAACATGTTAAAAATGAAGGATGTGGTTACGAGTGTTGGACTATAGGGGGCAGTGTGTGGTGTGTGTGTGTGTGTTGTGTGTGTGTGTGTGTGTGTGTGTGTGTGGTGTGTGTGTGTGTGTGTGTGTGTGTGTGTTTTCCCTCTCCTATGTACTCTGACTCATGCTGATGAAATTTCCGGCATGTAACTTTGTAAATAGTTGCCGTGGTATCGATGTTATATTGGTATCGTGATATTTAATCTAGGAATCGTATCACACCGCCGTCTCTGCGTGTCCTCAGGAGGACGTGATGGAGGACAGTATGGTCGTGGACCCGCGGCATCATCGTTACTTCGTGTGTCGGCGCGGTCAGGTGCTGAGGGAGTTAACGGAGGAGTACGGCGCCGTCGCCGTCAGTTTCCCTCGCACAGGAACCAACAGCGACTGCATCACTCTGAAGGGAGCCAGAGAGTGTGTAGATGCGGCAAAGAGACGCATCCAGGAGATCATCCAGGATCTGGTGAGCGTCGGGAACAGCCAGGAATACCGTTCATATATAAATACACATACAGATGTTTTTGTATTGTAATTAATTTACGTATTATTATTATTATTATACTAATTAAATATACTTAATGTATTCTAATTATGCTTGTGTGTGCGCAGGAGTCTCAGGTGAGTGTGGAAGTGGTGATTCCTCAGCGCTACCACAGAGCAGTAATGGGGCCCAAAGGCTGCAGGATCCAGCAGATCACCCGAGATCACGAGGTCCAGATCAAATTCCCAGAGAGAGAAGAAACCGCAGGTGTGGTTCTGCCCGAGGTCTGCGTTCTGATTGGTCAGGACATGCCGAGTTCATCTTTATTAAATGACTCCATCTTTCTTTCTTTCTTTTTTTTTATTGAATAATTATCTTTTTTTTTTCATTCATCCACCCTTTCTTTCTTTCTTTCTTTCGTCATTTTTGTTTCATTCTGTTTTACTTACTTTTTCTTGCGTCATTCTTCCTTTTTTTTTTTTTTTTTTTTAAATCTGTCTTGCTTGCTTTTTTTTTTCTTTTGTATCATTTCTTATTCATTATTTCTTTCTTTTTGTTTTGCTTCTCTCGCTCTCTCTCTCTCTCTCTCTCTCTCTCTCTCTCTCTCTCTGGTTTGTCTCTCCTCATTCTTTTCTTTTTTCTATTTTTTTTTCTTTCTTGCAATTGTTGTTTTGTCTTTCTTAATTTAATTTGCTTGTCTTTCTTTATTGCTTTTTTTTATTTCACTTGCTTCTATTTTCATTCATCCACCCTTTCTTTCTTTCTTTTTTCTTTCTTTCTTCATTTTTGTTTCGTTCTGTTTTGCTTACTTTTTCTTGCTTCTGTCGTGCTTTCTTTTTTTTCTTTTATATCATTTCTCATTTATTATTTTTCTTTCTTTCAATTTCTCTTGTTTCTTATTCTTTTATCTTTCTTTCTGGTTCGCTTGTCTTTCTTTTTTCTTTTCTTTTTTTTGTTTTCCTTACCTCTCACTTTCACTTTTGTTATTTCTTTTTATCTTTCTTCAACTTGCTTCATTCTTTTTTTTTTTTTTCATTCTTTAATTAATTAATTATGGTTAGCCATTCATTTTGTTTTTCTTCTCTCTCTCTCTCTC
>JACRUU010000015.1:2098123-2100623 GCA_030449085.1 Kryptopterus vitreolus | reverse complement strand
GCTGTCTTGTGCTTTCGGGTTTACAAGCGTGAGATCGGACATGAACATGCAACAATACATCAATAAATCATGCATTTAACGCGTGTGTGTGTGTGTGTGGTTGTTGGCGTGCAGTGGTGTGCGCGAGCGTGTGTATGTGTGTGTGGTTGTTTGCGTTAGGTGTGTGCGTGTGTGTGGTTGTTTGCGTTTGTGTGTGTGTGTGGTTGTTTGAGTTAGTGTGTGTGTGTGATGTGTGTGTGCGTGTGTGTATGTGTGTGTGGTTGTTTGCGTATTGTGGTGTGTGTGTGTGTGTTGTGTGTGTGGTTGTGTATTGGTTTTGTGTGTGTAGTGTGTGTGTGTGTGTGTTGTGTGCGTTAGTGTGTGTGTGTGTTTGTGTATGGTGTGTGTGGTTGTGTGCGTTAGTGTGTGTGTGGTTGTTTGCGTTAGTGTGTGTGTGTATGTGTGTGTGGTTGTTTGCGTGCGTTAGTGTGTGTGTGTGCGTGTGTGTGTGTGTGGTTGTGTGCGTGTGTGTGTGTGTGGGTATGTGTGCGCGGTGTGTGGTTGTGTGCGGTAGTATGTGTGGTGTGTGGTTGTGTGCGTTGTGTGTGTGTGTGTGTGTGGTTGTTTGCGTTAGTGTGTGTGTGTGTGTGTGTGTGTGTGTGTGGTGTTTGTGTGTGTGTGTGTATGTGTGTGTGGTTGTTTGCGTTAGTGTGTGTGTGTGTGTTGTGGTTTGAGTTGTTGAGTTGGTGTGTGTGGTTTGTGGGTGTGGTGTTTGGTGTGTGTGTTGGTGTGTGTAGTGTGTGTGGTTGTTTGCGTTAGTGTGTGTGTGTGTGTGTGTGTGTTTGAGTTAGTGTGTGTGTGTGCGGGTTTGTGTGTATGGTGTGTGTGGTGTTTGCGTTAGTGTGGGTATGTGTGGTGAGGTTTGCGTAGTTGTGTGGGGTGTGTGGTTGTTTGCGTTAGCTGTGTGATGTGTTAGTGTGTGTGGTGTTTTTGGCCGGGGGTTTTAGTGGGTTGTGTCGTGCGTGTGTTATGTGGTGTGGTTGTTTGCGTCAGTGCGTGTGTGTGTGTGTGTGTGGTTGTTTGCGTTAGTGTGTGTGTGTGTGTGGATGTGGTGTTGCTTGAGTTGTGCTTGTGTGCGCGCGTGCGCGGTTGTTTGCGTGTGTGCGTACGTATGTGTGCGCGCGTGTGTGTGTGGTTGTTTGCGCGAGAGTGTGTGGGGATGTGTGGGTGGTTTGTTGTGGTGTTGCTGTTAGTGGGTGTGTGTGAGTGTGGTGGATGTAGTGTGTGGTGTTTGCGTCAGTGCGTGTGTGTGTGCGTGTGTGTGTTAGTGTGTGTAGTGTGTGTGTGTGTGGTTGTTTGCGTGAGTGTGTGTGTGTGTGTGTGTGTGGTGGTGTTTGTGTGTGTGTGTTGCTTGAGTGTGCTTGTGTCGCGCGCGTGCGCGGTTGTTTGCGTGTGTGCGTACGTATGTGTGCGCGCGTGTGTGTGTGGTTGTTTGCGCGAGTGTGTGTGTGTGTGGGGCGTGTTGTGTGGTGTGTGTGTGTGGTGTGTGTGTGTCATCACACCCCACCCCAGCTCAAAACTGTAATTCCAGGACATTTTTAGCAACAGTTTGATTAAAAATGTGCAAAATAAAAACGCAAAACTTTTTTCACCATCTTCAAAATTATTGGCACCCGTTAAACGTTACTTTAATATCAATCAAAACAACAATTCAATCTATTTAAGCGTTAAAAAAAATCGCATAAACTTCTCTTTCCACCTGTATATTAACACATTTACTTACAAATAAATAAATGATTTATATGATTTTCCTTCTCAACATAAACGAGACGAGATGTTTTAATGGTGTGTAACGTTTTTTTTTTCATATATACATTTTTATTTTCTTACAAATCAGGAAGATAATAGTGTTCTGTAACAGGCTGTACAACGTAATCCAATACAAATAAAACACACAAACAAATAATACAAAGTAATGATTGAAAAAAACAAACAAAAAAAAGCAGCAAATGGGCCAAAATGAACCCTCCGTGTGGTGTGTGTGTGTGTGTGTGTGTGTGTGTGTGTGTGTGTTCACATTTCAGTTTTATAGCAAGCATACGGTTCAGGCCCTTGGCGGCGGCGACGGCGGGCGCCAAAACTTTCACTCGTTTATCGTTGGCAACGAAAAAAGTTGATTATTTTCCCCCCAACAGTGATATTTATATTATATTAAACATGGAGGGGGCGGAGCCTAACGTGAATCGTCGACACCATGAGATTTTAAATAAAATCGAAAAAAAAGGGGAAAAAATGTGCGAGTCGCGTAAACGTTTTTCTTTGAGGAAAAAAAATCAAAACATTTGAAACTTCATTTCTCAAAAAAAAAATGTCTCGAGACAAAATTTTCTTTCTTTTTTTTCTTTTTTGATTTTACATTCGACGGTTTTTAGAACACTGAGAGATCGACGGAGACGGGGGCGGGGTTTGGTGATGCAGGGGGCGGGTTTTTGGGTCATGGGGCGGGGTTTTGCTGTGTATG
>JACRUU010000015.1:2083123-2093123 GCA_030449085.1 Kryptopterus vitreolus | reverse complement strand
ATGGACAGATAGATAGATAGATAGATATATGGACAGAGACAGACAGACAGATAGATAGATATATGGACAGATAGATAGATAGATATATGGACAGAGACAGACAGACGGATAAATAAAGTGTGCATTGAGACAGAGGTGAGTTGGGAGACGTTCTCACCATCCACCATGTCTGCTTTCTCCATGTCTCCTTGGCAGCGCACGTCTCCACTCTCGGCCCCCACGGCCTCCATGTGGCTGGTCACTATGGTAACCTGTTTTATAATTACATCCCCGTGTTATCATTCATATCAATGCTGATTACTGTGTGTGTGTGTGTGTGTGTGGTGTGTGTGTGTGTGTGTGTGTGTGTACACACCTGTTCACACTGGCCGTACAGGTCGATCAGTGGGTAGCATGGGCTCGGGATGTCCTGCGCTGCCACGCCCTGGTCCATCCCATTCACGTACAGGTGCAGGCAGCTGTTCGCGTCCACCAGCAGACCCAGCACCGTCCCCTCAGGACACGTGTCCAAGTTCGGCCCGTAGTTCTCGCAGATCTGTGGAGGACACGGTGTACAACAATGGATGGAGAGAGAGAGAGAAATGGAAGTAAGGACAGTCATTTTTTTAAAGCAGGGTATCGACATACAATACTGATATACCGGGGGGGGTTAAAGAAGGGTGGAAGTGAAAACTTCAAAAGGAACAATGTGAGAGACAGAAAGGCAGAAAAACAGACAGGTAGGGAGAAAGAAAGACAGAAAAGACAGACAGACAGGAATACAGAGAGAGAGAGGCAGACAGAAAGGCTGAAAGACAGACAGGGAGAAAGAGATGCTTGAAAGGGCAACAAACAAACAAACAAAAACAAAACCTAAAAAGAGGCAGATAGACGGGCAGATAAACCTATGCATAAAGAAAAACAGAGAGAGAGAGAGGGAGGAAGAAAAAGACAGAAGCAGACAGAAAGAAAGCCAGATAAACAGACAGGAAGACAAGAGAGAGAGAGAGAGGGAGAACGAGAGAGAGAGAGAGACAGAACAGCCAGATAGGGAGAAAGAGATGCTGAAAGACAGCAGACAGGGAAAAAACAAACAACAGGCAGAGAGACGACAAAACATTGAAACAGGCATAAAAAAGACAGGAAGACAGAAAGAGAGAAATATAGAGACAGGAACACAGAGAGAGAGAGAGAGAGAGAGAGAGAGGAGCAGATGAGAACAGACCAACAGACAGAAAGAGATAGATAGATAGATAGAGATAGAGAGAGAGAGAGAGAGGCAGATGAGAAAAAAGTGAGAGAAAGACAGAAAGACGGAGAAAGAGAGAGAGAGAAAGAAGCAGACAAGAAGGTTAAAAGATAGGCAATGAGAGAAAGACAGACAGGAAGACAGATATATATCAATAGAGAGAGAGAGAGAGAGGAGAGAGAGAGAGAGAGAGAGAGAGAGAGAGAGAGAGAGAGAAGACAGAAAGGCTAAAAGATAGGCAATGAGAGAAAGACACACAGGAAGACAGAAAGATATCGATAGAGAGAGAGAGAGAGAGAGAGAGAGAGAGAGAAGACAGAAAGGCTAAAAGATAGGCAATGAGAGAAAGACAGACAGGAAGACAGAAAGATATCGATAGAGATAGAGAGAGAGAGAGAGAGAAGAAGACAGAAAGGATAAAAGATAGACAATGAGAGAAAGACAGACAGGAAGACAAAGATATTGACAAAGGGAGAGAGAGAGAGAGAGAGAGAGAGAGAGAGAAAAGAAGACAGAAAGGCTAAAAGATAGGCAATGAGAGAAAGACAGACAGGAAGACAGAAAGATATTGATAGAGAGAGAGAGAGAGAGAGAGAGAAGAAGACAGAAAGGATAAAAGATAGACAATGAGAGAAAGACAGACAGGGAGAAAGAGAGAACGGCAAAACAAGGCAGACAGAAGAACAGACAGACAGGCAGAGAAACGGGAATGCCTCAGCCGAGATTGAGCGCAAGATAGACAGAGAAGGAAGGAGACAGAGAGAGACAAAGAGAGGGGGAGAGAGAGACAGACAGGACGGCAGACAGACCTTGAGTGAGTTGTGGAAGACGGAGTCTCGCTGCAGCAGCCAGACGGAGCGTTTAAGGCAGCAGGCTGTGGAGGGGAAGTTGAGGCGATCGGGAGCGTGACCGATCACACCCAGAGAGAGAGACGACGTCCATGACGTGTTCAGTCTGTCTATCTGAAACTGGACAGCAGGACACGACGCGCTCAGTGTCCCCTTTACACTCGCCGGACCTCACTTTGCGTATTGTGAAAATAAAAGTGTGTGTGTGTCACCTGGAATAGCTGCTGTCGAGGCAGTGCCTGCGCGGTGACCAGCAGCCCCTGGTTATAACTCGAGACGCGTGCGGCCGTCAGGTTCTGATTGGACAGCTGGATGTTCTTGCCGTGGTTCTCCAGGAAGGACATGGCCACGGGGACGGCAGAAGGTTCGCTCTCGCACTGGACGCAGAGTGGACAGGAGACACGGGTCACAATAATGCAGTGGTGATGTGTGGAGTGATGCTACGTGACCTGCCCTGACCCTGTGACTGACCGCTGTGGACTCGTCCTCTCCCTCGCTGCAGCTGTCTGAGGACAGGGATGGAGCTTTCACACTGTCCGTGTCCTCCACCAGGGTGGAGCTGACGATTGACACGGCCGTCACCTTCCCGTACAGGTCGAGCACTGCGTACACACTCTTATACACACACACACACACACACATAGTGTTAATGCATTTGTGTGTGTATATATCCAGGTATTTCTGTATGTATGTGTATTGTACACACACACACACACACACACACACACACACACTAGCACACTTAGCCACGGCAGTAGCCGCAGGTCCCATGTCTTCTCCATCGATGAAGACGTGCATTGTATCGTCGCTGCATCTCTTCACACCCACGCGGTTCCCCACCTGCAGTAACACACCTGTCATAACACACCTGTTTATTCACCTCTGCAGTAACACACCTGTTTATTCACACCTACAGTAACACACCTGTTTATTCACACCTGCAGTAACACACCTGTTTATTCACACCTGCAGTAACACACCTGTTTATTCACTCCTACAGTAACACACCTGTTTATTCACGCCTGCAGTAACACACCTGTTTATTCACACCTACCGTAACACACCTGTTTATTCACACCTGCAGTAACACACATGTTTATTCACACCTACAGTAACACACCTGTAACACACCTGTTTATTCACACCTGCAGTAACACACCTGTTTATTCACTCCTGCAGTAAACACTGTAACACCTGTTTATTCACACCTACAGTAACACACCTGTTTAACACACCTGTTTACCTGCAGTAACACCTGCACCTGCAGTAACACACCTGTTTATTCAACCTGCAGTAACACACCTGTTTATTCACACCTACAGTAACACACCTGTTTTTATACAGTAACACACTGTTTATTTACCTGCAGTAACACACCTGTTTATTCACACCTACAGTAACACACCTGTTTATTCACACCTGCAGTAACACACCTGTTTATTCACACCTGCAGTAACACACCTGTTTATTCACACCTACAGTAACACACCTGTTTATTCACACCTACAGTAACACACATGTTTATTCACACCTACAGTAACACACCTGTTTATTCACACCTACTGTTTAGTAATGCACACACCTGTTTATTACCGTATTTATTCATACCTACAGTAACAGTAACACACCTGTTTATTCTTTTTACACCAGTACAGTAACACACATGTTTATTCACACCTACAGTTTAACACACACCACACCTGTTTTATTCACACCTGCAAACTCCTTTAAAACAACCTGTTGTTGAACACACCTGTTACAACCTGCCAGTAACACACCTGTTTATTACCTACAGTCACACCTGCAGTAACACACATGTTTATTCACACCTACAGTACACACATGTTTCACCTCAGTAACACACAGTTTTATCACCCTCACACCTGTTTATTACACCACCTGTAACACACCTGTTATTCACCTACGTAACAGGCCTAAGCCACAGCCTTAACACACCTGTTTATTTCACACATGCAGTAACACACCTGTTTATTCACACCTGCAGTAACACACCTGTTTATTCACGCCTGCAGTAACACACCTGTTTATTCACACCTACAGTAACACACCTGTTTATTCACCACCTGCAGTAACACACCTGTTTATTCAACGCTGCAGTAACACACCTGTTTATTCACACCTGCAGTAACACACCTGTTTATTCACACCTACAGTAACACACCTGTTTATTCAACGCTGCAGTAACACACCTGTTTATTCAACGCTGCAGTAACACACCTGTTTATTCACACCTACTACACCTGTAACACACCTGTTTATTCACTCCTGCAGTAACACACCTGTTTATTCACACCTGTAACACAGTAACACACCTGTTTATTCACACCTACAGTAACACACCTGTTTATTCACACCTGCAGTAACACACCTGTTTATTCACACCTGCAGTAACACACCTGTTTCACACAGTAACACCTGTTTATTCACACCTGCAGTAACACACCTGTTTATTCACACGCTGCAGTAACACACCTGTTTATTCACACCTACAGTAACACACCTGTTTATTCACACCTGCAGTAACACACCTGTTTATTCACCCCTACCGTAACACACCTGTAACACACCTGTTTATTCACACCTCCAGTAACACACCTGTTTATTCACACCTGCAGTAACACACCTGTTTATTCACTCCTACAGTAACACACCTGTTTATTCAACGCTGCAGTAACACACCTGTTTATTCACACCTACGTAACACACCTGTAACACACCTGTTTATTCAACCTGCAGTAACACACCTGTTTATTCACACCTACCGTAACAACTGTTTACACCTACAGTAACACACCTGTAACACACCTGTTTACTCAACGCTG
Organism: Kryptopterus vitreolus; assembly: GCA_030449085.1. Classification (NCBI taxonomy): domain Eukaryota; kingdom Metazoa; phylum Chordata; class Actinopteri; order Siluriformes; family Siluridae; genus Kryptopterus; species Kryptopterus vitreolus. The sequence goes on along the minus strand of JACRUU010000015.1, from coordinate 2,088,204 downwards.
CAGTAACACACCTGTTTATTCACTCCTGCAGTAACACACCTGTTTATTAAGCACGTCTACATGTGATTCTCTTACCGTGAGTCGGTCCAGCGAGCAGCCAAAGTTTTGTCTCTGCAGAACGCCGTTGCGTCTCACCTCCGCCCCGGCGAGCAGCCAGGTGACCTTAGACCTGAGCTGAGTGAGTGAGGGCGACAGGCCGCTGAGGGGGCAGGAGGGAAGGTCCGGGGGCTGCAGGGTGGTCAGACCGATGTGGAGCGACCCGGACCACTGCTCATCCACCTCGTTAATCTTCACCTGGAGAAGCAGAGCACCGGGGTAAAGATCATCATCATCATCATCATCATCACCATCGTCATCATCATCACCGAGGACCTCACCTCGAACAGCTCGTCCGCCTTCAGCTCCTTCGCACTGAAGACGATGCCGTGCGAATATCCACCCACCCTGACGGCCTGGCAACCGTCTCCCAGCAACACCACGTTCTTCCCGTGCTTGCTGTGCAGGCGATGAGACACTCCTGCCACTAGGGGGAGACATACAAAATAATGAGAAAAAGGGCAACACACACACACACACACACACACACACACACAAATCACAATATCGTCCTGCATACATCATAGTCCTGTCTGTATAACTCCTGTCTGACCTCGTCCATCATCACTACAAACATGAAAGGGCTCAGAGCCGACCCTTGATGCAATCACACCTAAACATGTCCTCGTACATGTCCTGCTCCGCCCTAAAAACGTCCCTGCTACACCCGCATTCTCTCAACACACTCCCCACACTACTCACCACAGTTATACACTTCAACAAAACCACACACACACACACACAAATACACACTGTACATATATGTGTATACATATTATACACTCACAAAGACATACAAACATGTAAACCAGTACATAGGCATACTCTCACACACACACACACACACACACACACACACACACACACACACACACACACACACACACACACACACACACACAGTACCTGGTGAGTGTATTGGGAAACTCTTCTCCGTGATATTACTGGTGCACAAGCTGTTGTCAAGAGGACCAGAGGAGCTGGTGATGGCCACCTGAACACACTGACCGTACAAATCAATCACAGCAAACACGTCTAAAACAGAGAGAGAGAGAGAGAGAGAGAGACACACACACACACACATATATATATATATATTGTATCAAATATATTTATCCATTCTGTTTTGGTTATAATGTTTGTTTAATACAAAGACAATATATATATATATATATATATATCTATCTATATATATATATATTATATATACACTACATACATATACACACACATGTCTGTGAAAAATTAACACGTTAATAATGCGTTAATGCAAATTCACTTTGATGGCACTAATTTTATTAATGCGGTGCGCATATCCAGTGCCAGCAGAGTGGATAGGGTGGAGAAAAGAGTGCAGGCATGGTGGAGTAGGTGGGTGGAGAAAAGAGTGTGGGCAGAGTAGAGTGGGTGGAGAAAAGAGTGTGGGCAGAGTAGAGTGGGTGGAGAAAAGAGTGTGGGCAGAGTATCGTGGGTGGGAAAGCGTGCAGGCATGGTGGAGTGGGTGAGAAAAGAGTGTGGGCAGAGTAGAGTGGGTGAGATAAAAGAGTGTGGGCAGAGTGGAGCTGGGTGGAGAAAAGAGTGTGGGCAGGGTGGAGTGGTGGAAAAGAGTGTGGGCAGGGTATGTGAGAAAAGAGTCGTGGGTAAAAGAGTGGGGCGGGTGGAGAAAAGAGTGTGGGCAGAGTAGGGGTGGAGCGGGTGGTAGAAGTGGTGGATAAAAGGAAGACGGGTGTAGAAAAGAGTTGGGCAGGGTGGAGCGGGTGGAGAAAAGAGTGTGGGCAGGGTGGAGCGGGTGGAGAAAAGAGTGTGGGCAGGGTATAGTGGGTGGAGAAAAGAGTGTGGAGCGGGTGGAGAAAAGGGTGGTCAGCGGGTGAAAAGAGTGTGGGCAGGAGAGGGTGGATAAAAAAGACTTTGGGCAGATAGGGTGGAGCGGGTGTAGAAAAGAGTGTGGGCAGAGTAGAGTGGGTGGGATAAAAGACTTTGGGCAGGTGGAGTGGAGCGGGGTGTAGAAAAGAGTGTGGGCAGGAGTGGAGCAGGGTGGAGAAAGAGTGGAGAAAAGAGGTGGGCAGGGTGGAGCGGTGGGTGGAGAAAGAGTGTGGTGGGCAGGAGCGGGTGGAGTGGGGCAGAGGTGGAGAAAGAGTGAGCATGTGGGTGGAGAAAAGAGTGTGGGCAGCGGGTGGAGAAAAGAGTGTGGGCAGGTGGAGAAAAAAGGGTGGAGCGGGTGTGGGCAGGGTGGAGCGGGTGGAGAAAAGAGTTGGGGGCAAAGGGGTGGGAGGGTGGAGCGGGTGGAGAAAAGAGGTGGGCAGGGTGGGCAGGGTGGAGCGGGTGGAGAGGGGTGGAGAAGAGTTACAGGAGTGATGTGCGATAGAAGGCGTATCTGTAAGCGTGAAAGGGAAAGTGTATAGGACTGTGGTGAGACCTGCAATGTTGTGAGACAGTAGGGGGGCGTGGTCTAAACGACAGGAGGCGGAGCTGGAGGTGGAGGAGGTGGAGATGTTGAGGATGGACAGGATCAGAAATGAGTTTATTAGAGGGACATGTTTGGGGGGGGGAATGGGGGGACATGGAGGGGGAAAATGCTGCGGATGGAGGAAAAGAGGAGGAGGAGGAGGATTATGGATGTGGTGAGGGAAGACGTGCAGGTTGGTTTGGGATGAAAGAGACAGATGTAGAGGAACAGGGTGGCGTGGAGAAGGATGATACTCTGATGTGGCGCCCCCTACAGGGAGCAGCTGTAAATAGAACATATACTCACCAATTAAATGAATGATTTGGTGATAAAACGCATGAAAAAAAAAGCCCATCGTGTGCCAATGTGCTCCTCCTTTACCTGGAGGGAGTCCGGTACACGCCACCCCCTGGTCCAAGCCGTTTATGTAGTAGTGGAGATCTCCGGAGGCTGAACGCATCATCCCGATCCTGGAGCCCATCCCCAAGGAGTCTAGATCACAGCCATAGTTGTTCCGCATGGTGTTTCCGTCCTGCATGATGGCGGTTCCACTGTAACGGGGGGACGGGGGGTGAGAAAAGGAGGTGGATAACAGGATTCGTATGTGATGGTCAAGAAGAAAAGAAAAAAAAAAGATAGAACAGCTGCCGATGTGGTGCTGAATGGACAGCACCACTGATGTGGAAAGCTGGGAACAAATAAATAAATAAATAAATTATCCAGTTTTCTGCATGTATACACCAGTTTTTTTTTTGGAAGCTGGGGCTCAGCCGTGATACAGCGCCCCCTGGAGCACAGTTTGTTAAGGGCCTTGCTCAGGGACCCAACCGTGGCAGCTTGAAGATATGCTTCTGCGTTGGATGGAGTGGATGATCTCCCGCTATACAGCTCAGATCCCGAGAAAAAAAAAAAAAAGACGAGCACTATTGATATAGAGTTATAGAGGGGCGGAAAGTTTCCGGGTAAATTTCCAGAAACATTGCAATGCAAACTTAATCTTGGGGAATTTTGTAGAGAGTTCTTAAGAGTCGGAATATCGTGGGCGTCGTGGGCGTTGTGTGCGTCACTATTTTATTAAATATTCTCTCGGATGTTTTTTTTTGTTCCGATGGAATTTTGCAAATAATTAAAAAATGAGAATTGATTATTTGTTTTCATTTTATTTTTAGTTTAAACAGTCTTATTTATTATATAGCACTGTTTATTAATATATAAAAAGAAAATAAAAGTTTCCTTGTTGCATTTTGTTGTTTGTTTTTCGTCTTATTGACATGGTATCACTTTAATATTGGTATCGTGATATTTCATCTAGGTATCGTATCGAAGTCGCAATGTTGGAATCGTGAATGAATCGTGAATGAATCGTTGAACGAATCGTGAATGAATCGTGAATGAATCGTTATCGTTTCAATCGTATATATCGTATCGAAGTCGAATGTTGGAATCATGAATGAATCGTGAATGAATGAGTCGTGAACGAATCGTTTGAATGAATCGTGAATGAATCGTTTGATCTAGGTATCGTATCGAAGTGACAATGTTGGAATCGTGAATGAATGAATCGTGAATGAATCGTGAATGAATGAATCATGAATGAATCGTGAATGAATCGTTTCATCTAGGTATCGTATTGAAGTCACAATGTTGGAATCGTGAATGAATCGTTGAATCGTGAATGAATCGTGAATGAATGAATCATGAATGAATCGTGAATGAATCGTTTCATCTAGGTATCGTATCGAAGTCGCAATGTTCAATGTTGAATGAATCGTGAATGAATCATGAATGAATCATGAATGAATCATGAATGAATGAATGAATCATGAATGAATGAATGAATCATGAATGTTTCATCTAATCGTATGTCACAATGTTGAATCGTGAATAAATTGTGAATGAATGAATCGTGAATAAAACGTGAATGAATCGTTTCATCTAGGTATCTATCGAAGTAACAATGTTGGAATCGTGAATAAATTGTGAATGAATGAATCGTGAATAAAACGTGAATGAATCGTTTCATCTAGGTATCTATCGAAGTAACAATGTTGGAATCGTGAATGAATCGTGAATGAATCGTGAATGAATGAATGAATCATGAATGAATCATGAATGATCATGAATGAATCATGAATGAATCATGAATGAATCATGAATGAATCATGAATGAATCATGAATGAATGAATCGTGAATGAATCGTGAATGAATCGTGAATGAATCGTGAATGAATCGTGAATGAATCGTGAATGAATCGTTTCATCTAGGTATCGTATCGAAGTAACAATGAATGAATCGTGAATGAATCGTGAATGAATGAATTGAATGAATCATGAATGAATCATGAATGAATCATGAATGAATCGTGAATGAATCGTGAATGAATCGTTTCATCTAGGTATCGTATCGAAGTCACAATGTTGGAATCGTGAATGAATCGTGAATGAATCGTGAATGAATCGTGAATGAATCGTGAATGAATCGTGAATGAATCATGAATGAATGAATCGTGAATGAATCATGAAGGAATCATGAATGAAT
>JACRUU010000015.1:2063123-2075623 GCA_030449085.1 Kryptopterus vitreolus | reverse complement strand
TTTCGTTAACTTTTACCCCAAACGCACCTTAATTACCCTGATTTCAATTATATCGTCCAACAGGAGGCGCCAATACTTTTGCAACAGTTCGGGACGGGATCGCGTCGAAGGAATTTTCAGATGGCGTATTTGTGTATTGTGTACATTATTTATGACACTCACGTCAAGCATTGAACTCGTGTAAAAGATTGTTAAACACACACACACACACACACACACACACACACACACACCACACCTCGAACATCTCGTTGTGTCTGAGCGGGCGGTTGGTCATGACCACGCCGTTGTTGAACTCGTCCAGCGGTCTCCTCCTCTCCGCCGTCTTGTTGTTGTTGCTGAGTTTGATCAGCGTGCCGCACTTCTCGTGGAACAGCAGCGCGTCGTTGGTGGTCATCCCGCTGTTGTTCATCACCGTCCCTCCACCTCCTCCTCCACCTCCTCCTCCTCCACCTCCTCCTCCACCTCCTCCTCCACCTCCTCCTCCTCCACCTCCTCCTCCTCCTCCTCCTCCACCACCTCCTCCGGTCCCGGGCGGGCTGTTATTATTATCCTCAGCACGGCCTCCGCCCCCGTTCTCGTTCCCCCGCGATCCGTTACTGCCTCCTGTTCCCGCTCGGGACGAGTCAGAACTTCCTCCGGAACCGCCGGTTCCACCCAAACCCAGGTCCTCTCCGCCCTCGTCTTCGGAGCGGTACAGCGACACGATGGCGTTGTTAAACACGTCGAATAGCTGGTGCTCCGTCAGGACTTGGGCACAAAAAACAACAGGCAGACATCGTTATTGCGACGCAAGCGCCGCGACAGCCAATCAGGTTTGGATATGCAAATTCGCCTCGTTATAATTAAATCCTAACAAGGAGACCCTGGTGGTTCCGCAAACGCCGCCTCACACCACCGTCGCCTATTTCCCTAAAACAGCACGCTCCTTAAAAACAGACGGGTCAAAAGTTTGTGGACAGCTGTGGGGTTTTGCTTTCTTCTAATAGGATATGAATCTAAATCTGATTCACATCCGATTAGTGGCCTGGCAGAACCCTCGGATCGGACTCCACACAGTAAACAACAACAATCATCAAACAAACAATCATCATCAATGAAAGACTGGAAATTTCCATCCCTTTATTATACCATGGTTTTTTTTTGTGTATTGACCAGATTGCACTAACCCCGCCCACTAGTTCCTGATTGGTTAATGTAAAAATCTCTTGATTCCCGGTATTACAATTTTATATCAGTGATGGGAAGATGCGATCATTTGGCGACAAATGCATAAGTAACGTTAGTTATTTTTTTGTCGTGCGAATGTCAAGATTACGAGCAAAATAAAAACAAATAAATAAATAAATAAATCGATAGCATTGTGTAGCGCGACGAAACAACAAACGAATCGAAAAGAGTCGAGTAGATGAACTGTTTCGATTCTGTTTCCGGTTCATTCCTAATGGAGATTTTTTTCAGCGATTCATTCATGCGTAAAACAAACAAACAAACAAACAAACAAACAAACAAATGAATCACTCTTTCAGGTCACGCGAATCACATTAAAGAGTCGTTTAAAACGAGCGAATCGTTCACGAGTTCACGAATCGTTAAATACCGGTGTCTGGATCGAAGTTGTTGGGGAATTTGTCGGGGCGGCCGTGTCTGTGTCCGCGTCCTCGTGTGTGTTCGGGCACTGAGGATGAAAAATAAAGACATTATTGTATATATATATATATATATATAGATATATATATATATATATATATATATATATATATATATATATATATATATATATATCATTATTTGGTGCGAGGGGGCGAATACCGTCATCGGCCGAGCCGTTCGGCAGGGACTTGATGGCGGGAACCCCGGGTAAAGACACGCCCGCAGGTCTGTCCTCGTGATCCGGCATGAGGGCAGCCGGAGACGCGTCCGTAGACCCCGACGTAGACGCCGGCCGCTCCACTTCTCCTTCTTCTATCTCGTCCCGCTCATCGACCTGCGTATCGGGCGGAGGTTCGCAGCTCATCACGGTGACCTGAGTGCACTTCCCGTACAGGTCCACTACGGCCCACAGGCGCGAGGGCAGCCCGCTGGCCGCCGCGCCGCAGTCCTGCCCGTTCACCCACAGGTGGAGCTCTCCCTGGCCGTTCCTCTGGATCCCCACGCGGTCCCCTTCGGCCAGCTGGTCCAGGTCGCGTCCGTATTCCTCCAGCACCGAGCGCCCGTCCTTCAGCACCGAGCATCCGGAGACGATCCACGAGCCGCCCTTCAGCCCCGTCGCGCTGCTCGGGAAGTCCAGAGCGGCCGGGTCCAGCGCCGTCACGCCGATCTCTATGGATCCGCTCCACGAATTCACCTGCAAACAAACAACGTGATGACATCACACATACAATGTTGCAGGTTTACAAAAAACAAACTCTAAATATAAGAATAATAATATATCATATATAATAATATCACTTCACTTTAGGCGTAAATTAATCCTAGATTTCGTTCCTGGCGCTTTGTTATTTTAAGCACCCACAGCGATATATCGTTTACCGCGATATCTTTAAGTACCGCGATATCTTTAAGTATCGATTTTCCTCTGGGCAAAATAAATCATCAAACTTCATACATTTAAGCCTAATAAACACCACACCATTGTGATGTAATAACCTCGCGTGTTTACTAACAAGTTTTCTTTTAATTTTTAATAGTCGGTTTGTTTATTATTATTATAGTTAGCAAACAAGCCGGCTGTCAGTGGGAACGCTAGCTTCAGGCATGATTCAAAAATACGGCACAAACGATTCAACGCTCAAAAACGAATTTCCCTGACGCTATTTTTTATTCTACATTGATATGAAATGTATTAAAATATTATAATGATTAAAAAATAAAAGCTTTATTTATTGCTAATACAGGCGCGTCTGTCAATGAGCTAAGCTGGATGTTTTTCTTTCCCTATCCGTTTTCGAAAAGTCCCGCCCCCCTGTGTCCTTATTGGACCGGAATGGTGGAGGGGTGAGTTACTAGCCAATAGAGAAGCGGGAAATGAAACGTACCCGAGCCGTACGTAATACAAAAAGGCGGGGTTTGACACGAACATAGGTGGGTTAATAAAACACGGCTCGTTAGATAAAATAGCGGTTGAGCCTTAATAATACAAGAGACATGTCATGATTTAATACATTTGCCTCCGTGTTAAATGGACACATCACACTGACTCGGATTCAGCGTGTGACAAGGAAATATTCCCGTCACTGAGGATCAAATTCGGAGGAAAAACCGAGGGCTGTGTGTCAAATATACCAGTAGTGCACTAATTAGGGCGCAAGTACTGGTGGGTATGTATGCTACAGTAGTGCCCTTGTGTACTGAGCACGCATGGGTTTGAGATGCAGCCCGGCACTGCAGACAAACCGACGGCAGCTACCTAGCTGAGCCCGACGAGGCGGACTTGTTTACCTTCTTGTCGATCCGGACCGTAAAGACATCGCGGTCCCGCAGCGGCTCTCGGCTCAGCACCAGGCCGTGATTGAACTCCTGGACCGGCTGGTTTCGCTGCGCCGTGCGGTTCGAGTTGGACAGCCCGATGAGCTTTCCGCTGCGCGGGTGCAGCTCGGCCGCCATCTTCGCTGGGGCGGCGCGCTTCGCGACACTTTGCGACAGCCGGGAACGCCTAGCGGCAGCCCATGTCTCTGCAGGGCGATGATGATGATGGTGGTGATGATGATGATGATGATGGTGATGGTGATGATGGTGATGATGGTGATGATGATGATGCAGTAATGGATAGGGGCATGATGATGATGTGGATTATGGTGATGCTGATGATGATGAGGTGATGATTATGTGTGGAGGCTGATGTATGGTGAATGATGTGTGATGTGTGCTGGAGATCTGCTATGATGTCTGATGATGCCTGATGTGGTATGATGGTGAGGGTGCTGTGTGATGCTGTCTATGTATGGTGTGGCTGGTGATGAGCTGGTGGTGATGACCTGGTGATAATGATGTGATGTGCCGATGTTTTATGTGATGATGATGTGCTTGTGCTGTGCTGATGATCTGCTGATATGTGCTGCTGAGCGGCTGCTGACAATTTGCTCATGCATGCGCTGATGATGGTGATGATGGTGATGGATGATGAGATGTGATGATGTGTGATGGTGCTGGTTGGTGGTGTGATGATGATGATGCTGGTGCTTATGATGATGACTGACTGATGTAATGATGTGGTGATGATTGATGATGGTTGTTGATATGATGATGATGATGAATGGTGTTTATGATGATATGATGATGATGCTGTTATGATGATGATGATGGTGCTGATGATGGTGATGATGTTTATGTGATGATGATGATGATGATGATGGTGATTATGATGATGATGATGGTGATGATGTTTATGTGATAGCATGAAGATGATGGATGCGATGATCTGATTCTGAATGTGATGTGATGATGGTGATGATGGTGATGATAATTGATGATGATGTTGGTGTGATGATGATGTCTGTGTTGATGATGATGATGATGCTGATGATGATGATGTGTGATGATGATGATGATGCTGATGGTGTGATGATGTGATGATGATGATGATAATGATGATATGATTGATGTGATGTGATGCTGCTCGATGCTATGTGATGATGATGATGCTGATGACTGATGGATGGTGATGATGTGTTGTGATTATGATCGATGATTGCTGACTGATGATGATGATGATTTTTGATGCGACTGATGGGCTGATGACTGTAAATGTTGATGATGATGATGATGGTGATGCTGATTTATGTGATGATGATGATGATGTGATGATGAAAAGATGATGATGATGATGATGACTGATGATGCGTATGTGAATGATGTTTCTTGATGATGATGGTGATGATGATGATGGTGATGATGATGGTGATGATGATGATGATGATGATGATGATGATGATGATTATGCTGGTGATGCATGATGGTGATTGTGATGATGTGATGTTTTATGTGATGATGATGATGATGGTGCTGATGATGATGTGATGATCTGATGGTGTGATGATGATGTGATGTGATGATGCTAAATGATGGATGATGATTATGATGATGTGGTGATGATGATGATGCATGATGATGATATGATGATGATGATGATGTGATGATTTGATGTGATGATGATGTGTGATGATGTTTGACGGTGATGATGATGATGGTGATGATGCTGATGATGATGGTGATGTGATGGTGATGATGATGATGGGATTGATGTTGAGTGATTGATGTGATGATGATGATGATGATGATGATTATGATGGTGAGAGATGTGATGCATGTGTGATGATGTGATGATGATGATGTGATGATGATGTGATGATGATGATGATGATATGATGATGATGATGATGATGATGATGATGATGATGATGATGGATGATGATGATGATGATGGTGATGATGGTGATGATGTGATGATGATGATGATGATGTGATGATGATGATGTGATGTGATGATGATGATGATGATGTGATGATGATGATGATGATGATGATGATGTGCGTGTGAGATGGAGATTGATGGTGATGGTGATGATGATGGTGGTGGATGATGATGGTGATGATGATGATGATGATGATGATGATGATGATGATGTTGATGATGATGGTGATGATGATGATGGTGGTGATGGTGATTGTGATGATGATGATGGTGATGATGATGATGATGATGGATGATGATGATGATGATGATGATGGTGATGGTGATGATGATGATTGATGATGGTGATGATGATGATGATGTGATGATGGTGATGATGATGATGATGATGTGATGATGATGATGATGGTGATGGTGATGATGTTTATGTGATGATGATGATGATGACAATGATGATGATGATGATGATGATGGTTATTGTGATGATGATGATGATGATGTTTGTGGTGATGATGATGATGATGTTTATGTGATGATGATGATGATGATGATGATGATGATGATGATGATGATGATGATGATGGTTATGATGATGATGATGATGATGATGATGATGATGATGATGATGATGATGATGATGATGATGATGATGATGTTTATGTGATGATGATGATGATGATGATGATGGTGATGATGATGATGATGATGATGATGATGTGATGTGGTGATGATGATGATGATGATGATGTATTGATGTGATGATGATGATGATGATGATGGGTGATGATAATGATGATGATGATGATGATGGTGGATGGTGATGATGTTATGGTGATGATGATGATGATGATGATGTTTGATGTTGTGATGTTGATGATGATGATGATGATGATGGTGATGTGCTGTGTGATGATGATGCTGTGATGATGGTGATGATGATGATGGATGGATGATGTGATGATGATGATGATGATGTGATGGGTTGGCATTCCATCCAGGGTGTATCCTGCCTTAATATGCCCATAGACGCCTGAGATAGGACACAGACTCCCCGTGACCCGAGGGAAGATCGGATAAAGCGGTAGAAGATGAATGAATGAATGAATGAATGAATGAATAAATTCCAACACTACAGCATTTTCACCAGTGACCATTTTCCGCATTGATGGACGCCTGTTTAAAAAGCCACTGAATAAAAAAAATAAAGGTTTAATTTTTTCCCGCAATTCTTTGAGAAGAATTTTTTTCTCCTCAACTATAAACATCTTGTGAATGATCTCAGGTCTGTTTGCAAATATCTCCACTAGATGGCACTAGAGATCTTGCATTATAACGCAAAAAAACGTTCTTTCTTTCGTTTGTTCTTTCTTTCTTTCTGTCGTTTGTTCTTTCTCTCTTTCTTTCTTTCGTTCGTTCGTTTTTTCTTTCTTTCTTTTCTTTCTTCGTTTGTTCTTTCTTTCTTTCTTTATTTCTTTCTTTTATTCGTTTTGTTCTTTATTTTGTTTCTTTCTTTTGTTTGTTCTTTCTTTTTTGTTCTTTTTCTTTTCTTTTCTTGTTGTTTCTTTCGTTTTTCTTCATTCTTTCCTTTCATGTCTTTCTTTTTCTTTTTTCTTTCTAGTTTGTTTTTCTTTTTTTTTCTTTTCTTTTTTCTTTCTTTCTTTCTTTCTTTCTTTCTTTCTTTCTTTCTTTCTTTTTTTCTTTTGTTCTTTCTTTCTTTTCTTTTTTTTTTCTTTCTGTCTTTCTTTCTTTCTTTCTTTCTTTCTTTCTTTCTTTGTTCTGTCTTTCTGTCTTTCTTTCCTTCTTTCTTTTTTTCTGCAGTGCTGAGCATCAATGATGGAGAATTTGGGCAGCCAAAGCTAAACCCGGTTTATGGAAATGATAAGAGCACAGATGGAGAAAAGTTACAGCTTTATGTAGAAATCCAGAGACACACAATCCTGTAGCACAACATCCCGGAGAAGAACCCCCTACCCCCCTGCGGGACGGGGAGGGACATGTAGTGTATGGACAGAATTAGGACACCTGACTATTCTGACCAATATGTGTTTTCTATTGACGAGTTATTTTAGTATAAAGCTTTAATCTGTTTACCATTTAATACGTATTAATTTAATGATCTTATTGTAATGGTGAATAAAACTGGCTTGTAAGAAATCCTGAGCCTGAGCTGGAGGTAGTCTAAAAAGTGACTTTCTGTTAATTAGGGTTCATGTTGGGGCCAATTATGTTGTTCTGTATATAGGGTAAACTTCCTGATAGAGACATCGCAAACATTATTGATGGACTCGTATATTCTCCAGAACACTTTTTCCTCGTAATAAAGATCTTTTTGGTCGAAACATTTGCTTTATTATTGTCATATGCATCCAACATCGAGTCTCCGACGTCGTTCCGATCGCAACGAGATCCTGCTCTCTTATTCAAATGATGGGTGCCAATACTTTTTGCATTTTGGGGATGTGAGTAGTGAGATTGGACATACAGTATGCAGAAACGGGCAATTAAAAAACCAACTGTCGGACAATAAAAACGAACAACAAAAATAACAATAAACAAACAATAAAATCTGAGTGTGTCATGCTTCTTTTTTTTATTTTTATTTTTTCAGGATAAATCCACATGATATTTAATCAGGTCTCTCTCAAAAAAGGGTTAAAAAGTGAAGAAAAAAAAGTTAGGTTTTTTTTCATATTTATTTATTTATTTATTTAACTTTTTTTTATTTTTTTTATTTATTTATTTATTTGTTTGTTTGTTTGCTTATTTATATATTTATTTATCTAGTCTAAAACATGTTTTGAAGGTATATCTACATGCACGCACAACTAACACGCAGTTTTTTTTTTTTTTTTAATTTTTTATTTGTTTGTTTATTTGTTTATTTATTTATTATCTAGTCTAAAAGATGTTTTGAAGTGTATTTCTACATGCACGCACAATAAACACGCAGTTATTTTTTTCATATTTATTTATTTATTTATTTATTTATTTATTTATTTATTTATTATTTATTCTTACTAGTCTAAAAGATGTTTTTGAAGTGTATTTCTACATTCACGTACAACAATAAAACACGCAGATTTTTTTTTTTTTTATATATTTTTTTATTTATTTATTTATTTATTTATTTTTATCTAGTCTAAAAGATGTTAGAAGTGTATATCTACATGCACGCACAATAAACACCCAGTTATTTTTTTTTTCATATTTTTGTATTTATTTATTTTATTTATTTATTATTTATCTAGTCTAAAAGATGTTTTGAAGTGTATATCTACCATGCACGCACAATAAACACGCAGGTATTGTTTTCATATTTATTTATTTATTTATTTATCTAGTCTAAAAAATGTTTTGAAGTGTATTTCTACATTCACGCACAATAAACACGCAGTTATTGTTTTTTTTCATATTTATTTATTTATTTATTTATCTAGTCTAAAAGATGTTTTGAAGTGTATTTCTACATTCACGCACAATAAACACGCAGTTATTGTTTTTCATATTTATTCATTTATTTATTTATTTATTTATTTGTCTAGTCTAAAACATGTTTTGAAGTGTATATCTACATGCACGCACAATAAACACGCAGTTATTGTTTTTTTCATATTTATTTATTTATTTATTTATTTATTTATTTATTTTATTATCTATTGTATGTCTAGGCTAAAGATGTTTTGAAGTGTATGTCTACATGCACGCACAATAAACACGCAGTTATTTTTTTTTTCATATTTATTTATTTATTTATTATTTATTTATTTGTTTGTTTGTGTTGTCTTACATTTGATTGTTTATTTATTTATTTATTTATCTAGTCTAAAAGATGTTTTGAAGTGTATATCTACATGCACGCACAATAAACACGCAGTTATTTTTTTTTTTCATTTATTTATTTATTTTTATTTATTGTCTTTGTTTGTTTTGGATTTTATTTGTTTTATTACTTTCATTTTATTTATTTATTTATTTATTTATTTATTTGTTTGTTTGTTTGTTTATTTATTTATTTATTTATCTAGTCTAAAAGATGTTTTGAAGTGTATATCTACATGCACGCACAATAAACACGCAGTTATTTGATGATAATGAAGCAATTTCTAATAAATAAATCTCGTTTTCGCTCGTCTATCATTCGGTATGAAATAAATATGATTTTCTTTATTATTTATTAGTTCCACAGATGTTGATACGTTGTGCAATAAGCGCTCAATTTAAAACACGCAGAGATCATAATCGCAAAATAAAGTGCGGTCCAGCAGCAATCAGGTCACAAACAAACACGGACAGGAAGGAAACGGAGGCTGCGGAACATCTGGAACGTCTGGAAACGGGACAAGAGAAGAACATGTTTTTAGAGGAATATTCCGGAAAAACATTCCGAGCGGCGGTTTAGTGGTTAGCACGTTCGCCTCACACCGCCAGGGTCCGGGTTCGATTCCCGTCTCGGCCATGTGTGTGTGTGGAGTTTGTGCATGTGCCTCAGGGGGTTTTTCTCCGGGTTCTCCGGTTTCCTCCCCCTAGTGTGTGTGTGTGTGTGAGATGAGTTGGCATTCCATCCAGGGTGTATCCTGCCTTAATGCCCATAGACACCTGAGATAGACACAGACTCCCCGTGACCCGAGGGAAGATCGGATAAAGCGATAGAAGATGAATGAATGAATGAATGAATGAATGAACATTCCGGGCGTCGTCACCGAGCAATTCCGCCTGGACGGAGGGAGACATTAAGGTCCATGCTGTGTAAGCGTTATTTGGAACGCATACAAATTTTCCATCAAATTTCAGGAATGGCCTTCCGGAGTCACATGACCAGAATTCCGGGATGAAGAGGAAAACTCCAAGGGAGAATAATTTGGACATTTGATAAAAGGAAAACCCCGTTCTCTCTCTCTCTCTCTCTCTCTCTCTCTCAAAAAAAACATAAAAGGCATAAATAATATATTAAATAATGCTACAGTCTATGCAACAAAATCGTTCCTAAATAAAATGTTCAGTCTTCTCTACTATAAATGCCTATTCAGCGTCTTTAGGACGGGACACGGTTATGACGGTCCTCCCGTCCAACGGGGCGAAGAGAGGGTAGAGTTTCCCACGGAAACGCCCGGTGAAAGTGAAGATGTGCGATTTGCTCTCCACGTCGTAGAAGGAGATCTGACCCTCCTCGTAGTCCACGTATACCCCGATCTTCTTGGGCACCGGGGTCAGACTGAGCGGCGTCTCGGGGTCCGTGCAGGCGTAGAACTGTCTGGTGCTCCTCCACAGCGTCCAGTAACCCTTGGACGGCTTCATGGGGAAGCGTCCGTGTCTCTCGGAGGACGCCGTGGTGACTCCGAGCCTCCAGTAGCCATTGTTGGCTAAATCCACCTCCCAGTAGCTGCGTCCTCCGGAGAAACCCGTCCAGCCCAGGACGCACGGCCAGCCGTCGAAGCGCTGAGGGTTGTGCGGTAAATCCGCTTCCTCCTGACTTTCCTGGACCTTCTTCAGATCCTCCGAGAGCAGCAACCAGGGGTGCGCAGTCGCCGGGTCCAGACTGACGTCCACTGGGGCACAAAAAGGGGCGGAGTTTAGAAATACATTGCGCAATCGAATTAAACTTTGATTCCTTTGTTGTGACAGAAACGTACCTGATGCGCTGGTGATCCAATTCCACACTAAAGAAATAATGGAGAAATAAACGATTACACACACACACACACACACACACACACACACATGTACAATTATCTATAGTGCCAATGGAAACCCACCTGACTTGGGGATGTATTGTTGTGTTCCTGTTATAAGGGGAAAATAAAGACACAGATACATATCAGAAAACAACTTTTAATAGAATATAATATTATTAGTTCTGTCAATCAATTAAATGCAGCATAAATAAATACTTTCCATGTTTTTAATACTGTAAATAAACTGTAACAGATGTCATAATTATATACATTTCACTCAAAATCTCTCCCTTTAATCAAATTATTGATTATTTAATATTTATTTTACTCGTAAATTTATTCTTTAAATATGAATGTCTTGTTAATTTCAATGTTATTTGTTTAGTGTTGGTTTGAAGTGTAAAATATGGGACGTGGCTCCTTTAAGAATTGTGTTCCGGTTGCTTTTTCCATATAAACTGGTGATACGTTTAGGTTATACAGAAGCGCTTTATGCGTTCAGTAAAAAGAATGCGTTTATTGCAGTAATACGGATTTGGGAATGCGATGCGCTTGCGTAAGGTTCCATACAGTAATATACGCTAATATAGTGAGGAGATCGTACCTGTTGTGAATGCGCAGCTAGGGGGCGTAATTAGGGGGGAAATTTGGAAGTGTGAGTGGATGCACTGAACGTTTATTTATTTATTTGTTGTTGTTTTGTTGATCGGGTTTCGTTCATTTGCCAAAACAACGCAGAGTGAAGGAGCAGATCACTCACATAGTAACGCACACTGTGTTATAACATGGGCATTAAGGCAGGATACACCCTGGATGAAATGCCAACCCATCGCAGTACACTCACACACACACACACACACACACACACACATTCATACACTAGGGACAATTTTTCAAGGTGCCAATCAACCTACCGTGCATGTTTTGGACCGGGGGAGGAAACCGGAGAACCCGGAGAAAAACCCCCTGAGGCACGGGGAGAACATGCACAAACTCCACACACACATTACCGAGGACGGGAATCGAACCCGGACAACCTGGCGGTGTGAGGCGAACGTGCTAACCACTAAACCACCGCGCCCCTATATATTATATATTTATATAGTTTTGTTAAGTGGTTAATATTTGGTTTCTAATTTGCTGTTCGATGGTACGAGGTGGTTCCTGTGGTATCTCAGGTGGATGTTAGAAGGTGGAATCGAATGGATTTAATGAGATCTTAACCTTCAGAGGACTAAACATTTGTTTCAGGATCAGGATTTACATGATGTTATATTTATTTACATTATAGCGAGTTTACTATAGAGATTCTATAGGGTGTATATGATTTTCTCACCTGCTTCCCAGGAGCGCTGCTTCGCCGAGAGCCACAGCTGAGAAACCACGTCCTGGATTAACACAAGAAGACGGAGTTG
>JACRUU010000015.1:2056438-2062623 GCA_030449085.1 Kryptopterus vitreolus | reverse complement strand
TAAACATATTTATGGATCAGCTGCTTTACATTTATTTAAATGATATTTACATTTATTAATGATATACAACATTATTTAAATGATATTTACATTTATTAATGATATATACATTATTTAAATGATATTTACATTTATTAATGATATACAACATTATTTAAATGATATTTACATTTATTAATGATATATACATTATTTTAAATGATATAATTGAATTAAACCAAATGATTAATAATGATGTAATGAAACATTGGGGATAAATGGTGGTTCAGTTTGATTAAAAACACTTAAATCAATTATAAATAAATTATTTATAATTTATTATCTTAAATGTTTATTTAATGCCATTTGTTCAAATAGGAAGAATTAATCAGTAAATAATTTACCTTGACACTCAAATTGGCATTTATTTATTTATTTATTTAATTGTATTACATTTTTCACACTTTTAATTCATAATTATTAACAATATTTCCTATTGATAAAAATATTGATTTAATGAAGTCACTAATGAATGTTTTTCAATATTTGCTCGTTAAAGAATTTTAGCGATAGTTTGTATTCATGGTTTACATTCTTAATTTTTTTTTATAGTTACAAAAATATAGTTAAAAAAATACAGTTACAAATTTTGAAATATATTTTATTTAAATAGAAATAGAATTTTCTTGTTTAGTCGCTATCTATATTTATTTTCCCTGTTTATTTCTTAAATATAATACATTTTTATTGGTTAGCGTTGAATGTAAATCAAATGTAAGACCTTTTTTCAATGTTTATTTTTATAGGTTGCTTTAATTGTCGGGGGGGGGAAATAACCCCTAAAAATTAATATTATAAATACCAAAAAAAAACAAAAAATAAATATATAATATATAAATATATAATATTAGAGTCAATGTTAATTTATTTTGATAAGGTTCCGTTAATCTCGTTTACAGTAAGGAGATATTAGTGTGTGTGGTGTGTGTGTGTGTGTGTGTGTGTGTGTTTGGTGTGTGTGTGTGTGTGTGTGTGTGTGTGTGGTGTTGTATGACCTTGCTGTCGTCCTTCAGTAAGGACCAGGTGATGAACTCGAGCAGCGGCATTAATGAAACCAGTCTCTTCTTCTTCAGCCCGAGCAAACGGAGCATCTGAGTCAGCTCATCTCCCAGCATGCCACAGCGCTGCGTGTGGGGAAACAGCGATCAGGTCGAAGTTATATCCCACGTTAACAACAGCGTTATAACGACCTGAACAGCCGCCAAGAACAACAGCGAAGTCGTTCATTAACGAGGAAACGGGTGAAGGCTTTCGTTAGGACGTCTTTCCTCTGGCTCACCTCTGACACACTCTGTAGCTCTTTAGCCCACTCCATAACTCTCTCCTGCACCACTTCACCTCCATCTCCTCCCTCCTTCTCCTTCTCCTCCTCCTCCCCCTCCTCCTCGTCCTCCTCATCATCATCATCCTCACCGCCCCGGAATCTCTCCTGCAGCCACGGACTCGCTTTAGATACCTAACATACACATATCACACATGATATTAACATCAGATCTCCCCTTCAACACAACAGCATAAAGATCACACAATAATTATATATAATATAATATAATATAATATCCTTTTATATAATCTAATATAATAAAATATAATACAATATAATTATAATATAATAAAAATAATATAATTATAAGGGGGCACGTGGGCTTAGTGTTTAGCACGTTCGCCTCACACCGCCAGGTCCGGGTTCGATTCCCGTCTCGGCCATGTGTGTGTGTGGAGTTTGCATGTTTCTCCCCGTGCCTCAGGGGGTTTTTCTCCGGGTTCTCCGGTTTCCTCCTTCCTCCCCCTCCCCTGCCAAAAACATGCGCGGTAGGGTTGATTGGCACCTTGGAAAATTGTCCCTAGTGTATGAATGTGTGTGTGTGTTGTGTGTCCTGTGATGGGTTTGGCATTCCATCCAGGGTGTATCCTGCCTTAATGCCCATAGACGCCTGAGATAGGCACCGACTCCCTTCCCCGTGACCCGAGGGAAGATCGAACGCTAGAAGATGAATGAATGAATGAATGAATAATTAGTTTTTGCATGTTCTCCCCGTGCCTCAGGGGGTTTTTCTCCGGGTTCTCCGGTTTCCTCCCCCGGTCCAAAAACATGCAGGTTGGTTGATTGGCACCTTGGAAAATTGTCCCGTGTGTGTGTGTGTGTGTGTGTGTGTGTGTGTGTGTGTGTGTGTCCTGCAATGGGTTGGCATTCCATCCAGGGTGTATCCTGCCTTAATGCCCATAGACGCCTGAGATAGACACAGACTCCCCGTGACCCGAGGAAGATCGGATAAAGCCGGTAGAAGATGAATGAATGAATGTAACGATGTGTCTTCATGAGATAAGTCCCTGCTGAGTTTTATTAGCAGACCGTTGTTGGATATTAGATCTAATCCCTCACCATGTCGACGCTCTTCAGCTCATCAGCCCACTTCAGGATGAGTTTACGGCTCTCCTCCAAACTGCGCTCAGTCCGAGGGTCGTCCTGGGGATGGCCTGAAGTGCATTCATCTCCTCCGTCACCATCCTTCTGGAATCACACACACACACACACGCACACACACACACACACACACACACACACACCACACACACACACACACACACACACCTCTGTTCTGCTTCTTCTTTCTTCACACGCAAAAGTTTCATCCGAAACATCTGCCCTCTTTTCATAATCAGCATTTACAGCTTTTTATACAACAAGCGGGTCATAAATCACGACTCCAGATCAGCGTCTCCGTGTTTATCAATCAACAATCACTGCAATAAATAATATAATAAATAATACACTCTGTAAATAAATCCTACAAAATCCTGTCTTCAATTATTAAATATAGTCCCTTTACAAGTATCTTTACAGACCCTTATTTAAATGTAGTCCCCTTACAAGTACCTTTACAGACCCTTATTTAAATGTAGTCCCTTTACAAGTACCTTTACAGACCCTTATTTAAATGTAGTCCCTTTACAAGTACCTTTACACACCCTTATTTAAATGTAGTCCCCTTTACAGACCTTTACAAACCTTATTTAAATGTAGTCCCTTTACAAGTACCTTTACACATCCTTATTTAAATGTAGTCCCCTTACAAGTACCTTTACAAACCTTTATTTAAATGTAGTCCCTTTACAAGTACCTTTACACACCCTTATTTAAATGTAGTCCCCTTACAAGTACCTTTACAAACCTTTATTTAAATGTAGTCCCTTTACAAGTACCTTTACACAGTACTTGGGTTTGTAAAGGTACTTGTAAAGGGGACTACATTTAAATAAAGGTTTGTAAAGGTACTTGTAAGGGGACTACATTTAAATAAGGGTCTGTAAAGGTACTTGTAAGGGGACTACATTTACAGACCCTTATTTAAAAGCAGTCCCCTTACAAGTGTTTTCAAAATGTGTCGTTCTTTAGTTTCAGGTACTTTTCATAATTGGTTTATACAATTACACAATAACTTTGTTTATTTATTTATTTACTATAAGTTTGAGGATTGTCTCTAGTGATTGTCTCACTGTTTCGTCTCTAAAGGAAGAAACAGTGGAATAAGGAAGCGATGGGGAAAACCCCAGTCACGCATGACCAGCCTGGACTTTGTG
This sequence comes from Kryptopterus vitreolus, assembly GCA_030449085.1. Taxonomy (NCBI): domain Eukaryota; kingdom Metazoa; phylum Chordata; class Actinopteri; order Siluriformes; family Siluridae; genus Kryptopterus; species Kryptopterus vitreolus. The sequence goes on along the minus strand of JACRUU010000015.1, from coordinate 2,059,002 downwards.
GATGGATATGGAGTTCCTGAAACTGCTCGGGTTATTATTCGGACTCACCTTACACACTTGTGCCACCTGTAGCTTCCAGTTGTTGAGGAAGTTGATGCACTGCTGCAGGCTGCGCAGATCTTTCAGGCTCTGCTGATGATGTCTCTGCTATCGAGAACGCAGACACCCAATGAGAGAAACCACATTTATAAACAGAACCTCATGAAGGCACTTACAGGACTAATGACCCGCTACAGCCCTGGGAGAACCGTTCCTCTGAAACTACACATGCAGTTATGAATCCGGTTCCAGTGCAAGAAAGACTCCTGTGCTAATTTATTTCCCCTCTAAGGTCTTTAACAGACCTTTACAAGTACCTTTACACATCCTTATTTAAATATAGTCCCCTTACAAGTACCTTTACACACCCTTATTTAAATGTAGTCCCCTTACAAGTACCTTTACACACCCTTATTTAAATGTAGTCCCCTTACAAGTACCTTTACACACCCTTATTTAAATGCAGTCCCCTTACAAGTACCTTTACAAACCCTTATTTAAATGCAGTCCCCTTACAAGTACCTTTACACACCCTTATTTAAATGTAGTCCCTTTACAAGTACCTTTACACATCCTTATTTAAATGTAGTCCCCTTACAAGTACCTTTACAGACCCTTATTTAAATGCAGTCCCTTTACAAGTACCTTTACAGACCCTTATTTAAATGTAGTCCCCTTAGCAAGTACCTTTACACACCCTTATTTAAATGTAGTCCCTTTACAAGTACCTTTACACACCCTTATTTAAATGTAGTCCCCTTACAAGTACCTTTACAGACCCTTATTTAAATGCAGTCCCCTTACAAGTACCTTTACACACCCTTATTTAAATGTAGTCCCTTTACAAGTACCTTTACAGACCCTTATTTAAATGTAGTCCCCTTGCAAGTACCTTTAAAGACCCTTATTTAAATGTAGTCCCTTTACAAGTACCTTTACACACCCTTATTTAAATGTAGTCCCTTTACAAGTACCTTTACACACCCTTATTTAAATGTAGTCCCTTTACAAGTACCTTTACAGACCCTTATTTAAATGTAGTCCCCTTACAAGTACCTTTACAGACCCTTATTTAAATGCAGTCCCCTTACAAGTACCTTTACTTTACCTTTAAGACCTTATTAAATGTCCCCTTTACAAGTACCTTTACAGACCCTTATTTAAATGTAGTCCCTTTACAAGTCCCTTTACACACCCTTATTTAAATGTAGTCCCTTTACAAGTACCTTTACAGACCCTTATTTTAATGTAGTCCCCTAGCAAGTACCTTTACAGACCCTTATTTAAATGTAGTTCCCTTTACACACCCTTATTTAAATGTAGTCCCCTTACAAGTACCTTTACAGACCCTTATTTAAATTTAGTCCCTTTACAAGTTTAAATGTAGTCCCTTTACAAACCTTTATTTAAATGTAGTCCCTTACAAGTACCTTTACAAACCTTTATTTAAATGTAGTCCCTTTACAAGTACCTTTACACACCCTTATTTAAATGTAGTCCCCTTTACAGACCCTTACTTAAATGTAATACCTTTACAAGTACCTTTACACACCCTTATTTAAATGTTTAAATGTCTTTAACAGACCTTTATTTTAATGCACTCACTGCCAGCTGGAGTCAGAGCACAGGGTCAACCATGATACAGCGCCCCCTGGAGCACAGAGGGTTAAGGGTCTTTGCTCAATGATCCAAGGTTGGCAGCTTGGTGATATACCGGGACTCGAACCCCCGACCTTCCGATCAGTGACCCATTCCCCCTGCAAGCCCGATATGAGGGGTCTCTAAAGTACTTTTACAGAACCCTATGTAAATGCAGCCCCCCTTCAAGTACTTTAGAGGCCCCTATTTTATTGCAGGACCCCTCCAAGTACCTTTACAGGTCCCTATATAACTGCACTACTCCTGCAATTACCTTTAAACATCCCAATGTAAATATTGTTAACTGTACAGCTCCTTTTGTGAATACAGTACTCTTAATGGACCCCGTTGTGGATGTTTGGGCCCCTATTAATACCTTCTAAAGTACCTTAAATAACATCTATGACTTCCACATTCCCGAAGTTCCTTTAAAAACCTCCACATTTGCTTGAAAAACACCCTGAAACCCCCACGCGAATGCAGAGAAACAGCATTTACCTGCGAGCGTGACGAGGTGCTCTTGCTGTTCTTGAACGCGCTGCTGGGAGCCGAGCTGTGAACCTGCAGCGTTTCTTCAGGAAGATTCCAGCGCACCGCACCGATCGAGTGGCTCTGCCCTTCCACGCTGGCCACGGGATTTAATTCTGCCAGCGATAGAGGGATTATTATTATTATTATTATTATTATTATAGAGATTTCGATTTTGCAATTGTATTTGAATTATTCAAATTATTATGAAAATTATGAATTTATTATTTATTATTAATTTATTAATTTAATATGTATTTATTTATATACTTTGCCCTCACAAATGTATTCTTTATTTAATCTGTCTGGATTTTTCTTTATTATTAAAAAGTGAAATAAATATTCATAATTGGCTTATG
>JACRUU010000015.1:2036438-2043938 GCA_030449085.1 Kryptopterus vitreolus | reverse complement strand
GAGACTTACGCTTGTCTCCTTCGTAAAAGCCGAGTGCGGAGGTTTAAAGGCAATGTGAGCTTAATGCTGGTGGGACTTGAACTCATAATGTTCTGATCACAAATCCACCATTTTAACTTGTACACTTGCTCCATTAGGCGTCAAACTCTGAAGCAGAAGGTCGCAGGTTCAAATCCCAGCACCACCAAGCTGCCCTTGATGAATCCCCTTAAAGCATCTGACAAATGTCCTCAATGTAATGTATATAAATGTATAGGCAGGAAAATAAAGCGGGTTATGTTGTTATGATACACTGTATTTATGTAGAAGAGAAAAGAATCACAGTGGATGTGATAAATCTCAGTTTCCCACCTTATAACTGATTCCTCTCGGGAACAAAGCCATGAACTCTGGCGACTCGTAACCCTGAACCTGCCTGTGCTGAACCGGATCTCCACCCAGGAAGTTATCCAGCTGAGTGGCCAAGACGGCACAAGCCACCTGCTCATCACGGGTGGACTTTTCACCTGACGGAGGGGAAAAAAGAAAGAGGGAGGGGGGAAAAAAAGATAGAAAGAAAGAGAGAAAGAAATAAAGAAATGCAAGAAAGAAAAAGAAAGAAAAAGAAAAAGAAATTGAAAAAGAAAGAAAGAAAGAAAGAAAGAAAGAAATTGAAAGAAAAAGAAAGAAAGAAAGAAAGAAAGAAAGCGAAATTGAAGAGAAAAAGAAAGCAAAGAAAAACCCCCAAAATTGCCCGAAAAAAGAAAGAAAGAAAGAAATTGCCCCCCCCCGCCCCCGCCTGCCGCCCCCCCCGCCCCGCCTTCCCCCCAAAGCCCCCGCCCGAAAGAAAGCGAAAGCCCGAAAAAATTGCCCCCTCAAAAGCCCCAGAAAAAGAAGAAAGAAAGAAAGCCCCCAAAGAAAAATTGCCGAAATTGAATGAGAATTGCCCCGAAAAAAAAATTTGCCCCGAAAGCCTTGAAAGAAAACTGAAAGAAAGAAAAAATGAAAAAAAGCCCTTGAACAAGAAAGAAAGAAAGCGAAATTGAAAAAGAAAGAAAGAAGAAAGGAAAGAAAAAAAAAAAAAAAAAAAAAAAAAAAAAAAAGAAAGAAAGAAAGAAAGAATGAAAGAAAAGAAAAAGAAAGAAAAGAAAAAGAAAAAATTACTGCAAATTGAAAAAAGAAAGAAAAATTAATGCAGAAATTGATAAAGAAGGATGAAAGAAAAAGAAAAATAAATTGAAAAAAAAGAAGAAAGAAAGAAAGAAAGACAAAAATGGAAAAAAAAAATTCAAACATTTTATCTCAGTCATCCCGAGTTTGAAAAACTGTATAATATAATATAAAATAATATATTATTATATAGATGATATATTATAACATAACATAATATAATATAACAAAATAATATAACATATCATGTATAATAATATAATATAGATGAACAGTTAATATGAAGAATTACAGTTTTACATTTTATTTTTAAATTTTAAATGAATATTTAAATGAATATTTAAATGAATATTTAAATGAATATTTAAATGAATATTTAAATGAATATTTAAATGACGTTTAGCCGCAGTGTTCTCTCACTGCTGAAAGTAAAACTCCACACACTGTTTGTGCTTGTCGTTCCTGTGACGCTGTTGTGTGTTTGCGTCTCCGTACAGAGGGACATGTTGGTGTAAAGGCGGATACTGCAGGGCAGAAACAGGGCACGGGGGCAGAAACAGGGCACGGGGGCAGAAACAGGGCAGAGCAGGAAGCGACGTGCTGACATGCAGATCAGTGGCGTTACGTACACAGCCGTTACACAGCGAGCCAACAGGCCAGTGTTACTACTGCAACTTTAATGACCCACACAAACCTCCCTGCCTTCCTGTTCTCTCCTCGGCTTTCCTTTTTATTTTAATTCCGTCTATACAGAGTACAAACATATAAATTAAACATTTATTTACCCCAATAAAAATAATATATATATATATATATATATATATAATAATAATAATAATAATAAATAAATAAATCATTCATTCATCTTCTAGCGCTTTATCCGATCTTCCCTCGGGTCACGGGGAGTCTGTGTCTATCTCAGGCGTCTATGGGCATTAAGGCAGGATACACCCTGGATAGAATGCCAACCCATCACAGGACACACACACACACACACCACACACAAACACACACACACACACATTCATACACTAGGGACAATTTTCCAAGGTGCCAATCAACCTACCGTGCATGTTTTTTTGGACCGGGGGAGGAAACCAGAGAACCCAGAGAAAAAAAACCCCTGAGGCACGGGGAGAACATGCACAAACTCCACACACACATGGCCGAGAGGGAATCGAACCCGGACCCTGGCGGTGTGAGGCGAACGTGCTAACCACTAAACCACCATGCCCCATTACAATAAATAAATAAATAAATTTATTTATTTTATATATATATATATATATATATATATATATATAGATATATATATATATATTATAAATTTTATATAATTTTTAAAAATTATTTATTATATATATATATATATATAATATATATATATATAATAATACACACACACACATATATCTTTCTTTTATTTTAATAAATTTATTTTTTATTTAAGTGCTATATGGATTGATTTGAAAAAGATGAGCGTCCTAATACTTTTGGCCATACACTCTAGATCACTCGGCCCTTGAGTTTGACATGTAGGTGTCAAACCCGTCATGTCTAATAATAATAATAATCTTTTTTAAAGCATGCACTGACAATAAACTACATCTCCCACAATGCATGCCACTGTGTTACCGTGACGTGACGAGATCCCGCCCCACTGGAGACATTTCTACCCCAAAATGTCCAGGAAGTGAAAAATGGATGCAGATGGAAGCCAAGAAAGATGTGAAAGTGAATACATGTTTGTGATTGGAGGAGAAAAAGCGCTGTGTGTGTGTGTGTGTGTGTGTGTGTGTGTGTGTTTTGTGTTATGAGGCGACGTCGCACTTCAAACACTATATACTGTCACTATATACTGATAGTGAGTTTCAATGTTGTGGAATCCTCACAATCCACTGAGTAATCAATAACCCAAACAGGACCCATGACACAGTGTGTGTGTGTGTGTGTGTGTGTGTGTGTAATACATGTGTGATTGTCTTTTTGAGGTCTTTTCTCTCACCGATCCACATGTGCAGATCGGCTCCTTCCTCTCCTCTGTTCTGCAGCACCAGGTACGAGTCTCCGTTATAGAACGCCCCGACTTCCGACGCCACCAGCGGGACGGCCTTCAGCTTCTCCACGCGCCAGCAGTGCAGCCCCGCCTGCCTCACCTCGGGCCCAAACTGATCCGGAGCGGCCTGGAAGGGGAGCATTCTGAAGGGACATGAGACGCGACATGAAGTGACGTACTGTTTACATTTATAAACGTTTTCGTGTCCGTAATAAACACTTTCGGGGGACTTCGGGGCGAAATTTTCCATTCTTTCTACAAATGTACAAAATGTAATCATCAAATATATATATATATATATATATATTATATATATATATATATAATATATATATATATATCTATATATCAATCTCGAAAAATATAACCCACTTTCTCCGAAGGTTAGAAATGTTTTTTTTTTCATTGGAATGTTAACTTAAAGCGCCACCTAGTGGACAAACGAAACTATCAAAAAGTCGTCAAATGTAATCAGTTACTTTATGTTTATAAAGTAATATAAAACACTATTTATTACATTTTGAATAGAGATGTTTATAATCTGTTAGAAGGGGCACGGTGGTTTAGTGGTTATCACGTTCGCCTCACACCGCCAGGGTCCGGGTTCGATTCCCGTCTCGGTCATGTGTGTGTGGAGTTTGTGCATGTTCTGCATGTTCTCCCCCCCCTCCCGTGCCTCAGGGGTTTTTCCTCCGGGTTCTCCGGTTTCCTCCTCCCCCCCCCCCGGTCCATAAACATGCACGGTAGGTTGATTGGCACCTTGGAAAATTGTCCCTAGTGTATGAATGTGTGTGTGTGTGTGTGTGTGTGTGATGGGTTGGCATTCCATCCAGGGTGTATCCTGCATTAATTCCCATAGACGCCTGAGATAGACACAGACTCCCCGTGACCCGAAGGGAAGATCGGATAAAGCGCTAGAAGATGAATGAATGAATGAATGAATGAATGAATATTCTGTTATAATTACATTTCCAACACTGTTGACGCAGTGAACGTTGGTGCTCCACAACAAACAACATATTCACTACACAACACGGAGCTGACAAAGACAAATACAAAATAACAACAATCCATTGTAAACAGTGTGACTCAGCAGTGGTAATATTGGAATGTGCAAAATGAGCATGTAAACAATGTGAGACCAGTAGAGACCGGTATATATTCAATAAACGTGTGAAAGGCGTGATACGTGTGTGTGAACGGGAGAAGACGTGCATTTGTTTGTGTGTTATTTGTGTGTGGGAAAATGTTTACTGTTAAAAGTGCTGCAGAAATGAAAAACAATCCAGAGGAATTGAGAGAGAGACAGCGAGGGAAAGACGCAGAGAGACCGCAGCATTGTTGTACGATCCAAATCCCACTTCTTGTCTTTCTGTCTATCCGTCTCTGCCCTCACTCCGTTTGTTTATCGCTCTTTCTGGTGTTGTTTTCCGCTGACCGAGTGCGATGTCCTCGCCGCCCCGGACGAGTGGATACGTCCGAACCCATTCATCTGTATGTGCCGGAACGACGCAGAATTCCCAGAATTCCGAGCTAAATTATATTCTAATTATAATTTCTACATTTATTCTAAATTATTCTAAATTATATTCTCTCTCTCTCTCTCTCTCTCTCTATTTCTGTCAATCTCTTTCTCTCCTCCTGTTTACTCTCAGTTTCGGTCTACAAGTCTGACTCTCTCCTCCCCCCATGCATGTCTATCTGTCTCTCTCTCTCTCTCTCTCACTGTGTATCTCTCTCCCCCCATGCATGTCTATCTGTCTCTCTCTCTCTCTCTCACTCACTCTCTCTCACTCTGTGCATCTCCCCCTCCATGCATGTCTTTCTGTCTCTCTCTCTCTCTCACTCACTCTCTCTCACTCTGTGCATCTCCCCCTCCATGCATGTCTTTCTGTCTCTCTATCTCTCTCACTCTGTGTATCTCCCCCATGCATGTCTATCTGTCTCTCTCTCTCTCACTCTCTCTCACGCTGTGTATCTCCCCCCCATGCATGTCTATCTCTCTCTCTCTCTCACTCCTCTCCCTCCACGTCTCTCTCTCTCTCTCTCTCTCTCTCTCTTCTCTCTCTCTCTCTCTCACTCTGTGTATCTCTCTCCCCCCCATGTATGTCTATCTGTCTCTCTCTCTCTCTCAATCGGTGTACCCCCCCCCCATGCATGTCCTATCTATCCTCCTCTCTCTCACTCTGTATCTCCCCCCCATGCATGTCTATCTGTCTGTCTATCTCTCTATCTCTCTCTCACTCTGGTATCGGTCCCCCCATGCATGTCTATCTCTCTCTCACTCTGTATCTCCCCCCATGCATGTCTATCTCTCTCTCACTCTGTGTATCTCCCCCCCATGCATGTCTATCTGTCTCTCTCTCTCCCTCTCTCACTCTTTGTGTATCTCTCTCTTCCCCCGTTTTCCTCTGTCTATCGGTCTCTCTCTCTCTCCCTCTGACTTTGTGTATCTCTCGCTTCCCCCGTTTTCCTCTGTATATCTGTCTCTCTCTCTCTCTCTCACACTCTGTGTATCTCTCTCTTTCCCCGTTTTCCTCTGTCTGTCTCTCTCTCACTCTGTCTGTCTCTCTCTCTCTCTCTCTCACTATTTGTGTATCTCTCTCTTTTCCGTTTTCCTCCGTCAATCTGTCTCTCTCTCTCTCTCTCCCTCTCTTTCACTTTTTGTGTATCTCTTGCTTCACCCGTTTTCCTCTGTATATCTGTCTCTCTCTCTCTCACACACTCTGTGTATCTCTCTCTTTCCCCGTTTTCCTCTGTCTGTCTCTCTCTATCTCTCTCTCTCTCAGTCTGTATATCTGTCTCTCTCTCTCTCTCTAAGGGCGTCTGCCAAATGTAATGTAATGTGACATGACGTGACACTGAGCGATAAGCCGCTTTAACCCCCTGACGGCGATGACGACGGCTGAGGAACAAAGAGCAGATGCGTGTCATTGCGTAAGGTGCAGTTACAGACCGTCAGGACGAGTTCGTACTCACCCGGGCGTTCCCTGGAAAAAACCTCGGCATTACAGCATGACAGATATCATACGCGTCTCATACAGCGCAGCGCTGAGCTCATCATTACAAAGAGCGCAAAGGCGAGAAAGGATCCGATACACACGCGCAGGATAATATAACAAACAACATGATTACAGGATATTTTATTCAGTAAACAGATTTTAAGCACAAATTATATTTATTACTTTTTAGTTTCTTATTGACTAATAAATATTACAGTTTATTAAGTGTTAGAGGGCGACTGAGTGTGTTTCACTGATACTGAATAAATGACACATCAATAAACAAATAATCAACTATTAATTTATTATTATTATTATTATTATTATTAACTAAACAATTAAACAATTAACTAGTTTAATAATTAAATAATTAAACAATTAAACAATTCAATAATTCAATAATTACACAATTAAATAAACATCGAATTGAATTAAATAAACGATTAAATGGATTAAAAACAACTCATGTGAAAGAATACTGAAATGTATTATTCACAACAACAACAAAAAAACAGTTCTGTATCATAAAGAATGTATTATAATTATAATTAATTAATTATATTAATACACATGGAGGAAAACAAACGATGTGCACAACAACGAAATGCAACCCTGCGAATAATTCAACTGCCACACCAAAAATAAGTCAAAATAAACAAACAAACGGCATGCAGTGTCAGCGATCAGCCTGTAGAGGCCGCTGTTGTGAGGTATATAGAGCAACCCGGAAAAACTATTCTTGGTGTTAATTCCATTTATTGCATCACCGGTGCCGATTCAGCGCTACGGATTTAAAACACTGACAAACACACAAATGATAATGTATTATTAGACGAAAAGGAACATTTAAAAGCAGTAAAATAAGAAGGTTCTGATCACGTCTGACAGGAAAAACGCACGCAGGACATGACTGAGAGGAATTTCACCACTTCTGACTCATGACGGTTTCCCATCGACTAGAACAAACCCTCTGCGTTCAGACTTACATGCCGATGTGTTTGTTGGTTCGCCCGCGGCACGCCATCTCGCAGCGCTACCACACCGGGAGGGTGAGCAAGGAGTATTTGTAAGACCAGCGAGCGTGTTATCGGTGTTAAACGTCTCACTTCCACTGGCAGCAAACGCACAGCCGGCAAACACTAAAAATACCGACATGCAAAACCTGATCACGTTTCACTCGATTATCATTTCCTGCATCAACGGATAAAGTTCTCGTCAACGCTTTGGGGAACTACAGATTATTTTACGCACTTTTCATAAAATGTAAAATAAAAGTAAAAAACACTGAGATTA
>JACRUU010000015.1:2028938-2033938 GCA_030449085.1 Kryptopterus vitreolus | reverse complement strand
CATTAAGGCAGGATACACCCTGGATGGAATGCCAACCCATGGGCAGGACACACACACACACACACACACACACACACACACACACACACACACACACACATTCATACACTAGGGACAATTTTCCAAGGTGACAATCAACCTACCGTGCATGTTTTTGGACAGGGGGAGGAAACGAAACCGGAGAACCCGGGGAGAAAAACCCCCTGAGGCACGGGGAGAACATGCACAAACTCCACACACACATGGCCGAGACGGGAATCGAACCCGGATCCTGGCGGTGTGAGGCGAACGTGATAACCACTAAACCACCGTGCCCCTCTCAATGAAAGTTTTATTTATTTATTTATTTAAATAATTGGGTTTGTTTTTTTCCCCTTTAAAGAGTCAAGACAACAAATAACGGCTAATAAACCTCTGGATAAACACGTTTGCTTACCTTACTGTATCAGAGACGGCTTTCGCACAACTTGAAGATGGACAGAAGAAAATGATTTAGTGGAGGAGGAGAAACTTTTTCTCCTGTACGAAACACTTCCTGTTTCTCCTCTTAGTCACAGCTTGGAGCACACCCTCCTAAAATCACCCCCCCCCCCCCCCCACACCCACACACACACACACACACACACACACACACACACAAACACACCCACACCAAAAAAAAAAAAAAAAAAAAAAAAGCAAGGAGGGTAAAAAGGAAAGAAAGAAACAAAGTAAAAACAAAGGAGTTTAAAAACGAATTGTATGAGTTTCATTCACACTGTTTGCATGAAATGGTGTTTGCTCGTGTTTGATTATAAGCGCTTATAACCTCCTGCTAGAAATAAATAAATAAATAAATAAATAAAAATGCGGGTTTTAGGTATGCCGGGACAAGTTTCTTCTAAACACAGTGGTAAAGAATAATCTTATTTTCCGCTAAAAATGCGGTTTGCGGTTTATTATGTATTATTATATTATTATTATTATTATTATTATTATTAATGTTATTATTTATTATGGGAAAATCCGTATTGGAGTAAATCAGTTCCGTGTGTTCACAAGCGGACAGTAAAAATGCTCCTGTATCTTTTCTCCAAGGGAATAAATGATAAACTGGCCGATACGAGAGATTGTGATACGGGTGGCAAAAAAAAAAAATCGGTTTAACCTGTTTACATAGCGGTTTTTTTTCTTTTGGTCGGTTTATAGAGAAGGTTTATCCGCTTTCAAACTCAATGCAGTTTCGTTCTGTTTGGGCGTTTTTTTATTTCGATTGGAGTGTTTCTACTATGTTTGTAGAATGACATTTACAGAAGATCTTGAAAAGACTTTTCTTCAGTTTTCATTGTTTAGTTTGATTATTTTAATCTCTCTGTATTGTTGAAACGGAGATGAAATAACCATTTATTAAAAATGTAATTTTTTCACATGACTGTACGTGCCCCTATAATATATATATATATATATATATATATATACGTATATAGGGGCATACGGTGGCTTAGTGGTTAGCACGTTCGCCTCACACCGCCAGGATCCGGGTTCGATTCCCGTCTCGGCCATGTGTGTGTGGAGTTTGTGCATGTTCTCCCCGTGCCTCAGGGGGTTTTTCTCCGGGTTCTCCGGTTTCCTCCCCCGGTCCAAAAACATGCACGGTAGGTTGATTGGCACCATTGGAAAATTGTCCCTAGTGTATGAATGTGTGTGTGTGTGTGATGGGTTGGCATTCCATCCAGGGTGTATCCTGCCTTAATGCCCATAGACGCCTGAGATAGGCACAGGCTCCCCGTGACCCGAGGGAAGATTGGATAAAGCGCTAGAAGATGAATGAATGAATGATATATATATATATATATATATATATATATATATATAGGGGCTCGGTGGTTTAGTGGTTAACACATTCGATTCACATCTCCAGGTGTATGTGTGTGTGTATATGTATATACATTATCTATAGATGGATAGATAGATAGATAGATAGATAGAGAGAATCCTTTAATTAGGATCCTTTTAAAAGTAGTCATCATCATGGGATGACCGTTTCAAGACAAACACTGTATGGCCACGAAACCTGGACCCACGTGTTGAGCAGGACATTTTCCCTTCACTTGAGAGCCGTGGTTGAATTCTCCACCTCTTATTGAACATGAATGAATGTAAACGCACTCGTACATCAATAAACCTATAAAATCCAGCCAAAGCATCTTCATAGGAAAATATCCATTAATCTAAAGGTGGAAGTGGATCTTCTGATCTGAGACAAATAAGAGGCCTTATAACGCGTAATAAGTGGTGATCTTTTTTTTTTTTACACCACAATGAGGGAAAAAAGAGGATCCTGAAAGAGAGAAGTGCGTCGTCTTCCCGATCTTTTAGCTGCTTTTTTTACACAACCATCAACGACGCAAGCAACAGCGATTTATAGGCAAACTTTTTGTTTTTTTATTGTTTTGTCATCAAGTCAAAAAACAAACAAACAGATACAGAGAATTGGAGAAGACCTCTTCTATACAGTGGCAATTTGAAAGTTGAAATCTTACTTTATTTCAAACCCGGCCCAGGAAACCATGTCTCGGTTTACACTCGCACACACTCGCTCAAAACATCCTCTCACACACACACACACACATTATTTATTTCGGAGCCTGGGCGCGTAAGTGACTGAAAATGTAAGAAAACATTGTTGCGAAGGCAATCAGGGGCAGAATCTCTGACGGACCCCTTACACATACATACACACACACACACACACACACACACACACACACACACACCTCACCTCACCCCCGGAGCTCTGAGGCTTTTACAAAGCGCAACGCTCGCAACAAAAAGCGACCACGACTGACTTCTACAGAGCGAGATCGAAGGCTGCTGACGTCAGGAACAAAAACCCTGCTTCCACATGTTTTATACACACACACACACACACACACACACACCAAAAAAAAAAAAACACACACACACACATCTGCATATAACATTTCCAGTACTGTACAGTAAAGTTTTACTCTCACAGGAAAAAAAAAAAAAAAAAAAAGACATTTAGGGAAGGAAAACAAAAAGATCAACACTGATAAACTGATCTGGATAGATAGAGAGAGAGAGAGAGAGAGAGAGAGAGAGAGAAAGAATGGCATTGAAGAAAGAACCAATCACAAGCGACATGTCGTTTTGTTTTTAAAAACGATCTCAGATCGCCCAAAAGGAGGAAGAGGAAGAAAGAAAGAAAGAAAGAAAGAAAGAGGGGGGGGGGGAGGAGGGAAAAAAAAAAAAAAACCAAAAAAAAAAAAAACAAACATTGCCGCCCCCTGCTGTTTACACAAACAAACTGCACGGGAAAGGCGTGGAGGAATAACAGGTTAAAAAGATGAACATTTTAATGAATCAGAAAAAAAAAAAAAAAAAAGAAAAAAAGATTGAATTCCCATTCAGTTCCGTACTGGGAGTTTTTTTTTTTTTTTTTTTTTTCCATTTTTTTTATTTATTTAAATAACATTTAAGCAGAAAGAAAGTCAAGACCGGGGTGGGGGGGGGGGGGGGGGGTTTATTACAGGGACGGATAAGGATTGAGGGAACAATTAGAAAAGAAAGGGAAAAAATAAAAATAAAAAATAGAGCAAGGACATATTTGACGATTAACACGCTCGTCTTCCTGATCCTTCTGTTAACACTTAAAAAAAAAAAAAAAAAAACAAAAAACATGTTTAGGGGAGAAAAAACAAAAAAAAATTAATAAAACTTCACATTCCTCTAATTAGAGGGAAGCTATTGCTGGCCATAACCTCATTTGTGGTTATTTGAAAAGTGAACAGGATATGCTGGTGAAAGATTAACTACCAATAATAATAATAATGGTGGTAGATAAGCCCTCATCATGGCCCCGCTCTCAAACACTTTCTAATATGCCAAGCCCAGCATAAGCCCCGCCCCCTAGACAGACGTCATCCGAACCAATAGATTATTCTATCGAGAGAAAAAAAACAAACAAATCTGGTTCTAAACATTCATTAGATTTACAGTTGTTTTTTTTTCCCATATGCATGGAGAAACAAATCGAGTGCAGCATATATACAAAGCAAGAAAGAGAGGTGGTGAGAAAAGGAGGGAGGGAGGGAGAAAAAGAACAAAAAAAAAAAGGTTAATTTCTGTAAATTTAATTTTTTTCCTCATTTCCAGTTCCATCTGTAGTAGATATTCTAATCCACTGTTTTCTTTCTAAAAGCTTTCAGCACACAACAAAAAAAAAAAAAAAAAAAAAAAAGAGGGGAAGAAAAAGGGCCGGGTTTTCATATTTATATCTCTCTATAAAAACACCTCGAAACCCATTTTTTCCTTCAAAAAGGAATAAAAAGAAAAAGAACAAAGCAAAGCCGAGAGGCGCTCGCTTCTACAGTTCACGTCTATGACGATATCATAGTAATTAGAGCCTGTTTGCCGAAAGGATGCGCGAAATGTCCGTCCGGCTTCAGTTGTTCTCCTCGTCGCTGTCGTCGGGGCTGATGGCCGGACTGTAGGTGGGAGACGTGGGACTGTACCCGGGCGACGTGGGGCTGTACGTGGAGCCTTTGGGACTGGTGGGCGAGTACGTGGGAGACGTGGGCGAGTATTTGGGAGACGTGGGCGAGTACGTGGGAGACGTGGGCGAGTACTTGGGGCTGGTCGGGGTGTAGGTGGGAGACGTGGGCGAGTACGTGGGAGACGTGGGGCTGTATTTGGGCGTGGTGGGCGAGTACGTGGGCGAGGTGGGTGAGTATTTGGGCGAGGTGGGCGAGTATTTGGGCGAGGTGGGCGAGTACTTGGGCGAGGTGGGGGTGTATTCCGGAGAGCTGGGGCTGTAGGACGGCGAGGTGGGGGTGTATTTCGGGGACGTGGGCGAGTAGGAGGGCGAGCTGGGGCTGTAAGAGGGCGAGCTCGGGGTGTACGTAGGAGACTGGGGGGTGTAGCGAGGGCTGGACGGGGAGTAGGAGGGCGAGGTGGGGGAGTAGGAGGGCGACGTGGGGGAGTAGTTGGGGCTGGTG
>JACRUU010000015.1:2008938-2011438 GCA_030449085.1 Kryptopterus vitreolus | reverse complement strand
CGCCGAAGTTTTCCGAACGCGGTTTTACCCCCCCGTCTAAGCAAAAGTAAAAAAACGCTCCCGTGCCGTCCGTCTCGCCCCGGACCAGCTACGGGTGCTGGGAAAGAAGCTCGCACGAAAGGCCTATCTCTCCCAGCGAAGATCCACCCATATTTCTATTACTTGCTTTTTAACGTCAACGGTTTAAAAATGGCTATAGTGACATTTAACGCTCATTTGAACACGATCTGTCGTTTTTTGGTTGCCATTTTCAAACATTTGCTCCTATTTTATGGGAAATTGCAAGAAGCCCCGGACTCGAGTTAAACCTATGGCCGGACATCTGACACTGAATTTCGGTATGCGGAGTTGGAAAGTCCCCGGAAAGCCTGGAGCCTTGTCCCGACTATATTTTAGGATATTTTTGATATACAAAATGTCAGAATCTATTTCTTAATGTTTGTGAGACGATTGCTTAAAACGTTGGTACGTATTTTAAGCTTTTATACGGTTATTTGTCGCGTTTTAACCCGTAGGCCTCTTTTTTTTTTTTTTTTATAAATATAGTGGTTTGGGAAATATTTAAATAATTTCTTCTTTCCAATACTAAGTTGTATTTTTCTATAATCGCCGTTATTTACATATTGTATATATCTAAAAAAAAATAGTTATGTAAGGGTGGGTTATTATAACTATAGGTTTATAGCGTGGAGCTTATCAAAATATATGCTATATTTCACTAATCATATGGTTAAATGTAAACCGACCGACTAATATTTTGTTTAATAATAAAATGTATTTTTAAAAATGAATATATAAATACATTTGTTCGAATACAGCTTGCTTTCATTAGAAGGAGAACGTTAATGCACAATATGGCCGCCGCGGTTGTTAGCTTCCTAGCTTAGCATAGTTCAGCCACAGACAACAACGAAGTGGGGAAAAATACGGGGGAACTATTATTATTATTATTATTATTATTATTATTTGTTAAAACATTTTATTTACTTAATTTAGATCGACTACAAATAAACACACACGTATATCATCCAAACCACGCGTTTAACGTTTATTTTAGTACAATGGGCGATTTTATACATAAATCTTCTCGGTGGAATTTTTGTTTTTATTTTTATTTATTAAAAACGACAATTTTTTTTTGCATAATATTATTACATGAAAAATGCGTTAATTATTTACGTAAACAAAATACGTCCTAGTTAATACGGGCTAAAGCTAGTTGCCATGGTGATTGTTTTTTGACAACCCGCTCCCGAAATATACATATGTATTAATGTAAAAAAAAAAAAAGTATAATATACGGTTTAATGTGATAGATTGTTTATATATATATATATTTTTGTAAATAATAATAAAAGCGTCGATAGATTGCTCTTACACGCGCACAATGCTAAGCCCGCCAGCTAGCATCATGTGCTAGGCTAGCACTAGTCCTGGGCTAGACGTTAAAACTATTTATTTCCTTTAAAATTATATACGGGATTAGTGTGTTTTTTCCCCTTTCTTTCCTTTAGTAATAGTGGTTAATTACGCGTTATAACAATCGTGGTTAGCTTACAGGGCTTAGCTAGTTACGAGTAAAAAGCCTTTGTTGTTCCGAGTCTCTCTTTTAATACGTAAATATTTATATATATAACTTATTTACTTGTTTAATATTTCCTATTTACGCTGGGCAGAAATGGTATTCCTGGTTAAACAGAAGTATTTGTCGGCGTTAAGGCGGTTGTTATTGGTGTGTGTCAGTATGGCGGAGGAGACGCGTGAAAATGGAGTCTGTGCTGTAGCAGGGCTGCGTGTTGTGTAAGGAACAGAGGAACCCGGGCTGAGTCATCTACCAACACCACCACTGCTGCCCCATTCCTCCTTCCCTCTTAGTCCTTTTCTTTTTCTACTGTCTAACAGGTCGTTTCAGGCCCACTGTCAGAGCACTGCATGTAGACGAACACAAAAAACAAAGAGAACACGTTCCTGTCTTGGTTGTGAGGTGGGGAGCAGGTTCTGACCGGGAGGTGGGGAACAGGGAGCAGGTTCTGGCTGGGAGGTGTGGAACAGGGAGCAGGTTCTGACCGGGAGGTGGGGAACAGGGAGCAGGTTCTGGCTGGGAGGTGTGGAACAGGGAGCAGGTTCTGACCGGGAGGTGGGGAACAGGGAGCAGGTTCTGACCGGGAGGTGGGGAACAGGGAGCAGGTTCTGACCGGGAGGTGGGGAACAGGGAGCAGGTTCTGGCTGGGAGGTGGGGAGCAGGTTGTGGCTGGGAGGTTGTGGCTGGGTGGTTCTAGAGGAGGTAGGGAGGTGAGCAGTTCAGGTTCTTAGGCGAGGTTCTGGCGAGGTGGTGGGGAGCAGGTTGAGCCAGGAGGTGCTGGGAGGTGAGGAGGAGGGACTGGGGAGCGGGAGGTGAGGAGCAGGTTGTGGCGAGGAGGTGGGGAGCAGGTTGTGGCCGGGAGGTGGAGAGGTGGGGAGCAGGTTGTGGCCGGGAGGTGGAGAGGTGGGGAGCAGGCTG
>JACRUU010000015.1:1993938-1996438 GCA_030449085.1 Kryptopterus vitreolus | reverse complement strand
TCGACCTCGGGGATCGGAGTCGTATCTGGGGAAAAAAACCCGCGGTGTGGGTGGAAGCAGGGATGTGCGGGATGTGCGGGATGTGCGATTCTCCACACAGAT
This sequence comes from Kryptopterus vitreolus, assembly GCA_030449085.1. NCBI lineage: Eukaryota > Metazoa > Chordata > Actinopteri > Siluriformes > Siluridae > Kryptopterus > Kryptopterus vitreolus. The sequence continues at coordinate 1,996,336 of JACRUU010000015.1, read as the reverse complement.
AGATTCTTGGTGTATCGAGCATTTCAAACCCAAAACACTCGGGTCTTTTGTTTATGGAAACCCTCAAGGGGATTTTAATAGAGGAAGTAAATCAATCGGGACTCCGGTGCATTCGCAGGATTTGGCAGTATCCAGAGCGACTTACAACTGAGCAATTGAAGATTAAGGGCCTTGCTCAAGGGCCCACTAGTGGCCGCTTGGTGGTGGTGGGGTTTGAACCCCTGATCTTCCGGTCCAGAGTCCAACACCACTGGGCTACCACCTCAATACCACCTCCCGGTATCGCCAAGGATTGGCTGTGCTCTAGGGGGCGCTGTATCATGGCAGGGTCATCGCTCTGGTATTGCCAGGTGGGGTGGCAGCTTGATGATCCCGGGAGGTGGTAGCCCAGTAGCCCATACCGATACTGGGGGCGATACCAGAGCGCAGGGTCATCCATGATACAGCGCTCCCTAGAGCACAGAGCGTTCAATGCATTGCTCAAAGACCCCAAAGTGGTGATAACTTGGTGATATCCCAGGGCTCGAACCCCTGACCTTCCCATGAGTAACCCAGCAACCAACGAATCCTCAAAGGCCAACATCCACTTGTTCCAGAAGTGCCAGGAAAGCTAGGGGACAGTTTTCCCAATGATACTTACACCATTTTCTTGTAAACAAAGCTACTTTTTGTTGTGCTGAGGAGGTCCGGAGGTGCCAGTGTCAGGCCCTTGACCCGTTGTGCTCCATGGGGTGCCGTATCATGACCCCCGGCTTCCAAACAACCTGGGATATGCGGCGAAAGAATTGAACTGTGCTGTAACGTCATTCATTCATTCATTCATCTTCTACCGCTTTATCCGATCTTCCCTCGGGTGACAAGGAGCCTGTGCCTATCTCAGGCATCTATGGGCATTAAGGCAGGATACACCCTGGATGGAATGCCAACCCATCCACGGGCACACACACACACACACACTCACATTCATACACTAGGGCCAATCAACCTACCGTGCATGTTTTTGGACCGGGGGAGGAAACCGGAGAACCCGGAGAAAAACCCCACCGGGGAGAAAATTCACAAACTCCACACACACATGGCCGAGACGGGAATCGAACCCGGACCCTGACGGTGTGAGGCGAACGTGCTAACCACTAAACCACCGTGCCCCTGAGTGCTGTAATATATCCGTGATAAATAAAGGCTATTCTATTCTGTTCCTAGGTCTGACACAAAGTTTGTCTCCGTGTGTTTTCCGTTCGACCGTTTTTTCAGCATTCCTCAAAGACGACTTCATTTTCCAGCTCATCGAGTCCGATTTGAATAAAACCGTCTTTGCGCTTGCACAGGATGCAGTAGAGAAATATCCATTGTACGCCTGCACCTGCTTGTACAATAAGCATCGTCGTTACAAAGCAGGTTTACAGGGACCGGGATTAGATCCTTGATACGCCAGCTGCAAGTTTTGCTGAGGTGACATAAAGAAGAAAGATGGAGCGAACCCAGACATGAAGGTTAGAAGGTCTTTGGTGTGACATCGGATTCTACTCGGATTCTATTCTACTTCTAACACAACATGACAGGATCTGCGGCGACGGCTTTCGTGCGAAGCTTGATGGGCCTTTTAACACGAAAGCGCAACGGTCCTTGTAAAACTGCTTAAAACATCTCGGAGGGGGGGGGGGTATGTAGATATTGTTTATGAGAGTGGTTTAAATACAATGCAATCCTTACAATGCATGAGCACTTAAACGCCACTCTTCTAGGCATCAGCCGTGATACAGCAGCACAGAGGATTAAGGGCCTTCCTCAGGGTTCCCTGAGCATGGCAGTTCGGTAATGCTGGATCTTTATGGGCCAACATTATGGCCCTTATCCAAAGCAGCTTACAACTGAGCAATTGAGCGCCATGGACCTTGCTCAAGGGCACCACTAGTGGTAGCTTGGTGGTGGTGGTGGGATTCGACCCTGCAATCTTCTGGTTCAGACCACTGAGCTACCGGTCTCCCCATGACAATGATCAATCAGTGCATGCAGGTACTGATGTAGAAAAGAGAGGTGGTGGCTTAGTGGGTAAGGTGTTTGGTCTCTGGACCAGAAGATCGCAAGTTCAAACCCCACAACCACCAAGCTACCACTAGTGGGCCCTTGAGCAAGGCCCTTAACCCTCAATTGCTCAGTTGTAAGTCGCTCTGGATAAGGGTGCCTGCCAAATGCCATAAATGTAAATGTAGACAAGATATCAAAATTTTTGCAACTCGCCACCAGATGGCAGCACTAGAGTGCACACAGAATCACAGGGGGCACCCGACCTTCATAAATCAGTCTGCCAAAAGAACTTCGTCGTGTTATTTTGACTGCTGCGAATTTCTCACTGAGAATATGATCTCACTTCTGCAATACAGCGCAATGAAATTCT
>JACRUU010000015.1:1978938-1988938 GCA_030449085.1 Kryptopterus vitreolus | reverse complement strand
GAGGGTTAAGGGCCTTGCTCAAGGGCCCACTAATGCCAGCTTGGTAGTGGTGGGGTTTGAACCCCGGTATCACCAAGCTGCCACTTGTGGTTAAGGTGGTTAAGGCGATGGGATTCTGATCGGAAGGTCAGGGATCGAACCCCGGTATCTCCTAGCTGTTACACTGCCCTGAGATTGGGGAATGGGTGTAGCTCAGTGGTAAAGGCGCTGGGATTCTGATTGGAAGGTCAGGGATCGAACTCTTGTATCACCAAGCTACCACTTGTTGTTAAGGTGGTTAAGGCGCTGGGATTCTGATCGGAAGGTCAGGGATCGAACCCCGGTATCACCAGGCTGCCACTCTGCCCTTTAATTGGGCAGTGGGTGTAGCTCAGTGGTTTTTCTGATCGGAAGGTCAGGGATCGAACCCCGGTATCACCAGGCTGCCACTCTGCCCTTTAATTGGGCAGTGGGTGTAGCTCAGTGGTTTTTCTGAATGAAAGGTCAGGGATCGAACCCAATCTGCCACTTGTGGTTAAGGTAGTTAAGGTGCTGGGATTCTGATGGGAAGGTCAGGGATCGAACCCAGGTATCACCAAGCTGCCACTCTTGGGTCCGTGAGCAAGGCTCTAGGGGGCGGTGTATCACGGCTGACCCCAGCGTCCAATTAAGAAATTATTTCACTGTACCGTAATGTATATTTGACAAATAAAGGCTATTCTATTCTTCTATAATAAATGTTCATATATCTTTTGGAGTTGAGGAATGATATAAATGAACCTCATTTTGGGTGCTACTGATGGCCAAGACTCTTTCCAACTTTGTAATATTCACAGTATGAGATGCAACCCTTGTGTCGTTTTTGTGCCTACTCGCATACAAGCTTAATAAAATAGTTTCCTGTCTGTTTTTCAGGTTTGGGGGTGGGGTCATGGTGTCCAGAATGGACGGCTGGCACCCCCACCATGCCAACGTCATACCTTTGGAGTTAAATGTACAGCACCTGGCTGGCAATGCTTCAATCAATGAGACGACTCGATTTCACATCCGTCTAAGATTCATCGCCGTGTACAACATCCAAAACCAAGGACTGAGCTTTTCTCCGGCTGACTCTCCTCCTTTCTTGAATGCCTGCCAATCTTCCATTCCAGTGGTGGACACAGTTCTAAGTTTTACCTCACTCTGTTCAGTACTTCTGAACTTGCTGAACTGCATTTACGCATCTTGCTTCCTTAAGGGTCTGCTTGAAGTGGGTGGCCTGAAAAAGTGTCTCGAAGGACTAAAAGAAAAAAGTCAAATGAAACACAGAAACAAACAACTAAGAGGAGAAAGGATGGGCGAAGGAACGGATGAAGTGGACGGTCCCAAAACGACACGGATATCTCTCAGTTTCCCACTTAGCGCTGGACTGCCTGGTTACTCTGCACAAAAGCACTGTCCAATCATTCATCCCCCTTCCTCTTCTATAGCGTTCGATCGAGATGACTCAAATAGCACTGCATGGAAGGAGGAAACCCTTCGAGACAAACCGCTGTCCAAAGGTTCGAAATCAGACTACCTGTCCCGCTCTTCCTCCTCTACCCTCCCCATTGATTTGACTGCACCTGTCAGTAAGAACTGTAAATCCACAATGTCTTTTTCTTTGGCTGGTAGTGGCCCTCACTTTCCAACATCTGCATTGCACACCTCGGCTAAAATGGACTACTCAAGAGAGACACCTGGAGCCAGTCTTCCTAATGACTATCCAGAATGCTCAACAACAGAGACTGCACATATCTTGTTCAACCTAAGTGCAAGAGCCTACCAAGGTCAGGTGACAAAGGACATAGAAAGCTTGAAAGGCAAAAAGCGCAAAGGAAACAGCTTACATGTGGAACTGAGCCTTCCTCTTCCTAGTATAAACCCACCACCGTCTTCATCAAGCCCTCCTCCTCTTTCACCCCCTTCTGTCTCTCCATTGCCCCTCCCTCCGCCATCCTTCCATGACTCCTATCAAGCAGTGCCAAAACCGGAGCTGCTGTGTGGGGTATGCCACCGTCTGTTCAGCACCGCCTCATCCCTTACTGTGCACATGCGTCTTCATCGGGGTGGACGACTCCTCAGCTGCCGCCATTGTGGCAAAGCATTTATCCATAATAAAAGACTGCAGTCCCATGAGGCCACCTGTCGGCAAGCACTGCCAGCTTTCTCCATCCAGCCCAAACAAGAACCTTCGGAGGAGGGGAGCGTGGAGAAAACAAATGAGGCAACAGAGCCGGAAAAGCCTGGACAAGAGACAGGACCTGGGCAACCCATAAAGAAAGGACGGGGCCTCCAGGGACATCATTCCAGTGCAATATCTCACGGTGATACTCTCAGGGATGAGGATCACTTTGTGAAGATTGTTGATGGACATATCATTTACTTCTGCTCAGTATGTGAACGCTCCTACATGACTCTGTCAAGTCTCAAGCGCCACTCGAATGTTCACTCGTGGCGTCGGAAGTACCCGTGCCACTATTGCGACAAAGTTTTTGCTCTTGCTGAGTATCGCACCAAGCATGAGGTGTGGCACACTGGGGAAAGGAGATACCAGTGCATATTTTGCTGGGAGGCCTTTCCTACTTATTACAACCTAAAGACACACCAGAAGGCGTTCCATGGAATTAGCCCGGGCCTCATATCAAGTGAGAAAACAGCCAATGGGGGCTACAAGCAAAAGGTTAATGCACTTAAACTGTACCGCCTGTTACCCATGCGCTCTCAAAAAAGGCCTTATAAGACATACAACCAGGCTCTGGCTGATGGGCTGCTCAAACCTGACCCGTCGGGTAATTTGCCTTTACCTCTAGGCTGCAGCCTCCCTCCAAGTCTGGGCCCCAGTAAACTGGACCCTTTCCTTAAGGACATTCATCCTCAAGACATTAAGCCCGATCCTGAGAGTTTCCTGATCAAGATGGACACAGAGAACTGCAGGAAGTTGGAACCAGCCCAGGCCGAGGTACCAGCAGAGGTCAGCGAGAAGGAAAGGGCAGATTTACATGTCTCTGGCAACAGCAGCGTCAAAGCCAAAAATGCCAAGAACCCCGAGACTGCCGTTTCTTCTGTCATTACATTTGGACATAGCAAACCCTCAGTCATTATGCGCACAGCACTCCCATCCTCTGTCATTGTTCAAAGAGATAAGACACCCTCTGGTGATGGAAAATGTCCTTCCGAGAGCAGTCATACGATGGATAAGACTTTGCAGAAAACACTTAAAAAGCATACGCAAAAAGACCATACACACACCCATAGCAAATGGGGTGCGACCGGCACACATACGGAAGTCGCGAAAATCCAACACCCAACAGAAAAGATTCACAAGGGAAGAAAATCCCATAGCAAGAGCGAGTCCAGCAAGGTGGTTCCCATATCTGTAGGTTCAGAAGTCAAAGGAAGTGGGCCTCTTTGTCAAATTACTGTACGTATAGGCGAAGAAGCTATTGTCAAAAGGAGTATATCTGAGACTGACCTCATGAGAGACAAAAGCCCACCAAGTAAAGAAAAAAAGGGTCACTTTCTACACGGAGACAGGAGAGAACCACGTCATGCCCATCATCACCACCACCACAAGCACCACAGTCACCGCAGCTCCAGCCAGGAAGAAAGAGATTCTAAACTTCCGGGCAAGGTGAGGAAGTATTTCTTCCGACAAGAGGTCAGGGAGGACAGGAATGATCATGACGGAGAAGACAACCTGTGGAGACCCTATTACTCGTATAAGCCCAAAAGAAAGGCTTTGCATATGCAGAAGATCAAGAGCTGGCAGCGCAAAATGCACTACAAGCGATCAATGCGGCTGATGAAGAGAGCGGAAAGACTAATGAACGACGTAAACAAAGATGCGAAAGGTTTAGAGGAAGATGAAAATGATGATGTAAAGGGGGAGGAGGAGGAGAATGAAGTTGTTGATCAGCAAGAGATCAAAGATGACACTCAACCTCCTTGCGTTCCCGCAATAACCGAAGAGAAGGAGAAAGAAAATGGCGCTCCTGGAAAGTGTGAGCATTCTTTATCCACAGCTTTATCTCAATCCACTTCCCAATACACAGTTTCCCCCACTGTCAAGCAACGTTGGTCTGGGGACCAGGCCTCTGAATGTGGGTCTTGCGGTCGTTGGTTCTCCAGCTCGAGGAAGCGAGACAAACACGAGCTAACACATCTATTTGAGTTTGTGTGCCTACTTTGCAGAGCTACATTTCCTTCTCAGACCAAATTAGAGGAACATCAGAGAACCAGTCACCCAAAAAATAAACGTCTGCCTACCTTTGCTGCATGCAATTCAGAGTCATCGAGCAAGGAAAATTCAACAGAATTAGAGGAGACAAGCAGTGTATTAAGCCGACGCTTCTTAGAAAAGGGGAGCACAGCTCGCTTGGGAAGAAGACCATTGACTAGATATACCTGCTCCCAGTGCGATAAAGTATGCAAGACTGCCGCAGCGCTAAACTGCCACCTTAAGAGGCACGAGCTTGGCAGCAATACAGAGACCGTGCAGCCAGTGATAGACATGCAAAGTCGCAATGCTGGTACGCAAGAGGTAGACAAAGTTCAAAGTACAGATGCAGACATCACACCAAGGCATGCACAGCCCATCCCAGTTATAAACTATCTCAAATCAGATTCTCACCACACACACAAACGGGCATGTGAACGGAATGACGAGCACCAAAGATTAACTACTGGTGAAAGTCCAAAGTTAGCAGCTGTTGACAAAATTCAGAGTTCCCATTTGAGCACTGTATCTTCCCCAGGTCGCCTCAGCCCAACAGCAGAAAGGGCAAAAGTCATCTCCCCAAGTCTCCCCAGTGTGCTGGTAATGAACGGATCGGAATGTCTTGACTTCCGAACACCTGAAAAACGGATTCTTGATGCACAGGATCAGAGGAGAGTAAGCGTCACACCCACTGACAGACCAAAGCAAATGTGTCAAGTCCAAATGGCAGACAAAGTCAGAACAGACGCAGATCCATTAATATCCGCATTACGCTCAGTCCAAGAGAGTGTCTTGATTGAGCAAGATACAGATACACACCAACACAGGGATAGCGACATCAGTGACCCTTCACGAGAGGCTTCGCAAGAGGCGCAAGATCTTCGAGTATCCAGACCGGCTTGCAACATCCAAGCGGAGGATTTGTCCATGCCGACGATCCTGGCAAGAGAGAGAGAGCTTTCCCAGCAAAGCGCATACCAGTACTCGACCAACAGAATCCGATCCGCGGACGACGTGATGCTCGTAGTGCCCAAAGAGGAACCACTTAGCCCTGTGCCCTCTCCCACATGCTCTGTCATTCAAACCACTCACAAAGCCCCTCCGCAACAGCATCCACAGTCCCCTAGTCACTCGCCGAGACCTTTGAACCTACAGTTGTGTTCCCATTTAGAGACTAACCAAGCACAACAAGGCATGCACAGTGCCGAGAAAAGATCGGTGCTTTCAATGGATTCGGATCACAGCAGCGAGCCCCCCTCTTCTCGTTCTGCCCTGCACCCCCAAGTGCCCCATTCAGTGTCAGAGACAAAGGACAGCATCTCTTCAAGAGATCCCTGTCGAGAATCTGGCTATCCTATTCAGGAGTATGCACTTCCATTAATCATACCTGGAGGGTACTGCTCTGGGAAGAAACAAGAGGACCAGATGCTCATGTCGTACCCGTCTGCACCCTTGTCTTTTGGTGCGCTGGGGAAGATGGTACCCCATACTGACTCAACAAAACTGCCCTTTTACCCTGACCCCTATCAACTCCTCTATGGGCCGCAGATATTACCATATCCGTACAACCTCGCCACCCTGCCTATGGCTTTCAATATGATGGCACCAGGGGACAAAGTAGAGCCCTTACCCTTTTTACCCACCCTTTTCAACTATGCTGCAGTAGGTGCCCCTATGCCCCACCCTTTAGTAGTGAACCCCAGCCTATATAATAGCAGCAGTAGCACAAAGCGAAACAGTGACAACCCATGAACCTATGGGGAGCCGCAGCACTGAAGGAATATTGTACAGTTCAAAAAACAAAACAAAAAAAAAAAACAACAACAAAAACAAAAGAGGACCAGACCGTAGAGAACGAAGATGTGTGTTGTTGCTGTTTGTTAACTGAACTACTTGCACAGACGTTTTAAGTTTCTTTGAAAACGTAGCAAAAACCATAGGTATATGTACAAATACTAAATATAGTGAAGTCATGGAGAGGTGCCTTAGAGGTCGGGGGCCCAGTGGTTTAAAAGGGGAGCTTTTTTGCGATTCTGGTGAGATCTTTGGGTCCATTGTGGACCTCTTCCCCTTTTGCCAAAGGCAGAACACACCTCTGACACACCACTCCCCTCTCTCTTTAGAAGAGTTAGAGCTTGGTTATCTGTCCTCTCGGATTTGTTGTAATAACTGGTATGAATATACATCTGGACAGCAAGGTGTATTTACTGAAAAAAAAGACAAAAAAAAACAATCGTGTGCTTTCCACTAGCGACAGTATACCAATAACAACTGTTTGTAGGTCTGACGTAGGCTTTTATTACAGCAAATAGAAATAATATAGGGGCCAAGCTCTTAAAATGGACAGATACACACTCAATTCACTGAAGGAAGACAATAGCATATAAGCAGTTTAATGTGTGTGTGTGTGTGTGTGTGTGTGTGTGTTTCAACCTCTCACCATGCATGTAGTTCGGGGTAGCTGTCTTTTTTAACAACATGATGTAGGTTCTGTTGTGTGTATGTGCGTGTGTGTGTGTGTGTGTGTGTGTGTGTATATTCAGTACCGGCTTCGATGTGAGCGTCTGCGATTGTGTGTGTGTGTGTGTGTGTGTGTGTGTGTGTGTGTCTTGAGGGTGATGTGTGCATGCACTGCACAGTTGTAGCCAGCAAACGTTTGTGCTATATCCGCCTTGTTCAACAGTTAAACAGATATCGGTATCGATGCGGATATACGAGCATCATTCCTGGACAGGCTGTTACAACTTTTTCTTTTTGTTTGTTTGTTTGTTTGTTTGTTTGTTTTGTAGATCGGCAAGTAGAAAAACTAGGCGAGGTTCATCGCAGCTTCGATAGCTACATGTCATATTGGATGGAGTTTTGTTCATTTCCGTTTTTTTTAATCTAACCAGCATCGTGGTTGCTCAATAATTCTAGGGTGATTAGGGATGGACTGCATTTTGGCATTTACATGGTATGTTTCAGGGAGGGGGAAGGGGGGGCGGGGGGGGCGGGGGGGGGGGGGGCTTTGGTTTTGGGGGACGGGGGGGGTACGATTGTTTAGGAGGATCTACTGGATACAAAGAAACCCCAACACATCCACACCCCCCCGCCCTGAGTTACCTTCTCGTCCTTCTCGTTTCTAGAAAGGAAAGTAAGTTTAGTGGCCTTCTCCTCCCCAGTGCCCCCTGGTGTCCGACAAAAGGCACTGCGTTTATTCGGCCGCCGCAAATCTGAACGAGACCGAGGTAAGAAGCAGATGAGAGCGAACAGAGAGAGTGGGAGGGAAGTGGAGCAAAGTGCAGCGAGTCTGTTATCGCCAGTAGAACTTCCATTACAAGTGGCAGTAGTGGCAGAAAATGGAGCTCTAAGCAGCTGGCGAATGGCGTTTTTTTCTTTCTTTCTTTCTTTCTTTCTTTCTTTCTTTTTTTTTTTTCCTTCAGGCGGACGTGATCTAAGGAAGACGGGGGGGTTCTGTTGGCCAGCCAACCGTCTCTCTCCACGTCTCCTCTGCAGTGCACAGAAACAGCAAGGGTTGACGTCAGCTCCTCCTGACGTCCGCGCGTGGTCTGAGTCGCAATTCTTAGGACTTGGGGGGGAAAAAAAAAAAAAAAAAAAACGAAAGAAAGAACGAAAGAAAAAAAATTTGCTCACTGACCTGGAGCGGCCTGAACACTTCGTTAGGACTTTTTTTTTTAATATATATATAATTATATATATAAATATATAAATATAAATATATATCTTTTTAAAAAGAAAAATAGAAGAAACATATAATTTGTTTATTTTTATTTCTCCCTTTTTTTTTGATAGAGAGATTTGTGAGGACTTTGCTTGAAGGTGGACTTTCAAGTGAATATGAATGTAACTTTAGTCATGAGGTTAAACAACAACAACAACAACAACAACAACAACAACCATGATAGATGTTTTTCCGACTTGAGAAAAAAAACAAAAAAAAAAAAAAAACATGTAATAACGAACCGCCGCCTTGAGTTATTCGCATATATACAGTAGTCTTAGAAACATGTCTAGGAACTTGGATTCAATATAATCATAACGCATGAGCAGCACTCTTCGTTTTCCTCTCGCCACAACCATCGTCACTTCTCTTTCTTTCTCACGTCTGCTTCTGTTGATTGTTTATTTTTTTTATCTTTAATTTTATTTACTTTCTGTTTTGTTCCCTTTATTTTTTCTTCCTTTTTTTTTTTGCCCTGATGGTTGGCTTGAAATACTATCTGCTGTAATGTTGTCTAGTTTCATTATTTTCAGACTAAAAACCAAAAAAAAAAAAAAACAACAAAAAAAAAAACAAAACAAAACAAAAAAAAAAAACAACAACAACAACCTGATACACAGAGCACCCCCGCACCCTCAAGCTGTACTTCGTGACTTTGGCGCTGTTACGGCACATGCCGTACGCTTATAAAATTCCCCGCGAACGCAAAACGCTCCCGCTGTGACCCCCCCCCCCCCCGCTCGCCCCCCCCTTTTTTTTTTTTCCTTCCCTTTCCCGAACATTTTATCCCTCCCTTTTGAAGTAAGTTCATTGAAGCCGCAGCGCTGTTCATTTCCCAACACAATGAGAAGATTTGTTGCTTTTCTCGGGTGTAGGTACTTTCACGTAGTGTGTGTCTCTCTGTCGGTATGTGTGTGTGTGTGTGTGTGTGTGTGTGTGTGTGTGTTACGACATATTTGAGGAAAAGGAAAACCAAAACAAGCAATATATCCCTTGAGGCTTGCCACCAACCCTTGGTTTTGGCCCCCAACCAACCTGTTGTTAAATTCTTTCTCCACACATCATGAGCAGTGTTGGGTCGGAGCAGGGGTAGGCGGTGGTCAGAAGGTCGTGAGCTCGAATCCCAGCACCACCACTACCACCATACCTACCACGGATGGGCCCTTGAGCGAGGCCCTTAACCTGCAACTGAGTTAAATTGCTATCATTGCGAAGTGATCGGAAACGTTTTTTTCAACGTTTTTTTTTTCACGTATTACTTTAAAACCGAACATTTTGATTTATTCGTTATTTCATTCCAGCTCTTACAAATAATCATTCCAACGATTCCAACGAGCATTTTTATCATACATATCTTGGGGTGGGCGTGGCTTATATCTAGCTCACAAAACCGAAACCTGCAAAGCAATATTTTTTGGGGGGAAGGGTAGTTTTTTTTTTGTTCAATTTAATGTATAACGTTATCGATTAACGGGACTGTTACGTAATAATTCCGAACGCGTCTTACAAAGCTGCGAGGCGTGTGACTTTTCTCGGAAACGGAATCAACGAATATTTTTTGCCATATCTTTTTCCGCCGTCGACGTTCAATGTTTATTTTAATTTAATTGATCTATTAAGGATTCGTTTCCCCCACACTGCTCATGACAAAACATATGGCCCGTATAAAAGGACATTCTTTCGCCGACATGTCAAAGATATATATATATATAGATATATATATATATATATATATATATATATATATATATATATATATATATATATATATATATATAAATTACTCAGAATACAATGAAGACATCTGAAACCCAAAAAGAAAAAAAAAAAAAAAAAATCCTATTAAATATAATTTATGCACTTTACCAAAATTTCGAGTACCAAACCAAATTTGTCATTTCATGCATAATTATTATTCTTATTATTAATGGGAAAAAATCTCACAGTGTGAATGTTTGAAAAACCAAGCTATTAAATAAAAACGTTTCTTTTTTTTTTTTTCCTTAAAAAAACAAAACAAAACAAAACAAAACAGGCAAAAAAATGAGCGTCGGTGGCTTCGC
>JACRUU010000015.1:1963938-1976438 GCA_030449085.1 Kryptopterus vitreolus | reverse complement strand
AAGACGTATTAGGCGTTTTTATTAGTAATCGTAGACGTAGGCGAGTTATACATGCATTAATAATGAGGCGATCCCGCTGTCCTTGGGCGTGGCCACGTATGCACTTGTCCTGGGAGGTAATAGTGCGCGTCCGCTTATTTTGAGCTGTGCAGTGCAATAGCGCCTCGTGTGGCACCTGCAGCATCACGCCCACGGCAAGGCGAGGCAGATCATGTGACCTACGAAAAAACGATTCTTTTACAGTTTTGCGAATTATTCCTTAAAAAAAACTACCTCATGCGAGCATACAAATATTTTTGCGATACATGTGTGTTTTTGCACCGCCACAGTCCGGGTTCGATTCCCGTCTCGGCCATGTGTGTGTGTCGAGTTTGTTTGTTTGTTTATGTTGATAGCTAAGGGGTTTCAATTATTTCAGCGTATTATGTGTTAGTGTAGGGGCAGGGTGGTTTAGTGGTTAGCACGTTCGCCTCACACCTCCAGGGTCCGGGTTCGATTCCCGTCTCAGCCATGTGTGTGTGGAGTTTGTGCATGTTCTCCCCGTGCCTCGGGGGTTTTTTCTCCGGGTTCTCCTGTTTCCTCCAAAAACATGCACGGTAGGTTGATTGGCACCTTGGAAAATTGTCCCTAGTGTATGAATGTGTGTGTGTGTGTGTGTGTGTGTGTGTCCTGCGATGGGTTGGCATTCCATCCAGGGTGTATCCTGCCTTAATGCCCATAGACACCTGAGATAGACACAGACTCCCCGTGACCCGAGGGAAGATCGGATAAAGCGCTAGAAGATGAATGAATGAATGAATGAGTGTTTTTGGCAATTTTCAATGCACTATTTAAATTTCGAAGCGTGACGGAAACGCGCTTTGTGTGTCTGAGTTCACCGAAACGGGCAAGCAAAGCGTCTGAAAGGTCGTCCACCGCTCAGGCGCTCACTTCCAGGTCAATAATTACTCACATTTTACGAAATCTGGGTTCCGTGTGATCACGAGCAGACGAGGTGCGGCGCTTATTTTTAACATCCGGAAATGTGATGTATCATACTGATAATCATCAGCTGTGAGAAAGAATTAAAGACGGGGGGGTGAATGTGTGACTTGTGAAACACTCAAACGTAAAAGAGGATTTTTGTAGCGAATGACGTGAAGTAACGAATAAACTCACGTCAAAATCCAAGTAATGACATGAAAATATATAGAATTTTCACTGAAAAAGTTTTAAAATAAATCTTAAAAAATCTCGTGCCGGTAATTTGAGTAATTATAAAAAAAAGAAATAAATAGTAGGAATGAAATCGCATATCAACAATTTGAACAAATATTGTGAAAAGAACTGAAGACGACGATTAAGATCAAAAATAGCGAAAGAAAATTGACATAAATGCATCATTAAAAGAAATAATAAATAAAGAATAATGTAAAAATCATACAAATTAATAAATCGTAAAAAAAATGAAATAAAATTTACCATTTAATGCGAAATAATACATCGTTTTTTTAATGTTAAAAAACACTTCTAGGTCTCCTAAGGACACATTTTGCTGAGCGATGACCTCGTGCATGAACTCGACCAATCCCACTAAAAACAAACAGCCAGAGATCGATTCCTGATGCAAACAAATCTGCTTCCTCAGATCTGCTTAAGCAGGACCTCCGAACGCAGGATCTCTGCAAACTGTGAAATTAATAATTAGTCACAATAATCCCGAACTCCTTCAGCAGGCCAGGATTGTTCTCGTGCCCCGTTAAAGCTGGAGGATCGGCTGTGGAATGGACTTCCTGTGGAATGCCAGTATTTTCCTGGTGTTGTACCTGAACCTCAACTGGTTCTGGGTTTCAGCAGTAAAGGTCAGTGTTACATTTCATTTTACACCAAATGCTATTTTACAACAATTTGTATTCTTCTTATTCTTCTTCTTATTCTCCTTCTTATTCCTCTTCTTCTTCTTCTTCTTCTCCTTATTATTATTATTCTCCTTCTTATGCTTCTTATTCTTTATATACTATATATATATATATATATATATATATATATATATATATATATATAGTATGCTTTTGCACACGTCACTATTGTAATAGAATGTAAATGTACATATACATCACATATTCATGTTCATTGCCTTCTGGAGACTTTAAGCAAAAGAAATCGTCCATGCCGAACGTCCTGTGTAAGTTACATAACTAGTTAAATGAAGCGCTCGCGTCTGCAATTAAAATGTCACATGATCCCAGTATATTAGATTACATTCAAGCGTCCTGTCACTGCCCAGAGGAACAGAGGAGAAAGAAGGAATGCATGTATTTGGATGCATTATGAACGTCTTCATCTTTATTTAGTGACGCGTGCAAAAGCATCACTATTACAATCTCTCTCTAGCTTCGGTCAAATTCCCGGCGCGTAACTCGTCCCGCAGTTTACGTCCGATCGTCACGGATCATACCTCATATCGTGCCGATGGTGTGAGCCGTGCTGTTACTTTTATAAGGAATCGACCTGCGGAATTCCGAACCCGGGACCAAAAAGCGGGAATTTTTTTCCCATAGAAAATGAATGGGGTTGAAATTTGGTGCCTCACAGTTCGGGCCTGTGAGCGTCCGACATGCACATATGGCAAATCCACTCGTAGGGGGTCCGGAGATGATCACGATCATATACACTCCCGAATCCCACACACGTTCGGAATATTGGGAAATCCGAGACATTCCGGCCCCATAGAGAATGGATATGGAAATTTGACGCTCCGTTGTTCGGTCCGTGTTCGCCCGACATGTACATGTGACACATCCACTCGTAGGTGAGATGGAGCAGGTCGTGATCATAAAACTGCCGCATGGCGTCACGTAACCGCAAACGTGAAAAATCAGCGAAACGGCGAAACTCGGACACAGGGTCATGTGACATGTCTAAACACTCGACGGGAGTCGGACGCCAGATTATTTGATGATGTCACGTGCGTCACTGGCCCCGCCCCCTCCTGAAAAAATGCCTAAAATGGGCATTTTTGGTGTCTAAACATTCGTCTCTCCGAACGAGCTAACACTTCGCTAAATATTAAACGGACCAGGCTGTACATCGGCAAGCATCACTCACATTTTCTTCAGGAAATATTCCATGTCTAGTTGGTAGTTATTGTTTTATTCTCCTTGTTTTTAAAGTTTTTTATGTTATTAGGAATATTCAGGCTATTTTACACAGTCACTAAAATGATTGCGATACTAGCGATAATATTTGATATATCGCTCAGCCCTAACCAGCACTAACTCCATGCCACCCATGATGCAATAATGATGATTGCACAAACTTGTTCCATGTAGTGGATATAACGCGTTATTACATGCTGCACATCAGGAATGATGGAATATATGAAGTTTGCATTAATGCACTGTGATTAACGTGCGATTTTGTTGTTATGTAAGATATCAGGAAATGAAGTCGTCAACCTCGGCCATAAACCATCAGCCTGGGAGCCTTTAATGCACATCACTGCGAACCTCTCTTCCATTTCCAGGTCAAGTCTCGAGGAACCTTTAGGGGTTCGTTAGCATTAGCATTAGCATTTGCTATAAACATAAGTCTTGTAGATTGCCTTCATATAGTTATATATTAAGATTATAGATGTTTTTATGTATTACATATAACATGTTATTATATAGACGGTGGTTTAGCGGTTAGCACGTTCGCCTCACATCTCTAGGGTTGTGGGTTTGATTCCCGTCTCGGCCATGTGTGTGTGTGGAGTTTGTGTATGTTCTCCCCGTGCCTCAGGGTGTTTCTCTCCGGGTTCTCCGGTTTCCTCCCCCGGTACAAAAACATGCATGGTAGGTTGATTGGCACCTTGGAAAATTGTCCCTAGTGTATGAATGTGTGTGTGTGTGTGAGTGTGTGTGTGTGTGTGTGTGTGTGTGTGTGTGTGTGTGTGTGTGATGGGTTGGCATTCCATCCAGGGTGTATCCTGCCTTAATACCCATAGACGCCTGAGATAGACACAGACTCCCCGTGACCCGAGGGAAGATCGGATAAAGAGCTCGAAGATGAATGAATGAATGAATGAATGAATGTTATTATATAGCGGGGCACGGTGGTTTAGTGGTTATCACGTTCGCCTCACACCGCCAGGGTCCGGGTTCGATTCCCGTCTCGGCCATGTGTGTGTGGAGTTTGTGCATGTTCTTCCCGTGCCTCAGGGGGTTTTTCTCCGGGTTCTCCGGTTTCCTCCCCCGGTCCAAAAACATGCACAATAGGTTGATTGACACCTTGGAAAATTGTCCCTAGTGTATGAATGTGAGTGTGAGTGTGTGTGTGTGTCCTGAGATGGGTTACATCCAGGGTGTATCCTGCCTTAGACGCCCATAGACGCCTCACGACGGAAGATGTTGTTACAGTATTTGGCAGGCGCCCTTATCCACATTACTTATCCACTAGTGGCAGCTTGGTGGTGATGGGGTTTGAACCCGTGATCTTCTTGCATGCACGTGTCCGTAGTATCCAGTGGGAGAACAAGGAACATGATATTATATTCACCCCCAGTGGAGAATGAAGATCCGGCTCAAAAGTCACCGCTTTGACACCCGTGACGGAGATGACAGATTTAACCCTATAATCTGGTTTCACCTTCAGCATCACCTCACACTTCGAGTTTCGCACCCTGGACCCGGAGGGCATCATCTTCTACGGAGACACCAAAGACGGCCAGGACTGGTTTGTTCTTTCCCTGTATAACGGCATTCCGGCTGTGCAGATCGGGAAAGCCGACATGCTGATCAGCGTGAAAGGAGGACCCAAACTGAACGACGGCGTTTGGCACAAGGTACGAATTCTCTCTCTACCATCACGCCGTGTCCTAATAAAACAGTTTACATCCCGAGTATCTAAAGTAATTGGCAGGAATGGTTAGAAAACAAACAGGGGAATAAATATTTGTCATGCATCAAATGATAAACGTGTAAATGTGCCGTGTAAAAGTATTGGCGCTCACAGGGCAAAAACGAATCTTCGCAAGATCGTAGAAACAGGAGCTCATTTCCTTCCAGTTTATATCGTCCATGATTTGAAACAAATGTGCGATTGGGAAGCGAAGCAAGTCCTCTCAGGCCCGGGGAAGTATTTGGAAATGTAAATCAAGCGGATATAAGCGTTTAGACAAGGACAAAAAAAAAGAACAAAGAAAAGGGAAGAAAAAGCTTCTAAGACTTGTGAAAACATTGTTATAACATCATACATGCGATACACAGCGCCCTCTATAGCACACTTGAGGGAAAAACACTTTCATGCACATGCAAAGGCATCTGGTACAACTGTGTGCCTCCAATATTTCTACATTTGGTTAAAGTCCGGGAAACACGGACTATAAAGCCGATAAAGTGTGTGTGTGTGTGTGTGTGTGTGTGTGTGTGTGTGTGTGTGTGTGTGTGCGTGTCGAAGGTATTTCTGGCCAGGATCCAAAAAACCCCAAAGACAAACAATCTGTAGCACGAATCAATACACCTGGATTAATAATCATTCAAAACCAGGAAAGAGTATAAACTATGTACAAATAAAAATGAGCATATGATTAATGAAAAAAAAATATATATATAAATAAGGTAACAATTGTTACAAGACACAAAGGAGGTCATTTTTTAAAATTGTAATAGATGCATTAAAATAAATAATGGATTCTCTGTTTCTCCCGATAACAAACGATACAATAATGAGGTGCTTGATTCTGATTGGCTGGTAAGAAGTGACAAACACCTAGTGTACATAGTGCACATTTCCCGTAATATAATAAATAAACATCGCACCGGGACTAAACATAAACAGGCTGATGCGAATCGTGTCTCGTGTCTTACCGACGCGATACGATTTCAGTTCGATACGATGCGATTCGAAGGATAAAAAAAACACACACGATTTACTGCAGGTCAATATTTTATTGGTTCAGACAGAAAACAAATCATCAATTTACTAAAGTGTGAGAATCGTCACTTTCACTTTTCATGATATATTCCATTAATTATTATATTTAAATTAATCCTTTTAAAAATGAAAACTGAAAGACAGATAGATAGATAGATAGATAGATAGTAGATAGATAGATAGATAGAGAATAGATAGATAGATAGATAGATAGATAGATAGATAGATAGATAATAGATAATAGATATATAGATCGATAGATAATAAGATAGATAGACAGCTAGTCGATAGATAGATAGATAATAGATAGATAGATAGATAGATATAGATAGAGATATAGAATAGATAGACTAGATAAGATAGATAGATAGATAGATAGACAGACTAGACGAGATAGATAGATTAGATAGATCCGATAGATAGATAGCTCGATAGATAGATAGATAGCTAGATAGCTGATATCCTAGATCGACTACGTCGATCTAGATAGATAGATAGATAGAAGATAGATAGAAGACGACCGTAGATAGATAGATAGAATGATCGATAGATAGATAGATAGATAGATAGATAGATAGATAGATAGATAGATAGATAGATAAAACATCGAGATTCAATCAGACAGACATACAGACAGATAGGTAGATAGATAGATAGATAGATAGATAGATAGATAGATAGCGATAGATCTAGATAGATAGATAGATAGATAGACTAGATTATAGATAGATAGATAGATAGATAGATAGATAGATAGATAGATAGATAGATAGATAGATAGATAGACATAGATAGATAGATAGATAGATAGAAAGATAAATAGAAAGATAGATAGACAGATAGATAGATAGATATAGATTTCGATCAGGATAGATAGGATAGATCGATTCGATAGATGATGCTATAGAGATAGATCGATAGATATAGATAGATAGATAGATAGTATATATTAGATAGATAGATAGATAGATAGATAAATACATCGAGATAGATCAATCAGACAGACATACAGACAGATAGGTAGATATAGATAGATAGATAGATAGATAGATCGATAGATAGATAGATAGATAGATAGATAGATAGATGATAGAGATATAGAAGATAGATAGATAATAGATATATAGATAGATATGAGATAGATAGATAGATAGATAGATAGATAGATAGATAGATAGATAGATAGATAGATAGATAGATAGATGATAGATTCGATTGATAGATAGATAGATAGACAGATAGAGATAGATAGATAGATAATAGATAGATAGATAGATAGATAGATAGATAGATAGATAGAGGGTTTTTTCTCCAAGTTCTCCAGTTTCCTCCCTCCCCGGTCCAAAAAACATGCACGGTAGTTTTGATTGAAAAATTGTCCATAGTATGAGTGTGTTGGAGTGATTCGTGTGTGTGTGAGTGTGTGTGAGTGTGGTGTGTGTGTGTGTGTGTGTGTGTGTGTGTGTGGATGTGGTTGTTGTGTGTGTGGTGTGTGAGTGTGTGTGTGTGTGTGTAGTGTGTGTGTTTGTGTGGTGTGTGGGCGAGGGTGTGGGGTGTGTGGTGGGGTGTTGTGTGTGTGTGTGTGTGTGTGGTGTGAGTGTGTGGTGTGAATTCTTGTGATTGTGTTTGTGGATGGGTTCGGGATCAGGGTTGGTATCCAGGGTGTATCCTTCCGTCTTAATGCCCATAGACGCCTGAGATAGACACAGACTCCCCGTGACCCGAGGGAAGATCGGATAAAGCGCTAGAAGATGAATGAATGAATGAATGAATGAATGAATGAATGTGTTATTTCTGTGCTGTAACACTTGACCCATGATCCGGGGGATGTTGCTTCACCTCCTGTAACTTTTCACGACTCGTCCTGCATTAATGCAAAGATCCCAAGACCTTGAAATAAAGAATCGTGGCCAAAATAATAAAAACGTTTGGTGTGGAAGGTGCCAATATTTTCGTCCCTTCACCTTTTTCTATCGCTGTCAGTTGGAGTTGCGCAGCGAAGGGAATTACGTGGTCGTGGAAATCAACAATCAGGAGAAGCTGCATTTGGGAATGAAGTCGGCTCAGACGGAGGAGGCGCTGAACGGGAAAATACGCCTGGCCCTGGGAGGGATGCTGGTGGAGCCGAGCAGGCTCCTGCATCCGGTCAGTCACCTACATCACCGCTCCCTGCATTACCCTGTAAAGTTTCTGCTCTCCTCAGCTCATCCCTTCTTCCTGCTCTCTCTCTCAGTTTAATCCGTGGATGGATGCGTGCATACGGGAGGGAAGCTGGCTGAACCTGAGCTCGCCCTGGGACGCAGATCCGAGCTGGAAATCCTCACCGTGTTTTCCAGAGATCAAGACTGGCAGCTACTTTCCTGGAAGTGGATTCGCTCTGTTTAATACATCTGGTGGGAGTTTAACGTTCATGTCCGTCTTTAAACACCACCTTCCATTCATAAAAACATACAGTCATTAAAAACAGGAAAAACAACAGAATCTACAAAATAAACCTTCCATTTATTTGTAATAATTATATGTGTGTATATATTTTCTTTTTTTTCTTTTAGATAGACATACAGATAGAGACAGACAGACAGACAGATAGAGAGACAGACAGATAGATAGATAGATAGATAGATAATAGATAGATAGATAGATAGATAGATAGATAGATGAGATAGATAGCAGATAGATAGATAGATGATAGATAGATAGATAGAGAGACAGACAGACAGACAGACAGACAGACAGACAGATAGATAGATAGATAGATAGATAGATAGATAGATAGATAGATAGACAGATAGATAGATAGATAGATAGACAGATAGAGAGACTAGATAGACAGATAGATAGATAGATAGATAGATAGATAGATAGATAGATAGATAGATAGATAGATAGATACAGACAGACAGACAGATAGACAGACAGACAGATAGACAGATAGATAGATAGATAGATAGATAGATAGATAGATAGATGATAGAAGATCAGACAGACAGACAGACAGACAGACAGACAGATAGATAGATAGATAGATAGATAGATAGATAGATAGATAGATAGATAGATAGATAGATAGACAGATAGACAGACAGATAGACAGACAGATAGAGAGACAGACCAGATAGATAGAGATAGATAGATAGATAGATAGAGATAGATAGATGAATAGACAGATAGATACAGACAGACAGACAGACATAATAGACAGACAGACAGATAGATAGATAGATAGATAGATAGATAGATAGATAGATAGATAGCAGATAGACAGATAGACAGACATAACATACAGAAAGACAGACAGACAGATAGAGACAGACCAGACCTATAGACAGACAGATAGATAGATAGATAGACAGACAGATAGATAGATAGATAGATCGATAGATAGATAGAGAGACAGACAGACAGATAGACAGACAGACAGATAGACAGACAGATAGAGACAGACAGACAGACAGATAGAGAGATAGACAGACAGACAGATAGATAGATAGATAGATAGATAGATAGATAGATAGATAGATAGATAGATAGATAGACAGATAGACAGAGAAAGACAGACAGACAGACAGACGATAGACAGACAGACAGACAGATACATATAGATAGACAGACTAGACAGACCTAGAGACAGACAGATAGACAGACAGACAGACTAGACAGATAGATAGATAGATAGATAGATAGATAGATAGATAGATAGATAGATAGATAGATAGATAGATAGATAGACAGATAGAGAGACAGACAGACAGACAGATAGACATACAGATAGAGACAGACAGACAGACAGATAGAGATAGATAGATAGATAGATAGACAGATAGATTGATCAGACAGACAGATAGATAGATAGATAGATAGATAGATAGATAGATAGATAGATGATAGATAGATAGATAGATAGATAGATAGATAGATAGATAGATAGATAGATAGCATAGATAGATATAAAATATGTGTTATATATATATTTTCTTTTTTTTTCTTTTTTTTTTTTTTTTTTTTTTAAATATACATATATGGAAAATTATTGTATAGTTAATTTTTTTAACAATGAATATATATTTTTTCTTTCTTTTTTTTAAATATACCTTTATGTAAATTATTGTATAGTTATTTTTTTTTTATAAAAATGTAAAAAATTAATTTTTAAAACAAAAATTTTTTTGTTTTGCATTTGTTGTTTTTTTTTGGTTTGTTTTTTATTTATTTATTTATTTTATATATTTTTGCCCAAGAAGATATTTGGGGGGGAAATAATGGATTTATTTGCATTTTAAAAACAGATTTAAATATATCTGCAGGTTTCTTTAAGCATAATGTATATAATTAACCTCAACGATCAAGGTTTTAATTGTTTTTATTTATTTGTGTTTTTTGTTTTTACTGTTTTGTTGTACAAGGTGGTTCACTTTATATTATTTTTTTCGGAAATGAATTACATTCAAATCAAATTTGAATCCTCATTAAATCATTTATATGATTATTATTATTATTATTATTATTATTATTATTATTATTATTATTATTATATTAGATAGACATGTAGAAAGTCCCTGAAACTCACTTCCTCTCTACAAAAGTAAATGTCCTATAATGAATGGAATGATATAATAAAAGTCCTCTGTGTTGTGGCAGAACTCCCCGGAGTGGAGGAGGAAGAGAAAGGGGTGATGATTGAGGTGTACGGATCGTGGCACGGGACATTGCTGAGTCTTCAGAGTGATGAATTCCAGTTCACTTTGCCCCGGGTTAAAGGAAAGGAGAGCAGGGTACGACTGCACTCGTTTATACTTCTACACACATCAATACTACTGAAGAGGAGGAGCACCCACAATCTTACACAAGAACCGCCTCCATCCACATGTGTGTGACAGACAGACAGACAGACAGATAGATAGATAGACAGATAGACGACAGATAGATAGATAGATAGATAGATAGATAGATAGATAGATAGATAGATAGATAGATAGATAGATAGATAGATAGATAGATAGATAGATAGATAGATAGATAGATAGATAGATAGATATAGACAGATACATATAGATAGATAGATAGATAGAAGATAGATAGAATGAGAGATAGATAGATAGATAGGATAACAGATCGATAGATAGATAGAAGATAGATAGATAGAGATCGACAGATAGTAGATAGACTCGAGAAGAGAGACAGTAGAGAAATAGAGAGAGAGAGAGAGATAGATAGAGATAGATAGAGAGAGAGAACACAGACTTGAGCAGAGAGATAGACACAGAGAGAGAGATATAGAGAGAGAGATACAGAGAGAGAGAGAGACAGATAGAGAGAAGAGAGGACAGAAAGAGAGAGAAGAAAAGAGACAGAGACAGAAAAGAGATAGTGAGAGAGAGAAAGATAGAGAGAGTGAGAGACAGAGACAGACAGAGAGAGAGAGAGAGAGACAGAGAGAGGGACAGAGAGACAGAGAGAGAGAGAGGGACAGAGAGAGACAAGAGAGAGAGAGAGAGAGAGAGAGAGACAGAGAGAGAGAGACAGCGACAGAGAGAAGAGGACAGAGATAGAGAGACAGACAGAGAGAGAGAGAGAGCGAGAAGAGAGAGAGAGAGACCAGAGAAGAGAGGAAGACCTAGACAGATCAGATAGAAGAGATAAAGAGAGAGAGAGAGAGACAGAGAGACAGAGACAGACAGAGAGAGAGCAGAGAGCGAGAGAGACAGAGAGAATAGAGGGAACAGAGAGAGAGCGAGAGAGATAGAGAGAGAGGGAGAGAGAGAGAGAGAGAGAGACAGACAGAGAGAGAGAGACAGAGAGAGAGAGAGACAGAGACAGACAGAGAGAGATAAAGAGACAGAGAGAGAGAGAGAGAGAGGAGACATAGAGAGAGAGAGACAGAGATAGAGAGAGACAGAGATAGAGAGAGACAGCGACAGAGAGAGAGACAGAGATATAGATAGACAGAGAGAGACACACAGAGAGATACAGAGAGAGAAGAGAGAGAGAGACAGAGACAGACAGAGAGAGAGCGATAGAGACAGAGAGAGGGACACAGAGAGAGAGAGACAGACAGAGAGAGAGAGAGACAGAGATAGGAGCGAGAGGCGAGAGGAGATAGAGACAGAGAGAGAGAGAGAGATGGAGAGAGGGACACAGAGAGAGAGAGAGAGAGAGAGACAGAGAGAGAGAGAGACAGAGAGAGATAAATAGAGGGAAGGACGGAGAGAGAGAGAGAGAGACAGAGACAGACAGAGAGAGAGCGAGAGAGACAGAGAGGGACAGAGAGAGAGAGAGCGAGAGAGAGATAGAGAGAGGGACACACAGAGAGAGAGAGACAGAGACAGACAGAGAGAGATAAAGAGAGGGAGAGTCAGAGAGAGATAGAGAGAGAGACATAGATAGAGAGAGACAGAGATAGAGAGAGACAGAGATAGAGATAGACAGAGAGAGAGACACAGAGAGATACAGAGAGATACAGAGAGAGAGAGAAGGAGAGACTGATTGTTGGTTTGCTGTATTACAGGATGTGGAGGTGGAGGAAGAAGCAGGTTTGAGGAACACTGCTGACTCCACTAAACTGACTCTGACTCTACTGAAACACACGCTGGTGTTGGATGAGAAAG
>JACRUU010000015.1:1956438-1958938 GCA_030449085.1 Kryptopterus vitreolus | reverse complement strand
TTTTTTTGCGATCAAGGAACAAACTAGGATTTTTTTTTTTCAACTCCAGTCTTAGGGGCACGGTGGCGTAGTGGTTAGCACGTTCGCCTCACACCGCCAGGATCCGGGTTCGATTCCCGTCTCGGTCATGTGTGTGTGGAGTTTGTGCATGTTCTCCCCGTGCCTCAGGGGGTTTTTCTCCGGGTTCTCCGGTTTCCTCCCCCGGTCCTAAAAACATGCACGGTAGGTTGATTGGCACCTTGGAAAATTGTCCCTAGTGTATGAATGTGTGTCTGTGTGTGTGTGTGTGTGTGATGGGTTGGCATTCCATCCAGGGTGTATCCTGCCTTAACGCCCATAGACGCCTGGGATAGACACAGGCTCCCCGTGACCCGAGGGAAGATCGGATAAAGCGCTAGAAAATGAATGAAAGAATGAATGAACTCCAGTCCATTCGGTGGCGGCAGTACACTAAAAGTTGAAGAAAGAAAGAAAAAGGAGGTTAGTGGAGAAGGAGAAGAGAGAGGGACTTGGAATTTGCAGAAGCTAAAGCGAATTTTAAATCCGAAGTGTGAACGCATTTCTCGTGAAAAGGCTACGGACACACAAAAAGCGATATAGAGACAATGTAAGACTTCGGTGAAATACCAGTCGTGGAATAACATGAAGATCCACTTGTTATATAAATATATAAGGTACACGAAGCCAGCCTGGACTAAAGATTATAACTGTATAAAAAACGTTTGAATGAATCGGGAATAAAACTGATTTGGTTTTCTTTGGTCCGCATTTTTTTCTTGGTGTGCTGTTGTGTGACAATTATTATCAAGATTTTAAATAATACATACAGTGTGTGTGTGTGTGTGTGTGTGTGTGTGTGTGTGTGTGTGTGAGCATACAATGGAATCATTTGTTTTACAGTATGAATCATTTCAGTTTATTTAATAAATAGTTTAAATACAAATCTATTCTTGATGGTCTCTTTCTGATTAAATCGTTATGCTTATTAATAATGATTGTTGTTACATGTAGCAAAAAGTTTAGACACGAGTCATGCTTGCTTTCTTTCCACTGAAATAAACAAAAAAACATTTCATTCCTAGTCTGTAACAAACAGAAAACAAAGACATTTTATCCCTGCGTCAGTGTTTTTAATCCTGGAGTAAATACACCGCTGAAGCGGGTCGAATTATTAGTCAGGGTTTACATTTACATTTGCAGTATTTAGCAAACGCCCTCATCCAGAGCGACTTACAAGAAGTGCTTTAGGTCTCGATCTAAGGATAAGATTCATTCATGAAGGGTAAATACCCTTCACTTCCTGTTAAAATTAAGTACACAAGCATAGACAGTTGGCTTAGTGGTTAGCACGTTCGCCTAACACCGCCAGGGTTCGATTCCCGTCTCGGCCATGTGTGTGTGGAGTTTGTGCATGTTCTCCCCGTGTCTCAGGGGGTTTTTCTCCGGTTTCCTCCAAAAACATGCACGGTAGGTTGATTGGCAGCTTGGAAAATTGTCCTTAGTGTGTGAATGTGTGTGTGTGTGTGTGTGCCCTGCGATGGGTTGGCATTCCATCCAGGGTGTATCCTGCCTTAATGCCCATAGACTCTTGAGATAGACACAGACTCCCCGTGACCCGAGAAGATCGGATATAGTGGTAGAAGATGAATGAATGAATGTATGAATGTGTGTGTGTGTGTGTGATGGGTTGGTATTCCATCCAGGGTGTATCCTGCCTTAATGCCCATAGACTCCTGAGATAGGCACAGACTCCCCGTGACCCGAGAAGATCGGATATAGTGGTAGAAGATGAATGAATGAATGTATGAATGTGTGTGTGTGTGTGTGTGTGATGGGTTGGCATTCCGTCCAGGGTGTATCCTGCCTTAAATGCCCATAGACGCCTGAGATAGACACAGACTCCCCGTGACCCGAGGGAAGATCGGATAAAGCGCTAGAAGATGAATGAATGAATGTGTTTCATTAAGTATTATGTAAAGCTGCTTTAAGACTATGACAAGGCTGAATTGAAAAGGCTGGCGAGGGTTTTTAGAAGAAAAACCGTGTGTGTGTGTGTGTGTGTGTGTGTCCCGCTTCCTACACAGGTTCTCGCTCTGACGAGACGTCATATGATTGGATGAGTAGATAAGATCTCACAGCTGACAAAAACCTCACTTTACAAACCAGCTGTAACGGTGGGTGGTGCGCTGCACAGACACACGGGGAGGGGGGAACGGGAATTCCAAAAAAACAAAGGATTTATTTCAATAACGAAACAACTAAATCCAGGCTGGATTACTGTAATGCTTTACTGTCTGGATGTTCAGCACGGTGTATAAATAAACTTCAGTTAGTTCAGAACGCAGCAGCGAGAGTGCTCACTAGAACTAGGAGATATGAGCACATCACCCCTGTCCTATCCACACTGCACTGGCTCCCAGTGAAATTCCGTATAGAATTTAAAATATTACTTTTAACTTATAAAGCACTGAATGGTCTCGCCCCACAGTACCTGACAGAA
>JACRUU010000015.1:1908938-1951438 GCA_030449085.1 Kryptopterus vitreolus | reverse complement strand
TGTTTTTGGACCGGGGGAGGAAACCGGAGAACCCGGAGAAAAAAAACCCCCTGAGGCACGGGGAGAACATGCACAAACTCCACACACACATGGCCGAGACGGGAATCGAACCCGGACCCTGGCGGTGTGAGGCGAACGTGCTAACCACTAAACCACCGTGTCCCCTTATTATTATTATTATTATTATTATTATTATTTTCTGTCTCATTGTTTCTGGTATCTGATGTGGAAGCATATTCAATGCGTTTTGACTGACCTACCACGGTGATTACATCAACTCGGACCCCGTTTAGTAGTCCCACAATGTCTATATAAGATGTTAACCCTGTTATCAATTCATTCATTCATTCATTCATTCATTCATTCATCTTCTAGCGCTTTATCCGATCTTCCCTCTGGTCACGGCGAGTCTGTGTCTATCTCAGGTGTCTATGGGCATTAAGGCAGGATACACCTGGATGGAATGCCAACTCATCACACACACACACACACACACATACACACACATTCATACACTAGGGACAATTTTCCAATGTTTTTAGACCGGGAGGAAACCGAAGAACCCGGAGAAAAACCCCCTGAGACACGGGGAGAACATGCACAAACTCCACACACACATGGCCGAGACGGGACTCGAACCCGGACCCTGGCGGTGTGAGGCGAACGTGATAACCACTAAACCGCCGTGCCTCTCTGTTATCATGGCCAAACTATGTTTACTAACGTGCTCTGTGCTCTTTTAGTTTACACGTTGATGCGGCAGAGCCACGCCTTCATCACCAGAGAAGTCATGGTGAAAGAATCTGTAACTTTCCCGTGTTCCTGCTCTGGAAAATGTCCGGTGGTCGAATGGAGTCGCTTCATTCCCAGTGAAACCATCATGGCTGAATGGACGTGTCTCAGTGGACAGAGTTTTCATGAGAGATCTACAATCTCAGGAGACACCAGCAGAGGAGATTTCTCCCTGGTGATCAGTCCGGTGATCTACAACGACGCTGGTTCGTACCGGTGCAGCTGCAATGGAGAAACGGTTCTAGAAGTAAAGATGAAGGTTCTGGGTAAGTCGGTGTCCGTAGTGAAGGATGACCTGCTGCACCAGGTGGCGCTCTTACCGGAAATCACTAAACCAATGCTTTTGTCTGCCAGTAGGGACAGTTATAAAGGCTTTGGAGGGACTGGATGTCACCCTCCCGTGCTACGGAGACACCCGGAGAGACGATGTTAAAGATGTGCAGTGGAAGAAGGATGGACAGATGGTTGTCCTGTACACGCACGCACACAGATCACTAACTCCCGACGAAGGGGAGAACAGATTCACGATGTCAGTAGAAGGATTTCGGGATGGTGATCTCTCTCTGCACATCACTTCAGTTCACCGCTCTGATACAGGAGTATACCGCTGTCTCATCCATGACGAATCTCAGGACGGAGATCCATCAACCATTGTCCTGCAGGTAGAAGGTACGTTTTTCTCCTGGAGAGTCTTCGTCATTTTTAACTCCATATTACGTTATAATACCAGCCGGTGTAGTATAGTGCAAAAGTGCATCACTATTAGAATCGGTCAAATCTCCGGCAGGTAACTCGTCCCGCAGTTTTTATCCCATCCTCACGAATCATACCTCATATCGTGCGTCCTGATGGTGTGAGACGCGCTGTTACTTTTATAAGGAATCGCCCCACGGAATTCCGAACCCGGGACCAAAAAGCGGGAATTTTTTTCCCCATAGAAAATGAATGGGGTTGAAATTTCCTGCCACACAGTTCCGCCTGTGAGCGTCCGACATGCACTTATGGAATATTCACTCGTAGGGGGTCCGGAGATGATCACGATCATATACCTCCCGAATCACACACACGTTGGGAATTTCCGCGACATTCCGGCCCCGTAGAGAATGAATGGGGAAATTTGACGCTCTGCTGTTCGCCCGACATGCACATTTGACATCTCCACTCGTAGGTGAGATGGAGTAGGTCATGATCATATGACTATCGAACCCCAGACCCACTCGGAAGTCCGGGAATTCTGCATCGTTCCGGCCCATACAGATGAACGGGGAAAATTTGGGGACACTCCGCTGTTCGGACGTATCCACTCGTCCGGGGCGGCGAGGACGATATGACACCCGGTCCGAAAAAACACAGGGAATTAACGTTAATCAGAGAAAATGCGTTTTTTTTTGGCCCGGGACGAATTTTTTACCATAGAAAATGAATATGAACGCTAAATATTAAAGGGAGACCAGGTTCTAAAGGGAGTCGCACCCGGAGCCGAGGTCTGCATCGGCAAGCATCACTCACATTGTCTTCAGGAAATGTCCCATGTCTAGTTTTTATTTAAATCATTGCGGGCTGTCTTAGAGAGTGGTGACGAACAAACACTTAAAAATAAATAAAAACAAGCTGTTTAAAAAAAAGCAAAATAAAGAAAAAGCCAAACTCACCTTTATAAATATCAGAATAAATAATCATTCATTCATTCATTCATCTTCTATCGCTTTATCCGATCTTCCCTCGGGTCACGGGGAGTCTGTGCCTATCTCAGGCGTCTATGGGTATTAAGGCAGGATAAACCCTGGATGGAATGCCAACCCATCACACACACACACACACACACACACACACACACACACATTCATACACTAGAGACTAGAGAGAATTTTCCAAGGTGCCAATCAACCTACCGTGCATGTTTTTGGACCGGGGGAGGGGAGGAAACCGGAGAAACCCGGAGAAAAAACCCCCTGAGGCACGAGGAGAACATGCACAAACTCCACACACACACATGGCCGAGACGGGAATCGAACCTGGACCCTGGCGGTGTGAAAATAAATAATCACATTTTTTTATTTATCCTAGCGCTACAACATCAATCAACCACCGCCAACACCACCATCATCATCATCAGAAGCAGCTGCACTGGGATTACAGTACTGTGTGTGCTGCTGGGATTAATCATCGCTGTAGGTATCTGTATCGGCCTGATCGTTTGGAATGCCAGAAGACACAGAGATCACACGGCATTGCCCCCACAACCATAGAACTGCTCTCAATCCAATCCAGATGTAGCTGATGGACATTAAGTGATGCCATGCTCTTCCTCGTCTTCATCATCAGCAGCAGCAGATGTTCAAAACCATAGCTCCCACCAACGATGTATTCCAGGAAGATTTCATTCATTCATCTATCGTTTTATTCGATCTTCCCTCGGGTCACGGGGAGTCTGTGTCTATCTCAGGCGTCTATGGGCATTAAGGCAGGATACACCCTGGATGGAATGCCAACCCATCACACACACACACACACACACACACACACCACACACACATTCATACACTAGGGACAATTTTTCCAAGGTGCCAATCAACCTACCGTGCATGTTTTTGGACCGGGAGGAAACCAGAGAACCCGGAGAAAAAAACCCCCTGAGACTCCACACACACACACACATGGCCGAGACAGGAATCGAACCCAGACCCTGGCGGTGTGAGGCGAACGTGCTAACCACTAAGGTGTCTTGTCTTGTTGTTGACATACTTTATATTTTATTCCAACAATTTTTGAATCAATTTTATGACGTTTTAGTATAAAATAAGTTTGCTGGCAGAGAAAAATGTTTAATATATACTATAGAGGGTGGTCACAAGAGGGCGCACTTCCCCTAAACAATAATAAACACCTCCCGTGCGGATCATTTTGCGCTAACAACATAAACATAAACATTTTGGATGACAAACTGTTGCATTGGCGTGCATTAATAAACGATCCATGCCTTTCACCTATTAAACGATATTTATGAGGTAAAGTGAACACAAGGTGACGCTCGGAAATGAACACGTGACTGCACTGATTATCTGGGGAATAGTGGGTATTTTCTAAATAAATAAATAGACTTTACCCCTTATTGACTTCTGCATCTGTAAGATTCTGTTTTCACACACGATACTCGGTGCTTCATTCATTCATTCATCTTCTACCGCTTTATCCGATCTTCCCTCAGGTCACGGGGAGTCTGTGTCTATCTCAGGCGTCTATGGGCATTAAGGCAGGATACACCCTGGATGGAATGCCAACCCATCGCAGGGCACACACACACACTCACACACACATTCATACACTAGGGACAATTTTTTTCAAGGTGCCAATCAACCTACTGTGCATGTTTTTTGGACCGGGGGGGGGAGGAAACCGGAGAACCCGGAGAAAAAACCCCTTGAGGCACGGGGAGAACATGCACAAACCACTCCACACACACATGGCCGAGACGGGAATCGAACCCGGATCCTGGCGGTGTGAGGCGAACGTGCTAACCACTAAACCACCGTGCCCCTTTATTACATTATACCGCAATAAAAATGAATAAAAAATAATCACATTTACAGAATTTAGCGGACGCCCTTATCCAGAGCGACTTAAACCTGAGCAATTGAGGGTTAAGGGCCTTGCTCAAGGGCCCACTAGTGGCAGGTTGGTGGTGGTGGTGGTGGTGGGGTTCGAACACATGATCTTCCGGTCCAACACCTTAACCATTGGGCTACACACCACCTCCCTTCACATACAAAACAAACAAACCAGGAGAGTTAAGATGAAACTTTATTACACATATACACTAAAGTGAAACCAACAGGACGATGATTTAGATCTTGTAATGTTTAACGGGTTCGGGTTCCTTCTCAGCATCTCCTCCATATTCCAGGTAAAGGTTGTTGTATGGATACTGCTTCGGGGCCTGTACACAAAAACACCACACTTTCATCTAAATGTACATCAGTCATAATCAGTATAATTACAAAACACACACACACACACACACACACACACACACATTACATCACAAAGAAAGTGTGTTCTATGCTATAAAGATTCAGAGTGCTGGGTCAGACCTGATACAGCGCCCCCTGGAGCACATAGGTTTGAGGGTCTTGATCAAGAACCCAAGTGGCAAGTTGGCTATACAGGGGCTCGAACCCACAACCTTTTTTTTTTTTGCCTGGCCAGCAAAGAAGCTCCACCTCACAACATAAAGAACCTTTTACTCACCTCCTGGTTCCTGGTTGATCTCAGGCGTCTATGGGTATTAAGGCAGGATACACCCTGGATGGAATGCCAACCCATCGCCAGACACACACACACACACACACACACACAATTCATACACACTAGGGACAATTTTCCAAGGTGCCAATCAACCTACCGTGCATGTTTTTGGACCGGGGGAGGAAACCGGAGAACCCGGAGAAAAACCCCCTGAGGCACGGGGAGAACATGCACAAACTCCACACACACATGGCCGAGACGGGAATCGAACCCGGACCCTGGAGGTGTGAGGCGAACGTGCTAACCACTAAACCACCGTTCATCAATCTCAATGCTTTCCATCGAATGGAAGTGAGGGACGAGTGTCCAGATGCTCGGACCTTCCTTATACACCAGCGGACTTGGATGTACACGTCATCACTCGTCTCCACAATGTATTCTTCTTGGCAGGTCAAACAATCCGACCCTCTTAAACTACTCTTAATACACAGAAATCCTTTATAGGAAACATTTGTGTGTAAATCTGCTTTCACTGTATTATTAACCAAGAACCCTTTATATGTGTATGTGTGTGTATATAGATAATATATATATATTATATATAGATATATATATATATGTTGATTACACTAATTAAGGTATCTTTCATATTGAAAAACACTATAATATATCTATATATATATATATATATATATATATATATATATATATATATATATATATATATATATATATATATATATATATATATATATATATAGAGTGTTACAGTCATGGTGGCACAGTGGTTTATGAGTGTTACAGTCATGGTGGCACAGTGGTTTATTGGTTAGGACGTTCGCCTCACACCTCCAGGGTCGGGGGTTCGATTCCCGTCTCGGCCATGTGTGTGTGGAGTTTGCATGTTCTTCCACGTACCTCAGGGGGGTTTTCTCCGGGTTCTCCGGTTTCCTCCCCCGGTCCAAAAACATGCACGGTAGGAAAATTGTCCCTAGTGTGTGAATGTGTGTGTGAATGTGTGTGTGTGTGTGTGTGTGTGCACACTCTGCGATGGGTTGGGTGTATCCTGCTTTAATGCCTGAAGACGCCTGAGATAGACACAGACTCCACCGTGACCAGAGGGAAGATCGGATAAAGCGCTAGAAGATGAATGAATGCTTGTGTGTGTGTGTGTGTGTGTCTGAATTTGTGTAATTCCCTAAATATTGATAAATGCTACATGTACCTCACAAAAGGTGTATAGTGTGTAACGTACCACAGGCTGGTAGGAGGGAAAGACCTCACCCAGGCCAAACATAACCATCATGAAGGTGAAGAAGCCGAATAAGCGCTTGCACATGGTGGACCAGCTGACGGGGCTGGGGGACGTGTCCACTCTGTTCCTGATGTACATGTCAAAATCAAAGTGGATCTACACACACACACACACACACACACACACACACACACACACACACCATTAAGGTCATCAAAAGCCACCAGCAGATCATGTGATCACATGACTGCTCCGTATACTTACTGTATTACGTAAATTGGAATGTCGGTAGGAAAAACGACTTTCGTTCTGCCATCTCTACATTTGTATTTATTTATTTATTTATTTATTTCTCCGTCTGCGGGTTCCGTGCGTACCGAACCGCACGGATCCGGTTACGCCACTATTTATAGACACTGCGTTCAAAAAGTCCCTCCGCAGTGGCGTGTGGAACCCCGAACGCACTGCATTTGTATTTTGATTCTGTACGACAATTAAATACACTAAATGGGTTTAGTTTTCGACCGATATACTCGTGTGCAATTTCAGCAATAAAATGCAGATTAAAAAAAATTAATAATAATAATATTAATTATTAATATTTAATAATATTTTCCTCTCTCTTTTAGTATTGCTCTTTAATAAAAGAGAAAAGGTATTTCTTATCACTTATTACTCAATTCATTGATGGAATAAACATTAGTACACAATATACACAATTTAATACACAATATAATACACAATTACTAAAATAATTTATAGCAATTACACTAATTTGATCATTTCTAATTTGCCCAATTTATTTCAGAAAACTTCAAAATTATAAAATGTGTGTGTGTGTGTGTGTGTGTGTGTGTGTGTATACCGGCTCCCCCCAGTTCCTCCGCAGGTCTGGATGGTCCCATTGATACCAGGGGTCTCGTTCATGCTGGGAACAGTCCGGAAGAACTGGGTAATCTCCATAGCTATACAAAACAACAACAACAACAACAACAACAACAACAAACCACCGATAAATAAAGCGCCATGTTACACTGATGGCTCAATGAACTGCATTTAACTATGAAAGGCAACATTTAAACACCCCCCCCTCCCCCCGTATCCCCCCCCCCCCCCCCCGTATCCCAATCCAATTTTGTAAATTAAATAAGTAAACAAACAAAGAAATAAATAAATAACAACGAGATTTATCGCACAGCTCTAATCTGCGGCGTAAATTCCACTGCTTGTAGATATAAAATATATACATTTCGAGGTAAACATGAGCACCCATCCCTATACAAAACACCCCGATTTAACAGATTTATCATTTACATTTAATTCTTAAAAATGTAGTTTTATTTGTATTGTCTTATTTATTATAGAAACCAAATAAATAAATAAATAAATAAATAAACAGGTGAGCATTTCTGTAAGTGTTTGTGCATGCATGCGTGTGTGTGTGTGTGTGTGTGTGTGTGTGTGTGTGTGTGTGTGTGTGTGTGTGTGTGTGTGAGTCTCGAACCCGTGTCCATCGTCAGGATGTGGATTGTAGTCCTCCAGTCTTATGTTGTATTTCTTTGCAGCCGCAGCTCGTTCCTCAGGAGTGCGAGGATACGGTCCAGGGAGAACATCCCGCGAGACACCAGAGGCTGCAAACACACACACACACACACACACACACACACACAAGGAATACATATTAGACTACATTTAAAATAGAGAGTGTAAATACAGACAATATGATCAGACACGACATTAAAACCACCTGTGTTATAACATGTACTTCCTCTCTGAGACGATGTGAGATTACCAAACCTGGACTTTAACAAGAGCGGCTGGACTTCTGAACATCTGGATCTTGTGAAAGCCACCGAGATCTTCACAGATCCCTGAATTTTAACCCTTAACTGATCTTCTGGAGAACTCATATACATGTGTAATCAGGATATACGGCTCTGCTAAATCCCATAACAACATTTACTGTTCACCTGCTGTGTGATAAACAACACTGGTCCCTCTGGATCATGGCGATGGACAGACAGACAGACAGACAGATCGATGGACAGACAGACGGAGGTACAGACAGACGGACAGAGAGATAGACGGACAGAGAGAGACAGACGGACAGACAGACGGACAGATAGACAGACGGACGACAGATAGACAGACAGACAGACAGACAGACAGACAGACACAGACAGACAGACGACAGACAGACATAGACAGACGGACAGACAGAGACAAACAGAGAGAGAGTACACAGACAGACGGACAGACAGGACAGACAGACGGACAGAGAGATAGACAGAGAGAGAGATAGACAGACAGAGATAGACAGAGAGATAGACAGACAGATAGACAGATAGACAGACAGATAGAGAGATAGATGGACAGAGAGATAGACGGACGGACAGATAGATAGACAGACAGACAGAAGACAGACAGAGAGACAGACTGACAGATAGATAGATGGACAGATAGACGGACAGATAGACTGACACACAGACAGATAGATAGATAGACGGATAGAGAGATAGACGGACGGACAGCTAGACAGACGGACAGCTAGACAGACGGACAGCTAGACAGACGGACAGCTAGACGGACAGATAAACAGATAGATAGACGGACAGACAGAGAGATAGACGGACAGACAGATAGACGGACGGACGGACAGACAGATAGACGGACAGACAGATAGACGGACGGACAGACAGACAGACAGATACAGACAGACGGACTGAGAACAGGACAGACAGAGAGATAGACGACGGACAGATAGACGGACAGACAACAGGACTAGGATAGACGGACAGACAGATAGACGACAGAGACAGACAGAGAGATAGACAGACAGACGGACAGATAGATAGATAGACAGACGACAGATAGATAGACAGACAGACAGACAAGAGAGACAGGACAGACAGAAGAGACAGATAGATAGACAGACAGACAGACAGACAGAGAGATAGACGGACGATAGACAGACAGACAGACAGATAGACAGACGGGACAGATATAACAGACAGATAGATAGACAGACAACAGATAATAGACAGACAGAGAGATAATATACAGACGATAGATAGACAGAAATAGACGGACGGGCAGAGAATAGATAGACAGACAGATAGGGACAGACAGATAGATAGATAGACAGAGAAATAGACGGACGGAGAGAGAGATAGACGGACAGATAAACAGACAGATAGATAGACAGACAGATAGAGAGATAACACGATAGATAGATAGATATACAGATAGAAGATAGACGAAATACGGACTGGCAGGCAGAGAGATAGACGGACAGATAAACATACGATAGATAGATAGACAGACAGATAGACGATAGATAGAGACAAGAGAATAGACGGACGGACAGAGAGATAGACGGACAGATAAACAGACAGATAGATAGATAGACAGAGAAATAGACGGACGGACAGAGAGATAGACGGACAGATAAACAGACAGATAGATAGATAGACAGAGAAATAGACGGACGGACCAGAGATAGAGACGGACAGATGAAACAGATACGACGACATATGACGAGAGAGATAGACGGACGGATAAACAGACAGATAGATAGATAGATAGATAGATAGACAGACAGACAGATAGATAGATAGACAGAGAAATAGACGGACGGACAGAGAGATAGACGGACAGATAAACGAGACGGACAGATAGACAGAGAGATAGACGGACGGATAAATATAGCAGACAGATAGATAGATAGATAGATATAGACAGAGAAATAGACGGACGGGCAGAGAGACAGACGGACAGATAGACAGAGAGATAGACGGACGGATAAACAGACAGATAGATAGACAGACAGACAGACAGATTTCGCGAAAATAATCTAAAACTAAAACGGGGTTTAAAGCCGAATCTTCTGCACAACTGATCTCCACAGATACACAACACTGTTACACACACACACACACACACACACACACACACACACACACACACACACACACACACACACACACACTACCCCTGCATTATAACACCGTTTATTCTACACAAACACGTCACTCAGTGTCACATTGACACAGTAAAGTGATGAATAATAAATATAAACACATAAACACGGACCTGTTCTTATTGAAAGTAATTTAGAAACGGTTTGTCCTCTGTTTTTACTGACAATCCAACGACCTCCCAACAACGCCGCCATCTTCACCTCCGCGCATGCGCACTACACAACGTACTGACTGACGGAAATGGGTCTCGTCGGATACGAGTCTCTTTTTACACACACACACACACACACACACACACACACACACACACACACACACACACACACACACACACACACACACACACACTGTATATATTGTATATATAATGTATAATGTATATATTTGTGTGTGTGTATGTAGTGTGTAGTGTTATATATATATATATATATATATATATATATATATATATATCAATGAATTCTAGATATATTGAATACATTCTGAATATATTAAATTAAACCTGACGTCATCAAGGTGCATGCTTTAGGCAGAATAAAAAATAAAATACAACATTTTTTTTGGAATAAATAAACAAACAAACACATTTTTACAAATTAATTAATTTATTAATTTATTATATTTAGGCAGAATGATTGAGAAACTGATTGAAAAATGTTTTAAATGGAAAATTTTAAACAACAATATTACATTCAGTCTTCATCCAACAGTCTCAAATTCCATTCTTTCAGCTCCTACCTGTAGGGGGCGTCACATCACCCTTCTCCACAACACCCTGTCCTCTGCATCTGTCTCTTTCACCCCTGCATGTCTTCCCTCACCACATCCATAAACCTCCTCCTCTTTTCCTCAGCGTTCCTCTCCCCATGTCCTTCCTCTGTACAAACGTCCATACGTCACAGTCTCTCCTCCCTCACTTCGTCTCCAAAACATCCTACATGTCCCTCTAATAAACTCATTTCTAATCCTGTCCAAGGGGCACGGTGGCGTTAGTGGTTAGCACGTTCGCCTCACACCGCCAGGGTCCGGGTTCGATTCCCGTCTCGGCCATGTGTGTGTGGAGTTTGTGCATGTTCTCCCCGTGCCTCAGGGGGTTTTTTCTCCGGGTTCTCCGGTTTCCCCTCCTCCTCCTCCTCCCCAGGTCCAAAAACATGCACGGTAGGTTGAATTGGCACCTTGGAAAATTGTCCCTAGTGTATGAATGTGTGTGTGTGTGTGTGTGTGTGTGTGTGTGTGTGTGTGTGTGCCCTGTGATGGGTTGGCATTCCATCCAGGGTGTATCCTGCCTTAATGCCCACAGACGCCTGAGATAGACACAGGCTCCCCGTGACCCGAGGGAAGATCGAATAAAGCGCTAGAAGATGAATGAATGAATGAAACCTGTCCATCCTCATCTACTCCCAATCTCAACATCTCCGCCTCCTCCACCTTCAGCTCCGCCTCCTGGCTGTTGATTAATGAACACTGTTCCTATTACATTAATTCATTCATTAATTAAAAATAATATAGATCATCTGTGTGCACCTTCAACATCACCCTATATATATATATATATATGTGTGTGTGTGTGTTTGTGTGTGTGTGTAGGGGCACAGTGGTTTAGTGTGGTTAGCATGTTCGCCTCATGTTCACCACCAGGGTCCGGGTTCGATTCCCGTCTCGGTCATGTGTGTGTGTGGAGTTTGTGCATGTTCTCCCCGTGTGCTCCCCGTGTCTCAGGGGGTTTTTCTCTTTCTTCCGGTTTCCTCCGGTTTCCCCCCGGGTCCAAAAACATGCACGGTAGGTTGATTGGCACCTTGGAAAATTGTCCCTGGTATATGAATGTGTGTGTGTGTGTGTGAGTGTGTGTCCTGTGATGGATTGGCATTCCATCCAGGGTGTATCCTGCCTTAATGCCCATAGACGCCTGAGATAGACACAGACCCCCCCGTGACCCGAGGGAAGATCGGATAAAGCGGTAGAAGAAGATGAATGAATGCTTGTGTGTGTGTGTGTGTGTCTGAATTGTTAAATGAAAATACATTTGTGTAATTCCCTAAATATTGTTAAATGCTACATGTACCTCACAAAAGGTGTATAGTGTGTAACGTACCACAGGCTGGTAGGAGGGAAAGACCTCACCCAGGCCAAACATAACCATCATGAAGGTGAAGAAGCCGAATAAGCGCTTGCACATGGTGGACCAGCTGACGGGGCTGGGGGACGTGTCCACTCTGTTCCTGATGTACATGTCAAAATCAAAGTGGATATACACACACACACACACACACATCTCACACCACCAGGATCCGGGTTTGATTCCCGTCTCGGCCGTGTGTGTGGAGTTTGTGCATGTTCTCCTCCCCTGTGGGCATGTTCTCCCGGTTTTCCCCTCAGGTTCTCGGGGGGTTTTTCTTTTCTCCGGGTTCTCCGGTTTCCTCCCCCGGTCCAAAAAAAAACATGCACGGTAGGTTGATTGGCACCTTGGAAAATTGTCCCTAGTGTATGAATGTGTGTGTGTGTGTGTGTGTGTGTGTGATGTGATGGGTTGGCATTCCATCCAGGGTGTATCCTGCCTTAATGCCCATAGACTCCTGAGATAGACACAGACTCCCCGTGACCCGAGGGAAGATCGGATAAAGCGCTAGAAGATGAATGAATTTAAAAAGTGAAATATATTTTACACACACACACACACTGATGTATTTCAAGTGTTTATTTATTTTTTTAATTTAGATTATAATACTTTCAGCTACTGAAAACCCAGAATTCAATATCCCAGACAATTAGAATATTGTGAAAAAGTCCGATATCGGAGACTCCTGCCGTCACACTTTAATCAGCCGGTTAACGTAAAGCGCCTGCGAAGCTTTCCTGCAGGTCCTACACAATCACGGGGGGAAGAGCACGCTGATTTGGCAGTTGTCCAGAAGACGATCACTGACCCGCTGCACGCGGAGGGTCACACATTGGTAAAGAAGCTCACTGCTCACGTTAATGAAAAGTCGGAAGGTAGAAATAAAAGCGGTAGTAAAATTGAAAGAAAGCGTGGATTGGCACAGAGCGGCCCCAGGCTGGAGCCAGTGCTTCAACAGCCACGGATCCAGGACATGGGCTGAAACCGTCACGTTCCTCGTGTAGCGCCACTCTCACAGACGACGTCTGAGGCCCAAAACGGACTGCTGCTCCAAAGTCACCTTTACAGATGGATAGAATTTTCATTTCATTCGGAAATCAAAGTCCCAGAAGGAGAGGAGATCAAGCCGTTTCTGTGCTGCAAGGGTTTTAATGTCCCATCAACTTTTACTGGCTGTGCAAAAATCACCCTCACCACAACACACACACACACACACCTAACCCCCCCCCCCCCCCCCCGCCCCAAGAACACACATACAAACACCTAAACCCCCCCAAGAACACACACACACAAACACCTAACCCCCCAAGCACACACTCACACACACACACACACACACACTCTCATACCTCACACCCAAGGCACATGTGTATGTATGTGTATATATATATATATATATATATACACACACACACACACACACACACACACGTAACCCCCCCAAGCACACCACAACACACTTAACCCACCCCCCCCCCAAGAACACACACACACACAAACACCTAACCCCCCCAAGCACACACACACACTCACACACACACTCTCATACCTCACACCACAAAGCACATGTGTATGTATGTGTATATATTTATACACACACACACACACACACACACCTAACCCCCCAAGCACACACACACCTAACCCCCCAAGCACACACACACACACACACCTCACACACACACTCTCATACCTCACACCCAAAGCACATGTGTATGTATGTGTATATATATTTATACACACACACACACACCTACCCCCCAACACCACACACACACACACACACACCTAACCCCCCAAGCACACACACACCTCACACACACACTCTCATACCTCACACCCAAAGCACATGTGTATATGTGTGTATATGTGTATATATTTATACACACACACACACACACACACACACCTAACACCCCCAAGCACACACACACCACACTAACCCCCCACCCCTCAAAACCCCCCAAGCACACACACACACACACACACACACACACACACACACACACACTCATATCTCACCCCCGAAGCACACGTGTGTGTGTATATATATATATATATATATATATATATATATATATATATATATATATATATACACATATATATATATAACTCTGTAAAACATGTTCAACATGGAGGAAATCAAAGCTTCTGAAGTGTTATAAACTTTTCTCCCCCTGGTATAGAATGACCACTCCAAGTCTCGTCTTCGTCCAGAGATCCAAAGGAACATCACTGCAACTAAGACACACACACACACACACACACACACACACACATCAGAATTTTTATTTGATTATTTTAAGGCATTTATTTATAATTTATATTTGAGCTGCAAAGTGAGAAAAAGTCATGTTTATTATTAATAATAAACGCTTATTTCCATTTTGGAGACGCTTTATAGTTTATAGTTATTGTACACCTGAGCAAATAAGAGTTAAGGGCCTTGCTCAAGGGCCCAGAACAGGCAGTTTGTTGTCTTGGACTGTGAAAAGGTTACGTCACATCAAGTCAAGTCACGTAGACTTTATTGTCATTCAGACTAATATAAATGAACAAAATGAACACAGAACTATACAAAACGCATTATGTATTATGTATTATGACGTGATTATTATCTGCATTTATAATGCGATTATAATGAATTATGAGCATTTACCACTTTATCCGCTCCTGTGGCTGCCGTCTCCGGTGCGTTTGGCACGAGCCATCACCAGTTCAGTGGGGACGCGGCGGCAGTCTTTAGCCAGGCCCATAGCACACATAAGGTTGATAAACTTGGTAGTAAGATTAATCTTAGAGCCGAACTCACTGCTGGAATAGTCGTACGGGAAAGTGTGGTGATAATTATGGAATCCTTCGCCTGAAAAAACAATAATGATAAAACACCAATGAGCAGTGGATATAGAGCATGTATGAGCAGTGGATATAAAGTGTGTATGAGCGGCTAAGTGAGTATAAAGTGTGTACAGTGGATATAAAGTGTGTATGAGCAGTGAGTATAAAGTGTGTATGAGCAGTGGATATAGAGCATGTATGAACAGTGGATATAAAGTGTGTATGAGCAGTAAGTATAAAGTGTGTATGAGCAGTGAGTATAAAGTGTGTACGAGCAGTGGATATAAAGTGTGTATGAGCAGTGAGTATAAAGTGTGTACGAGCAGTGGATATAAAGTGTGTATGAACAGTGGATATAAAGTGTGTATGAGCAGTGGATATAAAGTGTGTATGAGCAGTGAGTATAAA
This sequence comes from Kryptopterus vitreolus, assembly GCA_030449085.1. NCBI lineage: Eukaryota > Metazoa > Chordata > Actinopteri > Siluriformes > Siluridae > Kryptopterus > Kryptopterus vitreolus. The sequence goes on along the minus strand of JACRUU010000015.1, from coordinate 1,935,801 downwards.
GTGTGTATGAGCAGTGGTATAAAGTGTGTATGAGCAGTGGATATAAAGTGTGTATGAACAGCAGTGGATATAAAGTGTGTATGAGCAGTAGATATAAAGTGTGTATGAGCAGTGAGTATAAAGTGTGTATGAGCAGTGGATATAAAGTGTGTATGAGCAGTGAGTATAAAGTGTGTACGAGCAGTGGATATAAAGTGTGTACGAGCAGTGGATATAAAGTGTGTATGAACAGTGGATATAAAGTGTGTATGAGCAGTGAGTATAAAGTGTGTATGAGCAGTGGATATAAAGTGTGTATGAGCAGTGAGTATAAAGTGTGTACGAGCAGTGGATATAGTGTGTATGAACAGTGGATATAAAGTGTGTATGAGAAGTGAGTATAAAGTGTGTACGAGCAGTGGATATAAAGTGTGTATGAGCAGTGAGTATAAAGTGTGTACGAGCAGTGGATATAAAGTGTGTATGAACAGTGGATATAAAGTGTGTATGAGCAGTGGATATAAAGTGTGTATGAGCAGTGAGTATAAAGTGTGTATGAGCAGTGGTGTGTATAGCAGTGGATATAAAGTGTGTATGAACAGTGAGTATAAAGTGTGTATGAGCAGTAGATATAGAGTATGTATGAACACTGGGTATAAAGTTTTTATGAGCAGAGGATATAAAGTGTGTATGAGCAGTCGATATAATGTGTGTATGAGCAGTGGATATAGAGCATGTATGAACAGTGGATATAAAGTGTGTATGCAGAAGTGTATATAAAGTGTGTATGAACAGTGTATATAAAGTGTGTATGAGCAGTGTATATAAAGTGTGTATAAGCAGTGGATATAAAGTGTGTATGAGCAGTGTATATAAAGTGTGTATGAGCAGTGTATATAAAGTGTGTATAAGCAGTGGATATAAAGTGTGTATGAACAGTGAGTATAAAGTGTTTGTGAGCAGTGGAGATAGAGTGTGTATGAACAGTGAGTATAAAATGTTTATGGGAAGTGGGTATAGAGTGTGTATGAGCAGTGGATATAAAGTGTGTATGATCAGTGGGTAAAAACTGTGTATGAGCAGAGGATATAGAGTATGTATGAACACTGGGTATAAAGTTTTTATGAGCAGAGGATATAAAGTGTGTATGAGCAGTCGATATAATGTGTGTATGAGGAGTGGATATAGAGTGTGTATGAACAGTTTATATAAAGTGTGTATGAGCAGTGGATATAAAGTGTGTATGAGCAGTAGGTGTAAAGTGCGTATGAGCAGTGGATATAAAGTGTGTATGAGCAGTGGATATAAAGTATAAAGTGTGTACGAGCAGTGATATAGTGTGTATGAACAGTGGATATAAAGTGTGTGTAAATAACGCATATAGAGTGTGTATGAGCGGTAGGTATAAAGTGTGTATAAGCAATGGGTATAAAGTGTTTATGAGCAGTGGATATAAAGTGTGTATGAACAGCGGCTATAGAGCATGTACGAGCAGTGGATATAAAGTGTGTATGAGCTGGGGATATAGGGCGTGTATGAACAGTGAATATAATACAGAGCCTGTATGAACAGTGGATATAAAGCCTATATGAGCAGCGAATACAAAGTGTATATGGATATAAAGTGTATATGAGCAGTGGATATGACAGTGTATGTACAACGGATAGAGAGCGTATATTACCAGTGGATATAGTAAGTGTATGAACAGACATAAAGTATGAACAGCGGATGAAAAATGTGTATGCACGATGGATATAGAGCGTGTATGAACAATGGATATAAAGTGTGCATGAGCAATGGTTGTACAGCGTGTACGAACAGGGGATATAGCGTGTGTATGAACAGTTTATACAGAGCATAATTCTGCAGGAAAGTGTACATTAAGTGTGTATTTACGATGAACGTAATACACACCTATGGCACTGAAGGTGACAAAGCGGTTCTCCCGGGGGTTGATGGTCACATCGTACGGCCGGTTTCCCCACATGTGGGCGGCACTGTTCACTAACCAGGTGGAGTTCAGGACCAGAGTGTACCTGAGGATTGCAGGTACATAAAAGGCAACCCACAGAGACTCCTCCCACAGGAACCACGGCAACACGGTTGGGATCAGGAAGCACATCAGTACTACGGACTGTTTATAGAACCTGAGAAAGACATACAGAACGCATTACATTTATCTTCATGGGATTTGTACCAATGCACATGAGAGTGTATCAGACAAGAAATGTGTAATGGAGTCCAACGGAGCATCATAAGACCATCATTACAGGTTACAACTGTCAGGGTTCAACTACTACATAATATACTTACAGGATAAAATTGATGGATAAATGTGAGTTACAAATGGTGATATTTATTATTAAGTACAGACGTTCTATAGGGGCACGGTGGCGTAGTGGTTAGCACGTTCGCCTCACACCGCCAGGGTCCGGGTTCGATTCCCGTCTCAGGAATGTGTGTGTGGAGTTTGTGCATGTTCTCCCCGTGCCTCAGGGGGTTTTTCTCCGGGTTCTCCGGTTTCCCCCCGGTCCAAAAACATGCATGATAGGTTGATTGGCACCTTGGAAAATTGTCCCTAGTGTATGAATGTGTGTGTGTGTGTGTGTGTGTCCTGCGATGGGTTGGCATTCCATCCAGGGTGTATCCTGCCTTAATGCCCATAGACGCCTGAGATAGGCACAGACTCCCCGTGACCCGATGGAAGATCGGATAAAGCGGTAGAAGATGAATGAATACAGACGTTCTCTCCTGTGCCTCAGGGGGTTTTTCTCCGGGTTCTCCGGTTTCCTCCCCGGTCCAAAAACATGCACGGTAGGTTGATTGGCACCGTGGAAAATTGTCCCGAGTGTGTGAATGTGTGTGTGTGCCCTGCGATGGGTTGGCGTTCAGGGTGTTCATCATCCGTCTCACCTTCTCTGGAACATGACGACGCCGTCGTTCTTCAGGTCACTGAGGTCCAGTTTCCGTCCGTTCTTGATGACATCGGGGTGTTTCCTCACCAGCAGCCAGCCGACATGAGCGAAGAAGAATCCGCGAGAGGCGTTATGGGGGTCCGCGTCCGTCTCGGAAAACTTATGGTGGACCCGATGGTCTCGGGCCCACTCGTAAATATCGTTCTGATTAACACATGAAATAACATTAGACGTAATAATTCATATTTATCGGAGAGTTTTTTTTACTTATCCAAAGCAACTTACAACTGAGCAATTAAGGGCCTTTCTCAAGGGCCCATTAGTGGCAGCTCAGTGGTGGGATTTGAACCTGCGATCTTCTTAACCCATGCTCGTTTCTACTTCCGTGTTTTTGTACAAAAGGAGACGTTAAACGTGCACCCGAGGTACTAGAGATCATTCTTCCTGTACTTCTCCTGCGATCTGCCTTAAGAAGGCCATAAGAATCCTCAACGAACTGTCGTAGCGCACGCCATAACTGCCCACTGATTCTTATACATCTCATTCATTACCTTGGAAAATTTCCCTACAGAAAAATTGTCCCTAGTGTATGAATGTGTGTGTGTGTGTGTGTGAGTGTGTGTGTGATGGGTTGGCATTCCATCCAGGGTGTATCCTGCCTTAATGCCCATAGACGCCTGAGATAGACACAGACTCCCCCGTGACCCGAGGGAAGATCGGATAAAGCCGTAGAAGTGTGTATGCATGTGTGTGTTTGTGTGTGTGTGTGTGTGTGTGTGTGTGTGTGTTACCTGGAAAGCCATGGAGTTTGCAACAGCGAGAAAGATGCGTAGAGGCACCGAGCCTTTATACGATCTGTGACTCCACAATCTGTGTGCTCCAGCAGTTATACCCAGTGCACTGAACACATAGCAGAACACAGCTACACACACACACACACACACACGACATATTATTTAGCAAGCTTTACAAACAATACAACTAGCAAAAAGTTTGTGCACCCCTGTATGCGAAATACACTAAACGTCATTACATCGGTATTTGTGATAAGGGCATGAAAGAAGACGCACACGCGGGTGTGATAGTTGAGGGGCGCGCATACTTTTAGGCACACGGCGTAATGCTAGGCCAAGGAGACATAAATAGACAATCGCGGCGAGTTTGTCAACAGGTGTTTGTATTGATTGTGATAATGAATAATAAGGAAACTCACTCCACAGCAGCGTGTACGGAGACGCGGCGGGGACGAGGGAAAGGGCGTACACTGCCGAGATGTGAAGGACGCCCATCAGCACCACGTTCCTCCAAACCACCTTCATTGGAACGTCTGCGCGCTGAGGGTTCGAGTGTCTGCGGCTTGGTTTCAGGTCGCACTCATCTTCCAGGTGGTCAGGACCTTGGAGTGTCATCCCAGTCATCTCCACACGCTAAAAAAGACCACAAGGCTTTACACGTTAGAACCGGGAGGAGAACCAGTGGGAGAACCGGCAGGAGAACCAGTGGGAGAACCGGCAGGAGAACCCGGGTATGAGTTCAGGACTCAATACTAAACAACAACATGCAAATGTTTGAATTTTTAGCAATATTACCCCCCCAAATAATAATAATAATAATAATAATAAGGGGCACTATGGTGGTTTAGTGGTTAGCACGTTCGCCTCACACCACCAGGGTCGGGGGTTCGATTCCCGTCTCGGCCATGTGTGTGTGGAGTTTGTGCATGTTCTCCCCGTGCCTCAGGGGGTTTTTCTCCTGGTTCTCCGGTTTCCTCCCCCCGGTCCAAAAACATGCACGGTAGGTTGATTGTCACGGTTGATTGGTTATTGTCACCTTATAAAAATTGTCTCTAGTGTATGAATGTGTGTGTGTGTGTGTGTGTGTGTGTGTGTGTGTGTGTGTGTGTGTGTGTGTGTGTGTGTGTGTGTGTGTGTGTGTGTGAGTGTGTAGACATAACAGACACCCCGTGACTCCGAGGGAAGATCGGATAAAGCCCGTGACCCGAGGGAAAGATCGGATAAAATAATAAAGCGCTAGAAGATGAAAATAATGAATAATAATATATAATAAATAATAATAATAATAATAATAATAATAATAATAATAATAATAATATAGATAATACATGTAGCATTCCGGTTAATAAATGCATTAGTGTGTTTACTCACCTGGTGATTCGGAAATAAAAGCGGATTTCTGCGGGAATGCAAAAAATAAAAATAAAAATAAAAGAGAGACGTGATCGGGGATGAGTGTGTGCAGAGCTCGTGAGTGCGTGCTGAGTTTTAAATATCTTTGTGTAGCGCTACAACAGCGCGCTCTGATTGGCCGGTCGGATTGATGCCACCCGCTTCTGCGCGTCTGATTGGCTGATAATCATCTGCTGTTCAGACCGCTTCCTTCTTACTCATCTCATATCACTTTTTCTTTTTTTTTTTTTTTCTTTTTTCTTTTTTACATTTCTGCATTCATGTTCCAGGGTGGAGAATTATATAAAACACACATATTTTAAAAACAATAAATGCATAAAAACAAACATAAAACACGTCAAATAAAATAATACAAATAAATATCACATGTAATCTAATCTGATATACTGAACATCCTACCACGTGAACACAATATTATTATTATTATTATTATTATTTATTATTATTATTATTATTATTATTATTATTATTATTATATATTTAATTATTTCTTTATTTAGACATTGCTCTTTCTCTTTCATTGCTCTTTCGTGTAGACGTTAGAATTTGGTGTATAAATACGCATATAAATAAATAAATAAATATCAATTGACTTGACTTTTATTACAGTCATTAAGAAATGACAGGAAGTTTAAATGTAATTGTTTTATTCTAATCTACAGTCATAACTTACTATTCCTTTTGTTTTTTAAATAACTCAGATTCAGTATATTTAATATATATATATATATATATATATATATATATATATATATATATATATATATATATATATATATATATATATATATATATACATACATATCATACATTCAGACATATCTATACTACTCGGAGACTTCTATCTACCGCTTTATCTGATCTTCCCTCGAGTCACGGGGAGTCTGTGTCTATCTCAGGCGTCTATGGGCATTAAGGCAGGATACACCCTGGATGGAATGCCAAACCCATCGCAGGACACACACACTCACATTCACAACACACATTCATACACTAGGGACAATTTTCCAAGGTGCCAATCAACAACCTACCGTGCATGTTTTTGGACCGGGGAGGAAACCGGAGAACCCGGAGAAAAAAAACCCCCTGAGGCACGGGGAGAACATGCAAACTCCACACACACATGGCCGAGACGGGAATCGGAACCCGGATCCTGGCGGTGTGAGGCGAACGTGCTAACCACTAAGCCACCGTGCCTCCCTCTCCCTCTCTCTCTCTCTCTCTCTCTCTCTCTCTCTCTCTCTCTCTCTCTCTCTCTCTCTCTCTATCTCTCTCTCTCTATATCTATTATATATATATATATATATATATATATATATCTATATTATTATCATTAATATATTAATATTAATATAATATATTTAGTCTGTTACATTCAAGCCCATTTCACTTTTATTTAGTCATTTAAGTGTTTCATTTGACTTATTTTCACTGTGAACGATGGACCACTTCTTACATAAATAAATAGTCTATATTTATGGGGGGGGGGGGGGGGGGGGGGGGGGGGGGATGGGGGGTTGGATGTAAAGGAAAAACTCCTCCTTGAGGTATGAGGTTATGAGGTAGAAACCTTAAGACGTACCATATTTTTCTCATTTGTGAGGTTATTTACTGGTGAATAATAATAAATAATAATAATAATAATAATAATAATAATAATAAATTTTTATTTATAGGCTCCTTTCTCAAACCTCCGGGACACCGCACAATAAGTAACGAAGGCAGAAAAATAAATAAATGAATAAATAAATAATAATGATACCGAAAAGCAGAAAAATATGCTTAAAATATAAACCATCGTTCCTGAAGGACGCGTCACAATAAGGAACGTTAAGGACCAAAACAAAAGCCAATACAGATGGATATAGAATTTTACATATTAGTTTAGTGTTAGTGTATATTAGTATATTATATACATATTAAAGTATACAAACAATTAAATCCTAATAAATAAAAAAAAACAAATATCATGTTTTGCATTGCTTATGCTTAGAAAGCATAAGCAATACAAACATGTAAACACAATAAACGGTACATGGAACAGACATTATTGACTATGTTGGGAAAACAGACAGACAGACAGTCAGACAGACAGACAGACAGACAGACACACAGACACGTACTTTTAAGTATCATTTCATAATAGTTATGGACACTATGTGCAATATGATCAGAGTGCAAAAAAGGATGGACACACACAAGACACAGACACACACACACACACACACACACACACACACACACACACACACACACACACACACACAGCTATGACAACATATCTAAAAGTGACTATAGTTTATGAATTGATGAACTTTGCTCCTATGTAAATATAATCTGTTGCACAAATTTTTTAAAACATCTATTGCGCTGTGCTTGTACGACTGACACGAGCTGAGCTCATGTTCTTTCATTAGGGGTTTGTTAATGAACATTTTGAAACAAATCAGGTAAATAAACAACAAAGGTAGAAATTTATAACATGTAAAATAAGTAGAAAAAATTCTGGACTTTATTTGCCATTGAATGGGACCTTAAGAGTATAAAGGAACAAACATACATCTACTAAAATCATATACTTTTATACTTTATACATGTAAAAGTACTGTATTTTTTTGTTTATTTTGTTATTTATTTTTTTGTTTACTAGGGATTTCCATTTACGTCACTACATTTTTATGTTTTACTCGGAACACATTATTCTGTATCATCTCATTACTGCTTTCTCTGTGTACAGTTGTCTTTGCTATACAAATACAAATAACAATAATATAAATAAATAATAAAAGTAGGGGGCACGGTGGCGTAGTGGTTAGCACGTTCGCCTCACACCGCCAGGATCCGGGTTCGATTCCCGTCTCGGCCATGTGTGTGTGGAGTTTGTGCATGTTCTCCCCGTGCCTCAGGGGGTTTTTCTCCGGGTTCTCCGGTTTCCTCCCCCGGTCCAAAAACATGCACGGTAGGTTGATTGGCACCTTGGAAAATTGTCCCTAGTGTATGAATGTGTGTGTGTGTGTGAGTCCTGCGATGGGTTGGCATTCCATCCAGGGTGTATCCTGCCTTAATGCCCATAGATGCCTGAGATAGACACAGACTCCCCGTGACCCGAGGGAAGATCGGATAAAGCGCTAGAAGATGAATGAATGAATGAATGAATAATAAAAGTGAACATTATAGCCATTACACATCAAAGTACTTACATTAGGTACTTTGGAAAGCAGTTTTAAGGATAGAAAACATCATTTTACTAAATAAAGCTTTTTCAGATTTATTTATTATTTATTTTTACTAGGACCACATGCAGCTAGAAGTAAACTTTTTGTTGACTGGGTTTTTGTTTACTTGTTTACTATCTCTCATTCATTCATGCGTTATTATATCTAAATTAAACTACTGTAACTATTTACTGTCTGGATTTTACAGTAAATACATAAACAATAGGAAGAATAACAACAAGTTAGTAAATGTCAGGCATTCAAATATGTTTTGTAAATAAAAACAAGAAACAAACAAACATGCTGTAAAGGGAGAAGCGATGATGGCAGGTCAGATCCCCGGTCTTCATAATACACACTGTGTAATAACTTTCAATGAATGTTTCGTGCAATAACACCATTTTTTAAACTGTATAATATTACCCAAGTGGGGCCGCATGGTGGTTTAGTGGTTATCATGTTCGCCTCACACCACCAGGGTCCGGGTTCGATTCCCGTCTCGGCCATGTGTGTGTGGAGTGAGTTGTGCATGTTCTCCCCGTGCCTCAGGGGGTTTTTCTCCGGGTTCTCCGGTTTCCTCCCCCGGACCAAAAACATGCACGGTAGGTTGATTGGCACCTTGGAAAATTGTCCCTAGTGTATAAATGTGTGTGTGTGTGTGTGATGGGTTGGCATTCCATCCAGGGTGTATCCTGCCTTAATGCCCATAGACGCCTGAGATAGACACATGAATGAATGAATGAATGAATAATATTACCCATGTACAATTTTATTTGAAAGTACATGTTTATTTTCTTTTATATGTATACACTGTGATATATATATATTATATATATATATATTACATTCATTCATTCATTCATTCATCTTCTATAGCGCTTTATCCGATCTTCCCTCGGGTCACGGGGAGTCTGTGTCTATCTCAGGCGTCTATGGGTATTAAAGGCAGGATACACCCTGGATGGAATGCCAAACCGTCACACACACACACACACACACACACACACACACATTCATACACTAGGGACAATTTTCCAAGGTGCCAAATCATCCTACCGTGCATGTTTTTGGCCCGGGGGAGGAAACCGGAGAACCCGGAGAAAAACCCCCTGAGGCACGGGGAGAACATGCACAAACTCCACACACACATGGCCGAGACGGGAATCGAACCCGGACCCTGGCGGTGTGAGGCGAACATGCTAACCACTAAGCCACCGTGGCCCTGTGATATATATATATTATATATATATATATATATATATATATATATATATATATATATATAATATATATACACCATGTCTCTTTTTTTGTTGCTGTTTGGAACATTGAAATTTCCTCACTGTGGGACAATTAAATGTATATTATATCTTATCTCTTATCTTATCAGTGATATTAAGTACCATATTGTATCTGATGTAAGTGTTTATTTGCGGTTCGGATGGGAGCGGCTTCCACTCGCTGCTTTAGACGGGATAAAAAACATTCCTCCAACAAGAAAAAAGACAAACGCAGTAACGGAAAGAAGAGAATAAATGAGATCAAAGAGAAAATTCAAGATTATTTGGGTGGTGGAAGACAGAAAAATATACAATTTAATACTAGAACACAAGAATAGATGTAACTCTCTGACACACACACACACACACACACACACACACACACACACACCTCATGATTGCCATGAGTTTATTCATTATTTATTTATTTATTTTCACTCATTCATCTTCTACCACTTTATCCGATCTTCGTCCGCTTTATCCGACCCTGGAGGTGTGAGGAGAACGTGCTAACCACTAAACCACCGTGCCCCTATACATTCATTCATTCATTCATCTTCATCTTCTAGCGCTTTATCCGATCTTCCCTTGGGTCACGGGGAGTCTGTGTCTATCTCAGGCGTCTATGGGCATTAAGGCAGGATACACCCTGGATGGAATGCCAACCCATTGCAGGACACACACACACACACACACACACACACATTCATACACTAGGGACAATTTTCCAAGGTGCCAATCAAACCTACCTGGGTTGGCATTCCATCCAGGGTGTATCCTGCCTTAATGCCCATCGACGCCTGAGATAGACACAGACTCCCCGTGACCCGAGGGAAGATCGGATAAAGCGATAGAAGATGAATGAATGTTTTATTGTGAAGAAAAAGCAAATCTAAACCCATCTAATGTTTTTTTTTTCACCATTTCTACATTATTCATTCCCACCTGTAATTATGAACCTCGTACCCCTATTTATCCCTATTTATTATTCATAATAAATAAGACACTTGTGGATATACACTAACTGCATTTCAGTGGCTCTGTACATGTACCTTGCACAACGACAATAAAACTGCATCTAATCTAATCTAATCTAAAACCTGGCGAAACACGCAGGAATCCACCAATCAGGGGAGGGGTCGCTATGTTTTTAACGCCTTTTGATTGGTGCTCGGTGTTATCTACTGATCACCGACATACAGCTGAACATCAAGCAGAACATCTGGAGAGGAATAAATGATGACGAAGCTCCTGACTGGAAGTCACCCCGACAATGGAAATGTAACGATGAACATTACGCCACGTTTATTATTCATTCATTCATTCATTCATCTTCTAGCGCTTTATTATCCGATCTTCCCTCGGGTCACGGGGAGTCTGTGTCTATCTCAGGCGTCTATGGGCATTAAGGCAGGATACACCCTGGATGGAATGCCAACCCATCGCAGGACACACACACACACACACACACATTCATACATTAGGGATAATTTTTCCAAGGTGCCAATCAACCTACCGTGCATGTTTTTGGACCGGGGGAGGAAACCGGAGAACCCGGAGAAAAACCCCCTGAGGCACGGGGAGAACATGCACAAACTCCACACACACATGGCCGAGACGGGAATCGAACCCGGATCCTGGCGGTGTGAGGCGAACGTGATAACCACTAAACCACCGTGCCCCTCTCAATTTATTTCATATAAGATTTATTTAATAATACAATAATTAGTTTTTTCTCCGGGTTCTCCGGTTTCCTCCCGGTCCAAAAACATGCACGGTAGGTTGATTGGCACCTTGGAAAATTGTCCCTAGTGTATGAATGTGTATGTGTGAATGTGTGTGTGTGTGTGTGTGTGTGTGTGTGTGAGATGGGTTGGCATTCCATCCAGGGTGTATCCTGCCTTAATGCCCATAGACGCCTGAGATAGACACAGACTCCCCGTGACCCGAGGAAGGGAAGATTTCGGATAAAGCGCTAGAAGATGAATGAACAAATGAATGAATGAAATAAATTGTATTTTAATGCACTTTTTTTTCACCATGAGAAGGCCTGGTGTGCATTCTGGGTACCAATATACACTTGGACTGCAGGGGGTGCTATTGAAGACCTTCTTTTTGACTCTTTGGTGGCTTCAGACATCTTCTATATGGCAGCTTATTAAACTTCATAACACACACAATAACATTCAATTCATGTTCTGTGCACCGTTTTTAAACTGTACAATATTTACATACAATTTAATTTGAAAGTGCTTATTTATTTTCTTTTGTATGTATATACAAAAATATATAAATATAATTTGTATAAAATATAAAATAAAAAAAAATATAATTTATATATAAGAGGCGCGTTCGCCTCACACCGCCAGGGTCCGGGTTCGATTCCCATCTCAGCCATGTGTGTGTGGAGTTTGTGCATGTTCTCCCCGTGCCTCAGGGGGTTTTTCTCCGGGTTCTCCGGTTCTCCGTTTTTCCTCCCGGTCCAAAAACATGCACGTGTAGGTTGATTGGCACCCTTGGAAAATTGTCCCTAGTGTATGAATGTGTGTGTGAGTGTGTGTGTGTGTGTCCTGTGATGGGTTGGGATTTCATCCAGGGTGTATCCTGCCTTAATACCCATAGACGCCTGAGATAGACACAGACTCCCCATTAATGAATTTATATATATGAGGCGCGTTCGCCTCACACCACCAGGGTCCGGGTTCGATTCCCGTCTCAGCCATGTGTGTGTGGAGTTTGTATCATGTTCTCCCCGTGTCCTCAGGGGGTTTTTCTCCGGGTTGTCCGGTTTCCTCCCCCGGTCCAAAAACATGCACGGTAGGTTGATTGGCACCTTGGAAAATTGTCCCTAGTGTATGAATGTGTGTGTGTATGTGTGTGTGTGTGTGGTGTGTGTGTGTGTGTGTGTGTCCTGTGATGGGTTGGCATTCCATCCAGGGTGTATCCTGCTTTAATACCCATAGACGCCTGAGATAGACACAGACTCCCCGTGACCCGAGGGAAGATCGGATATAAAGCGCTAGAAGATGAATGAATGAATGAATGATATCTTATCTTATCTTTTCAGAGACATTACGTACCTTGGTGTAGCTGAAGTAAGTGTTTATTTGCGGTTCGGATGGGAGCGGCTTCCACTCGCTTGCTTTATACGGGAAAAAAAAAACAAAAAAAAAAATCTTCTTGCAAAAAAGAAAAAAGACAAAACGCAGTAAGGGAAAGTCGAGAATAAATGAGATCAAAGCGAAAATTCAAGGTTATTTGGGTGAAGGAAGATAAAAAAATATATGCTATTTAACACTAGAACACAATTTGCCATGAGTTTAATCCCATGTTTTCAATGTAGCATAAATAAATACTTTTCATGTTTATTATATTGTAATTAACTGTAACAGATGTTATAAATTATATACATTTCTCTCCAAATCTCTCCCTTTAATAAAATTATTCATTATTTAATATTTATTTCTCTCTGGAAATTATTCTTTTAATATTATATATATATAGATATATATATATATATCTATATATATATATATAACAATAAGAATATTATATATATATACAATTAATATAATAATATAATATACATTTAATCTTTTAATGCTTGTAAAATTTTATTGTAAAATATGTAAAATACGCTCCTTTTATTCTGTTTTTTGAACATTAATTTCAGTGTTTACTTGGAGTAACTTTGGTAACTTGAGTTGCCTTGTTGACTTGAAAAATATACAATTTATCACTGACACAAGAGCAGATATAATGCTGGAACACACACACACACACACACACACACACACACACACAACAAACAATAATTAAATAATTAAATAATTAATTAGATAAAAAAAAAAAAAAATATATATATATATATATATATATATATATATATATATATCTATATATGGGGGGGGGCGGTGGCGATTAGTGGTTAGCACGTTCGCCTCCCACACCGCCAGGGTCCGGGTTCGATTCCCGTCTCGGCCATGTGTGTGTGGAGTTTGTGCATGTTCTCCCCGTGCCTCAGGGGGTTTTTCTCCGGGTTCTCCGGGTTCTCCCGGTTTCCTCCCCCGGTCCAAAAACATGCACGGTAGGTTGATTGATTGCACCACCTTGGAAAAAATTGTCCCTAGTGTAATGAATGTGTGTGTGTGTGTGTGTGTGTGTGTGTGTGTGGTGTGTGTGTGTGTGTGTGTGTGTGTCCTGCAATGTGTTGGCATTCCATCCAGGGTGTATCCTGCCTTAATGCCCATAGACGCCTGAGATAGACACAGACTCCCCGTGACCCGAGGGAAGATCGGATAAATATATATATATAAATATATATATAGTACTTTGTCTACTCCCCTTTGTTTCCATTGTATTTAAGTAATATGCTTAATATGTCTGTGTTTAACAATCCATATACTGTTTTCCTTTCCTATTTTATTTTGTTTCTCGTCCATCCTGTTTCACATTTCCGAGTTTGCATGGCTTTGAAATCACATTTTAAATAAACGCTCCTCCATAACATTTACATTACAGCGCAGTGAAATTCTCTCTTGGCATATCGCAGTTTGTTTGGAAGTTGAGGTCAGAGCGCAGTGCCGGCCATGACACAGTCCTTAAACACAGGGTTAAGGACCTTACTCAAGGACCCAAGGGGGGGGGGGGCAATACTGAGAGCACTAAGTTTCTCCTGTGTATTTGCAATACCATGACATATTGCTTTGCAGGTAAAAACACATTGAACGTTATTCCTACTCTCGACTCTTTCCACAATTGATTTGTTGATTGTGTAATGGCTTTATCTGGCCTGGGAACAGCTCAGGGTTAAGGCCATTACTCAACGACCCAGCACTGCCAAGCTTAGTGGAGCCGGGATTTGAAATAATAACCTTGAGACCAAAAGTCTATTACAGTAAACACCGAGCGAACACGACATCAACAGCCAGCAGCACTAAGCAACACCAAACAGACACCGATGAACCCTTGAGCAAGGCCTTTATCAATCGCTCAGCTGGATACGGGCGTCTGCCAAATTCCGTCAATGTCGGGCCCGACGTGTCCACACGAACATCGGAAAAAAAGACGGCATTCGTGACACACCTCAGGTCAAGGTAATCTACCGTGGCAGTCGTCCACTGTGAGTTCTGGCCCGAGTTTTACCTGGTGACCTCAGCAGGCCTGAATCAGATGGACACGATGTCCTCGCAAATCGTCTTCTCACTCACAGACAAGGCAACGAATCTAAAACAGCATGCAAACTAAAACACAAGCTACGTTTGGGCAATTTTCAAATGGAGTAGATCAGGGCAAAGTAGAATAACGAATGTGGAAGAATTGAGGAAGAAACAAACCCCCGTCCCCTAAACCCCACCTTCAGCTTGGCCATACCGGGGCTCGAACCCCCGACCGCCGCCTTAGACCACTGAGCCACGCCCCCTCCCCTACGGCGCTACCCCCCCCACTCCCAATGGCTGCAATGTTTTGCTTTCTGTCCCCCGGTCCATTAACATGCACGGTAAGTTGATTGGCACCTTGGAAAATTGTCCCTAGTGTATAAATGTAGCGGTAGAAGAATGAATGAATGAATAAATGTAATGTATTTCCTTGAAGTCATGTCTAGTATGTTTTGTGTAATGTTTAGATTACTATGAATCAGATCAGATATACTGCACCTCTGTAGGTTAAACAGGGCTGATCTATGTAAGTGAATATAAATAAATGAAATTATATAATATATATATATATTGTGGCGACTCGTTCGCCGCTTCGGGCTGAACACAGGCGCGGAGAGGCGTAACTGGGAGGGCAAAAATAGTGTTTATTAAAAATAACGCAAAAATAAAGCAGGAAAATGTTCGTGTCCAATATTTGGGGGGATTAGGATCAGGTGAGGAGTGGCTGGAACGGGAGAGGGAGCGCGGAGATCTCCTCGACGCGCTCTCTCCGACGTTGGGTCCCGACCCGTGGGCGGCTTCGTTCTCCGGATCTCCATCGGCTCTTAGGGATCAGGTTCGTTTCCTGCCACAAAGCTGTGGAAGCTCCCAGCTATCAGGCACTGCGAGGGTCTGGCGGGTATTTCCCATCCGCGCTTACTGTCTAACCTGTAGTGTAAGGTCATGAGAAAAAGGCACATACACGCCGTCCGACGGCGTTTTATAGACGCCGCCTGATTTAGGATAATGAAGGATAATGAATATATATATATATATATATATATATATATATATATATATATATATATATATATATATGCATATCATTCATTCATTCATTCATTTTCTACTACTACCGCTTTATCCGATCTTCCCTCGGGTCACGGGGAGCCTGTGCCTATCTCAGGCGTCTATGGGCATTAAGGCAGGATACACCCTGGATGGAATGCCAACCCATTGCAGGGCACACACACACACACACACACACACACACACATTCATACACTAGGGACAATTTTCCAAGGTGCCAATCAACCTACCGTGCATGTTTTTGGACCGGGGAGGAAACCGGAGAACCCGGAGAAAAACCCCCTGAGGCACGGGGAGAACATGCACAAACTCCACACACACATGACCGAGACGGGAATCGAACCCGGATCCTGGCAGTGTGAGGCAAAACGTGCTAACCACTAAACCACCGTGTCCTATAAATATATTCATTTCATTTTATTTTGTGTTGTAATACACTGCATGTTTCTCCTTGTAAATATCAATAACGATGCTCAAGAAGACCTTAATAGAGACAGGAGTATTTTGGGCCCTGTCATAAATACACAAATATCAATAAACGTGTAATGGAAAAATGTAAACAAATACAAACCACATCAAAACACACAGGAAAGTTATGCAGCTAGGATGTATACATAACAAAATATATATGTATATATATTAAATAACTTTGAAATTGAATAATGGAACATTGCTTATGCATATATATATATATAATATATATATATATATATATATAAACATAAACAATAAAAACAATAGTTCTACTTTGTTTCAGTTGACAGCAAACATTA
This sequence comes from Kryptopterus vitreolus, assembly GCA_030449085.1. Classification (NCBI taxonomy): domain Eukaryota; kingdom Metazoa; phylum Chordata; class Actinopteri; order Siluriformes; family Siluridae; genus Kryptopterus; species Kryptopterus vitreolus. Next base: position 1,919,205 of record JACRUU010000015.1, on the reverse strand, counting down.
GCTGTTTATTTATATATATATATATATATATATATAAACAGCTAATGTTTGCTGTCAACTGAAACAAAGTAGAACTATTGAAACTAAGCAATAAAATAAATATATTGAAAAAATAAAATACATTTTAATCAGCAAGTGAGCCAGGATGTATACATATAAATTTAGTTATAAAATATTTATTAAAAAAATAAATAAAATATAATATAATATATATATATATATATATATATATATATATATATATATATATATATATATACTTTAAACTTGACATTGAATGATGAAACATTGCTTTTATATATGTATTAATAAAGAGCTAACGTTTGCTGTCAACCGAAACAAAGTAGAACTATTTAAATTAAGCACTAAAATAAATATTAAACTAATAAATAAAATACATTTTAATCAGCATGAAATGAAAGTCAGAGTGAATGTGAGAGGGAAATAAAAAAAAGAATTCGGCAAATACGATGTGCACACCGCCCCCTATAGTCCAACAGCCGGAACAACAGATGTCATGCTTTAAGAACCTGTACTTATAAAAGAAAGTATTGCATAGTATTTAAAAGCCGGGTATGACCATACCTTTCCAGTACATTATAGTATCTCTGACAAAAAAAAACATAATGGTATAATTAAATATATATAAACCTCTGTGAAAACACAAACAAAAACAAATAAAACATGTAGAGAATAGAACCCTGAGGAGGAAATACATACCACAAATCCTTTCCGTATGGTGTCCCACTGAATTACCAGTTCTAATCTTTTAAAAGCAAAGTTTAAATCCTGTGCATGAGTTATAATTGCTTCATAAATACCTTCTTTAAAATCCAGACATTGAAAATACACAATCAAAACTTATTATAAATATTTATTCAGCGCCGTCTCACAATCGCATGGAATAACGGGATTCTCCGACTTTATGTAATACAGGATCATATCATATACCCTCCTGCAGAATAATGTATATATTCAAATATCATCAAATTTCATTCATTCATCTTCTAGCGCTTTATCCGATCTTCCCTCGGGTCACGGGGAGTCTGTGTCTATCTCAGGCGTCTATGGGTATTAAGGCAGGATACACCCTGGATGGAATGCCAACCCATCACACACACACACACACACACACACACATTCATACACTAGGGACAATTTTCCAAGGTGCCAATCAACCTACCGTGCATGTTTTTGGACCGGGAGGAAACCGGAGAACCCGGAGAAAAAACCCCTGAGACACGGGGAGAACATGCACAAACTCCACACACACATGGCCGAGAGGGGAATCGAACCCCCTGATCAAATTTCAATATATAATGGTGTTCATAACAAAATGAAGATGCATTTTCACCCGATACATTTTCATCTTCAGATTTTATTAATGCATGCTGTGATATTTGGGAAAGGTGTTAATGATCATTGTAAATATATAAACGATGCAGTGACCCCACGGTGTGTAATGCTCCACGATGGCAGGAGACTTCAGGGACCATGATGATGATGATGATGATGATGATGATGATGATGATGGCTGGTTAATAAGGTTCCATATAGCTGTGCTCCTGGACCCATGTGCTGAATTCGGTCTACATTCTTTATTGTCTTCAGCTTTCTCACCAAGATCTTATTTGGTTATAATATTGTATTTAATCTCATCCTTCAGGTCTGGTAGATTATAGTCCATAATACCTGCGCAAGAACAGAACAAGACTAGACATGGGACATTTCCTGAACAAAGTGTGAGCGTTGCTTGGCGATGCAAACCTTAGAGCTTGGTCCATTTAATATTTAGCATTGACTTTGGAGTATAATAATAACAACATGTTATACTCATGTTATAGTTTTTTTTTTTTGGGAGGGGGGGCTAGTGACGCATGTGTCATCATCAAATTATCCAGCATCCGACTCCCGTCGATGTGCCGAGCGTTTAGACATGTCACATGACCCTGTGTCCGAGTTTCGCAGATTTTTCACGTTTACGGCCACGTCATGTGTTCGTGACCTACTCCATCTCACCTATGAGTGGATATGTCAAAAGTGCATGTCGGGCGAACACGGGACGAAAAGCGGAACGTCCAATTTCCCCATTCATTCTCTACATGGCCGGAATGTCGCGGATTTCCCGAAATTCCAAACAGGTGTGGGGTTCAGTGAACGAACAATTGTACACCATGCTCATTAATGTGGATTTGGTGATTAGCATGGACTATTTAAGGTTAAAGTGGGCGTGTACAGGACGGAATGGTTTAAAAAAAAAATCATAATATTTTTTGGGCAGGACATCATTTTCAGCATGGATGTTAAAATATTGAGGGGGCACGGTGGCGTAGTGGTTAGCACGTACGCCTCACACCACCAGGGTCCGGGTTCGATTCCCGTCTCGGCCATGTGTGTGTGCATGTTCTCCCCGTGTCTCAGGGGGTTTTTCTCCGGGTTCTCCGGTTTCCTCCCCCTCCCCCTCCTCCCCCGGTCCAAAAACATGCACGGTAGGTTGATTGGCACCTTGGAAAATTGTCCCTAGTGTATGAATGTGTGTGTGTGTGTGTGTGTGTGATGGGTTGGCATTCCATCCAAGGTGTATCCTGCCTTAATGCCCATAGACGCCTGAGATAGACACAGACTCCCCGTGACCCGAGGGAAGATCAGATAAAGCGCTAGAAGATGAATGAATGAATGAATAATTAATTTAATGTTGCACTCCCGGTTCAAAGCTCAGGTTAAAAACAGGCTTTTATACACAATTACAAACAGAAGACTCCTTCTCGGTAAAAATCAGAATCACGGAGGAAAAGTATCGTAGACTTGAAAAAAAAAAAAAAAAAAAAGAGTAAAATGAAACACACGTGAGCACAGAGAATTACATTTCACAGTTCTTTAATATTTGAATCATTGTTACAGTCGTTAGTGTATTAAACATGTATTTAATCACATAATAATACAATAAAACAATACATAAAAAAACACTCACAAATACACCACACGACGCTCAGATGCACATTGAATAAAGTGTTGCGCATTAGCACCAAGCTAACTGTTAGCATCAAAAAGATAAATAAGTAAGAAAATATTCCATAAGCACCAGGAGATAAACATAAACAACCTAACATAAATGTAAGACATAAATGTAAACCACCGATCTCCTGAAGTAGTTCATCAAAACAAAGGAAAAAAAAAAACAATGTGAAGAAATATTTAAGGTTAAACGATAAACAAGTGTTTATTGTTCAGATGAATATCAAACCATCTTATTTAACGGCTACATCCCAACAATCTCCACCATTCCACACTGACAGCTACACGAGTGCACGAGTGGGATTAATACACCACCGTGCTTCGAAACCTCATCTCACTCAGAACATCACCACTTCTAGAACCTTATCTCATATACAACCTCATCTCACCCAGCCACACATAGAACCACATATAGAACCTTCTATAGAACCACATCTCACCCAGCCACATATAGAACCACATATAGAACCTCATCTCACCCAGCCACATATAGAACCACATATAGAACCTTCTATAGAAACTCATCACAGCCACATATAGAACCACATATAGAACCACATATAGAACCACATATAGAACCTTCTATAGAAACCTCATCTCACACAGCCACATATAGAACCACATATAGAACCTCATCTCACCCAGCCACATATAGAACCACATATAGAACCACATATAGAACCTTCTATAGAACCTCATCTCACACAGCCACATATAGAACCACATATAGAACCTAGAACCTCATCTCACCCAGCCACATATAGAACCTCACTCACACAGCCACATATAGAACCACATATAGAACCTTCTATAGAAACCACATCTCACACCAGCCACATATAGAACCACATATAGAACCTTCTATAGAACCTCATCTCACCCAGCCACATATAGAACCACATATAGAACCTTCTATAGAACCTCATCTCACCCAGCCACATATAGAACCACATATAGAACCTTCTATAGAACCTCATCTCACCCAGCCACATATAGAACCACATATAGAACCACATAGAACCAGCCACCTATAGAACCTATAGAACCTATAGAACCTATAGAACCTCATCTCACCCAGCCACATATAGAACTTCATCTCATCCAGCCACATATAGAACCTTATATAGAACCTCATCTCACCCAGCCACATATAGAACTTTCTATAGAACCTCATCTCACCCAGCCACATATAGAACCACATATAGAACATATAGAACTCACCCAGCCACATATAGAACCTTATATAGAACCTGTCTCATATAGAACATCTCACCCAGCCACATATAGAACCTTCATCTCATCCAGCCACATATAGAACCTTATATACCCAGCCAATAGAACCTTATATAGAACCTCATCTCACCCAGCCACATATAGAACCTTATATAGAACCTCATCTCACCCAGCCACATATAGAACCTTAAATAGAACCTCATCTCACCCAGCCACATATAGAACCTTATATAGAACCTTGTCTCCTATAGAACCCCATCTCACCCATAACCACATCCCCTATAGAACCCTATTTTATATATAACCTCATCTGACCCACCTCATCTCCGATAGAATCCCATCTCACCCGCAACCTCATCTCCTATAGAACCTCATCTCACCCAGCCATATATAGAACCTTATACACAACCTCATCTCACCCACAACCTCATCTCCTACAGAACCTCACATCACCCAGCCACATATAGAACATTATCTTATATATAACCTCATCTAACCCACCTCATCTCCTATAGAACCCCATCTCACCCACAACCTCATCTCCTACAGAACTGCATCTCACCCAGCCATATATAGAACCTTATATACAACCTCATCTCACCCATCTCATCTCCTATAGAACCTCATCTCACACAGCCACATATAGAACCTCATCTCACACATTTCATCTCCTATAGAACCCCATCTCACCCATCCATATATAGAACCTCATCTCACCTACCTCATCTCCTATAGAAGCCCATCTCACCCAGCCACATATAGAACCATATATAGAACCTCATCTCACCCATAACCTCATCCCCTATAGAACCTTATCTTATATATAACCTCATCTCACCCACCTCATCTCCTATAGAATCCCATCTCACCCACAACCTCATCTCCTATAAAACCTCATCTCACCCAGCCACATACAGAACATTATCTTATATAGAACCTCATCTTCCCCACAACCTCATCTCCTACAGAACCTTTTCTCACTCAGAACCTCATTTCAACAAAAGCCTCATCTACACAGAGCCTTGTTTAACCTAGAACCTCATCTAACACCAGTCTTAATCTCACCCATTAATATTTCCACTTAGAGCGACTTACAACTAAGGGTTAAGGGCCTTGCACAAGGGCCCACTAGTGGCAGCTTGGTGGTGGTGGTTATGGGATTTGGTCTCAAATGTCGCACTTGTGAAAGTCCAGTCTTACCTGCAGCTCCATAGGGAGGCTCTGTGTATATGAGGCGGTATCAAAACGTGTCAAAAGTACATTTCTGACACACCAGCAGATGGCAGCACATGGCTGCCCTCAGTCACATGGAGAACGCACCTTTAAAAGTCAGCGTGCCATAGACGTGTCCCGAGAACATCAGGAGAACGACAGAAGAAAACATGATCTTCCTTCCATCGCTCCCCTACTCATCAAATTTGGCTCCTGCAGATGGAGATCCTGAAGAGAAGAACGCTGGGTGATAACGTAGATAATAAAGTACATTCTTTTAAACGAAGCTCATCTCCAAACTTTTTGAGACCACCTCATGAGTGTGGATGAAATGGCCTTCACAATCTGATCTCATCCTCATCCTCGTCCATGAAGAGGAAGTCGTCGTTGCTGACGTTAACGCCGTGGACTCTGCTACACGTCTCTCTCTCAGGTGCTCTTTGCGGTCTCTTCTCCTTTACTCCAGAGTTGGACACACATGGCACTTTCTGGTCCTGCTTCGGACCTTCTGTGAGGTTCTGCTCAGTCTGCTCCATGACACCGAGGACATCTCCGAGCATGGAGGGTCCAAGGTCAATGTGGAAGGACAGAAGAGACTCTGAACGCTTCATTCCTTTGGCAGCGGATGGGGTGAAGACGGGGAGTTCAGTCGGGTCCCCGAATCTCTGCTCCTCCCACTCTAAGCTCCGCCCACCAATCCTTGACGTTCTTCCGTTCCTTTTCAGAAGGTTTAAAGAGGTGCTCTGTGGAAGGTGGAACTTTAGATCCCGGTCTTCACTCTCATAAGGAAAGGAGACAGCATTGTTGGTGGTTTGCATGCAGCTCATTGCTTTGGCGTTTCTCTCAGACTGTGAGCGTCTGCTGCCTCTGACGCCGGGATGCACAAGGCCGTTCTGATGCACCGGACTGGTTAATTCTTGTGGTGCTTTGAGGAAGGACGTGTCTCCGAAGGCGTCACCTCCACGGCCGATGTGCATGGTATGGCGGAAATCAGCGAGCGGGGCACTAATCATCGCCGCCGTCAGGTCAGCGCGAGAGCGGCGCTTTGCCCCGGACGTGGTCAGCTGCTTTAGCGTAGGCATGACAACACCACAAACTACTTCTTTTTTTCAGTGAGAGGGGTGGTTCTTGTAGGAGGTGAGATGTTCTCACGTCCAGTGACCAGAACCTTCTCGACGTGAGGGCATGAAACGTCACCGTTTATAAGATTTTCACAAAAAAATCTCAATCATACGAGTGAATTCTCAGTCATGAAACCCAGACATCCAGCTCCAACAAGGCATCTGAGGACACAGAGACATTCTATTAATATAAACATCATTGAGAAGCTTTTATCTGTTACACAACAGTACTGGTGGATCTGGGCTCTAAGCCAAGTGTAGGGTCACACAGGATACGATCCCTGCTGCAGAGGTTTGGGTTCAGAAGTGTGGGGCAGCAGAGGGTGTCCGGGGTTGGTTAGAAGCAGTTGTAAGTTTTGGGTCTGCGTGGGGACATTGAGGGGGAACGATTCAGGGGTTCGGGGGAGCAGAGGGTGTCTGGGGTTGGTTAGAAGCAGTAGTGAGTTTTGGGTCTGCATGGGGGAAGAAGAGGGGGTTTGGATTCGGGGGTTCGGGGCAGCATATCAAGGGTTGGTTAGAAGCTGTAGTAAGATTTGGGTCTGTGTGGGGGTAGTAGAGGGGATCCGATTTGGGGGATTCGGGTCTGCATGGGGGTAGTAGAGGAGGTTTGATTCGGGGGTTTTGGGCAACAGAGGGTGTCCGGGGTTGGTTGGAAGCAGCAGTAAGTTTTGGGTCTGGTGGGGGCAGTAGAGGGGCTTCCGATTTCGGGGTTCGGGGCATCATGGGGTGTCCAGGGTTGGTTAGAAGCAGTAGTAAGAATTGGGTCTTCACGGGCGAAAGAAGAGAGGGTTCCGATTCGGGGAAGCACAGGGTGTCCAGAATTAGTTAGAAGCAGTAGTAAGTTTTGGGTCTGGTGGGGGCAGTAGAGGGGGTTCGTGGCAGCAGAGGGTGTCCGGGGTTGGTTAGAAGCAGTAGTAAGTTTTGGGTCTGTGTGGGGGAAGTAGAGGGTTTTGGATTCGGGGGTTCAGGGCAGGAGAGGGTGTCCGGAGTTGGTTAGAAGCAGCAGTAAGTTTTGGGTCTGCGTGGGGGCAGTAGAGGGGTTCCGATTTGGGGGTTCGGGGCAGCAAATGGTGTCTGGAGTTGTTTAGAATCAGCAGGAAGTTTTGGGTCTGCGTGGGGGCAGTAGAGGGGGTTTGGATTTGGGGGTTCGGGGGAGCAGAGGGTGTCCGGCGTTGGTTAGAATCAGTAGTAAGTTTTGGGTCCGCATGGGGGAAGTAGAGGGGGTTAGATTCGGGTGTTTTGGGCAGCAAAGGAAGTACAGGGTTGGTTAGAAGCAGTAGTAAGTTTTGGGTCTGCATGGGGGAAGTAGAGGGGGTTCCGATTTGGGGGTTCGGGGCAGCAGAGGGTGTCCGGCGTTGGTTAGAAGCAGTAGTGAGTTTTGGGTCTGCGATGGGGCAGTAGAGGGGGGTTCCGATTTGGGGGGGTTTGGGGCAGTATGGGGTGTCCAGGGTTGTTTAGAAGCTGTAGTACGTTTTGGCTCTGCATGGGGGAAGTAGAGGGGGTTTGGATTCGGGGGTTCGGGGCAGCATGGGGTGTCCATCGTTGATTCTAAGCAGTAGCAAGTTTTGGGTCTTCATGGGGGAAAGAAGAGGGGGTTCCGATTCGGGGGTTCGGGGCAGGAGAGGGTGTCCAGAATTGGTTAGAAGCAGTAGTAAGTTTGGGTTCTGCATGGGGGGGGAAGTAGTGGGGGTTTGGATTTGTGGTTCGGGGCAGCAGAGGGTGTCTGAATAGGTTCAGCAGAGTGGCTATGTAGCGGAGACCAGTGAATGGAGGTGGAGTAAAAGGAAGTGAGCACTGAGAATCACACCCCCGATTAGTGTACAGTGTACAAAGAACAGTAGTTCCCCGGATATCACCAGGGTTACATAAGACCCGCGACAGACGAAAAATGCAGTGTTCCTATTGGCTAACTACAGAACTGTCGGTTGCTACTATACTGTGTTTCAGTGAAAGGATAAAGGGAAACAAGAACTGTGTGTGTGTATGTGTGTGTGTGTGTGTGTGTGTGTGTGTGTGTGTGTCTGTGTGTGTGTGTGTGTGTGTGTGTGAGACAATGAGCACTCCGTAGGGGCCTTACAGAAGGGCAAACAAAGAACACACAGCATACAATAAAATTAATAATAATAATAATTAATAATAATAATAATAATAATAATAATAATAATAATAATTCATGGATTTGAAAAGAGGAATAAATAAATAAATAATGACTCGAACACAACAAGAGAATAAACGATTGTTACGGCCGGAGAATAAACGTTCGAGGTCAGAGCTCAGTGAACCCTAGCCCACTTTTTCATATCGACCAATCAGAGGCTCTCGTTTAATATATGCGCCTAATTAAATCATGTGACATGCATTAGCATGGACCAAGCCGACATAATAAATGTGTGTGTGTGTGGTGTGTGTGTGTGTGTGTGTGTGTGTGTGTGTGTGTGTGTGAGAGCAACATTCATTCTTGGACAATGGGGAAACACAGAACACTAACAAGTACACAAGCCTGAGTCACTACACACACTCTATTCAGGGCACGAGACTGTGTGTGTGTGTGTGTGTGTGTGTGTGTGTGTGTGCGACACCATTCATAAAGAGAGTGTGTGTAAGTGTAAAGAGGAGAGAAGTTAATGCCATGCCTACAAGTTTATACACACTGTATGTCCAAGCAGTGCCAGGATCACACACACACACACACACACACCACACACACACACACTTTCTCTCCAGACCAGTAGAAGTTGTGTGTGTGTGTGTGTGTTATCTGTCTCCCTATTTAGTCGGTAGAAAATGATCTCACATACAGCACTGGAGGGCAAAATACTGCATCATCATGACAAACCGGTCTCTCTCTCAGACACACACACACACACACACACCCACAAACACACACTCTTTCACAACTCGAACCTCACACACACACAACCACACCAAACCACGTCACCACAACAACACAAACACACCACACAACACAACACAACCAAACCACGCACCTCACAACACAACACATCACACGCACACACACACACCAAACCACGTCACCTCACAACACAACACACCAAACCACGTCACCTCAACACAACACACCAAACCACGTCACAACAGAACACACCAAACCACGTCACGTCACAACACAACACACCAAACCACATCACAACACACCAAACCACGTCACAACACAACACACCAAACCACACCGTCACCTCACAACACAACACACCAAACCACGTCACCTCACATCACAACACAACACACCAAACCACGCACATCACAACAGAACACACCAAACCACGTCACACACCAAAACACGTCACAACACAACACACCAAACCGCATCACCTCCAAACACAACACCAAACCACCTCAACAACACACAACACACAACCACGTCACAACACAGCACAACACAACACCCCAAACCACGTCACACATCACAACACAACACCACCAAAACCAACACACCAAACCACATCACAACACAACACACCAAACCACGTCACCTCACATCACAACACATCACACACACAACCACACCACACACACACACACAACACAACAAAACCACGTCACCTCACAACACAACACAAAACAAACCACACACAACACCAAACCACATCACCTCACACATCACAACACAACACACACACACACCACCACAACACAACACACCAAACCACACACAACACAACACA
>JACRUU010000015.1:1902156-1904656 GCA_030449085.1 Kryptopterus vitreolus | reverse complement strand
GAGAGAGAGAGAGAGTAAGAAGAGAGTGAGTGAGAGAGAGTGTGAGAGAGAGAGAGTGTGTGAGAGAGTGTGAGGCAGATAGAGTGAGAGAGAGTGAGAGAGAGAAAGAGTGAGAGAGTGAGAGAGAGAGAGAGTGAGAGAAAGAGTGAGCGAGTGAGAGAGAGTGAGAGAGAGAGAGACAGAGAGTGAGAGAGAGAGTGAGAGACAGTGAGAGAGTGAGAGACAGAGAGAGTGAGAGACGGAGAGTGAGTGAGAGAGTGAGAGACAGAGAGAGTGAGAGAGAGTGAGAGAGTGAGAGTGAGAGAGAGTGAGAGACAGAGAGTGGGAGTGAGAGAGGAGAGACAGAGATATGAGAGAGTGAGAGACGAGAGAGAGTGAGAGAGAGTGTGAGAGAGAGTGAGAGTGAGAGAGAGTGAGAGACAGAGTGAGAGTGAGAGAGTGAGAGAGAGTGAGAGAGAGAGAGAGTGAGAGAGACAGAGAGAGAGAGTGTGAGAGAGTGAGAGAGAGAGTGAGAGAGAGAGTGAGAGAGAGTGTGAGAGAGAGATAGACAGAGAGAGAGTGAGAGAGAGAGAGAGAGAGAGTGAGAGAGAGAGAGAGAGAGGAGGAACTGTGAGCTCTGACATCACTGTAATTTAACCTCTAGTTTTCTACATCAAAGTAAAAATATATTTATATTTTATTTTATTAACACTTGGTTTATTTTCGTGTTTAAAATGTAAAATACAATAATCACACACACACACACACACACACACACACACACACACACACACACACACACACACAACACACACACACACAGCATCACACCACACACACACACACATCGCCACAACCAACACACACACACACACACACATGCACACATCACACACACACACGCACACACACACACACACACACACACACGCGCACACACACACACACACACACACACACACACACACACACGTGCACACACACACACACACACGCACACGCCCACGCACACACACNACACACACACACACAACACGCGCACAAACAACCACACACACACGCACACGCTTGTTCCACACACACACACAAACAGCGACACGCACACACACACCACACCAACGCCAACATCCGCACTGCGCACACACACACAAACACGCACACGCCAACACACCACACACACACAACCAGCGCTAACCACACACACACACACGCCTCACAAACACAACACCCGTGCGCACACACACACACACACACACACACACACACACAGGCATTCCGTCACTCCATCTGTCAGTCTATTCATCACTCTATCCATTAGTCTGTTCATCCTTCTAATCATCACTCCATCCGTCCATCACTCTATCCATCACTCCACCTGTCACGCTGTGCATCACTCTATCCATCATCACTCTGTCACTCTATCCATCATCACTCTGTCACTATATTCATCACTCCATATGTCCATCATTCTATCCATCATCACTCTATCCATCACTCCATCCATCAATCTATGTATCACTCCACATATCACTACATCAATGCATCACTCCATCTGTCACTGTATTCATCACTCCATTTATCACTCTATTCATCACTGTATCATCACTCCATCCACCCATCACTCTGTCCATCACTCCCATCTGTCACTTTATCATCATTCCATCTATCACTCTATATATTACTCCATCTGTGACTCTATTCATCACATTCATCACTCAATTTATCACTCTATCCATCACTCAATCTATTACTCTATTCATCACTCCATCTATCACTCTATTTATCACTCTATCCATCACTCAATCTGTCACTCTATCCATCACTCCATCTATCACTCTATTTATCACTCCATCTATCAATCTATCCATCTGCCACTGTATCCATCACTCTATTCATCACGCCATCTATCACTGCACCCTTTACTCAATCCATCACTTCTTCAGAATGAACTGCAATTCTCTCGTCTACTCACTGAGCAACTTTAATATCTATCTCACACTCATCCCTCCATCTCTCTCTCTCTATCTCTCTCTCTATCTTTATACCTCTGCACCCGTCCTGGGAGAGAATGAACCTTCAGAAACCTTAAATCTCTGTGGACCACCGACGGTCTTGACATGGCCTTAATGTCCTGCTCTTCTCCACCATCACACGATGAAAACACATCATACGGCGCGACGCGACTCCGACTGCCGCGAGGATAAACGAGAGGAAATCCCTCCATCCATCCGTCCCTTCTAACGCAGAGGGTTTCTGAGCCACAGTGACTTTTCTGTGCTTCAGTTCCTAAATTCACTTCTCAGTCGACATTTAACAAAAATATTATCCATTAAATGATCACTTTGTACAGAATGTATATTTACACTTTAATCACACACACACACACACACACACACACACACACACACACGTCTTAATGATCAAAATATTCAATTTAACAAACTTTATATCATTTATATTTATATTAATAATTCTGTGAGGCGTTTAAGGCTGAATGGAAACCAAAAATCATCAAATCTGA
>JACRUU010000015.1:1882156-1887156 GCA_030449085.1 Kryptopterus vitreolus | reverse complement strand
CAGCATTTACTGTGTGTCTTACACACCTCCCTTCTTTACTTTCTCTCTGTCTCTGAGTCTCTCTTCTCTATCTCTCTCTCTCTTTCTCTCTGTAAGTCTCTCTTTCTCTCTCTGAGTTTCTCACTCTCTCTGAGTCTCGCTCTCTTTCTCTATGAGTCTCTTTCTATCCGAGTCTCTCTCTCTGTCTCTCTCTGAGTCTCTTTCTCTCTGTCTCTGAGTCTCTCTTTCTATCTGTGAGCCTCTCTCTCTCTCTCTGAGTCTCTCTCTCTCTCTCTGAGTCTCTCTTTCTCTCTGTCTCTGAGTCTCTCTCTCTCCGTCTCTGAGAGCTCTCTCTCTCTCTCTGAGTCTCTCTTTCTCTCTGTCTCTGAGTCTCTCTTTCTATCTGTGAGCCTCTCTCTCTCTCGCTTTCTCTCTCTTTCTCTCTCTGAGTTTCTCACTCTCTCCGAGTTTTGCCCTCTTTCTCTATGAGTCTCTTTCTATCTGAGTCTCTCTCTCTGTCTCTCTCTGAGTCTCTTTCTCTCTGTCTCGGAGTCTCTCTTTCTATCTGTGAGCCTCTCTCTCTCTCTCTGAGTCTCTCTTTCTCTCTGTCTCTGAGTCTCTCTTTCTATCTGTGAGCCTCTCTCTGAGTCTCTCTCTCTGTCTGTGAGCCTCTCTCTCTCTCTGAGTCTCTTTCTCTCTGTCTCTGAGTCTCTCTCTCTCTTTCTGAGTCTCTCTCTCTCCGTCTCTGAGGCTCTCTTTCTCTCTCTGAGTCTCTTTCTCTCTGTCTCTGAGTCTCTCTCTCTCTTTCTGAGTCTCTCTCTCTCCGTCTCTGAGGCTCTCTTTCTCTCTCTGAGTCTCTTTTCTCTGTCTCTGAGTCTCTCTTTCTATCTGTGAGCCTCTCTCTCTCTCTCTCTCTGAGTCTCTCTCTCTCCGTCTCTGAGGCTCTCTTTCTCTCTGTCTCTTATTCTCTGAGTCTCTCTTCTCTCTTTCTGAGTCTCTCTCTCTCTGTCTCTGAGGCTCTCTTTCTCTTTCTGAGTCTCTCTCTCTCTGTCTCTCATTCTCTGAGTCTCTCTCACTCTGTCTCTCATGCTCTCCGAGACTGTCTTTCTCTGAGTCTCTCTTTCTCTCTCTGAATCTCTCACTCTCTCTGAGTCTCTCTCTCTATGAATCTCTATCTCTGAGTCTCTCTTTATATTTACGAGTCTCTCTCTCTCTGGCTGTACTGTGGAGGATCAGGAGTGAAGTGTATTGTTCGCATTATAACAGCTACACAACCGCATCTCCAATGTAGGTCAGTAAATAAACATCTGGAGTGATATGGTAACAATAACAATAACAATAATAATAATAATAATAATAGTAATAATGTGACTCACCTGCTTCTCCAACAAACACTTCCTGTGGTGAGCTGATTGGTCCTTCTCCCACTGCATTAAACACACTCATTCTGATCTCATAACGTTTGTGTTTGCTCAGATCTACACACAAACATCAATACATCAATAAATAAGTGTTAAGAAAGCACGCATTGCACTTGGGAAGATAAATAAACGAAGAGAAATAAACAAACGAAGAGAACGTACTGTCCAGTTCGTAGTGGTTGAGCGACGGCTCGGTGAGGTTCCTGGTACTGTACGGATCTGAGAAACACAAAGGGTAAACAGTGTATCGTAATAACTACACTACAATGCACTGATGCACTGATGTACCTGTGAGTTCAGTCCAACTCGAGTGTTTCTGGATGTTAAAACTTCGCAATCTTTCATAAAGTAACTCTCGATACCGAACACGGAACCCGAGTAGAATACCGTTTATCTTCTCCTCTGACGGAGACTGAAACACAAACAACAACAATAACAACAACAACACATAACACTCAGGAATATTAACCACAAATTACATTGTTTATATATGCAAATGATCAATATACTCTATATATAGTATATACTTATAAACAATGCTCATTTACTCTCATTGTATTACCTCCCTCTGTTTACTGTTTAAATATGCAAATTATCATATTTTCATATTATTATCATATAATCAATATGATAATAATATTATCATAATATTATTATCATATTTTCTTTATATTGTATATATGCAAATTATTTAGTGCTATACAGGGATTATATACGCTAATTATTGCACTGTGAAAATGCACTTCTGGTTGGATTCTAACTGTATTTCGTGACCTTGTACCCACATGTGCAGTGACAATAAAGTTAATCTAATCACTTTACACTGCGACTACACCATGACCACACCGTGACTATACCATAACTACACTATGAATACAACGTGACTACAACGTGACTACAGCGTGAATACAATGTGACTACACCATGACTACACCGTAACTACACTATGAATACAATGTGACTACACCATGACTACACCGTGACTACACAGTGACTACACCATGACTACAGTATGAATACAATGTGACTACACCATGACTACACTGTGATTACACCATGACTACACTGTGACTACACCATGACTACACTGTGACTACACTGTCACTAAATTGTGACTACATCATGACTACACTGTGACTACACCATGACTACAGTATGAATACAATGTGACTATACTGTGATTACACCATGACTATACACTGTGACTACATCATGACTACACTGTGACTACAGTATAAATACAATGTGACTACACTGCGATTACACCACAACTACACTGTGACTACACTGTCACTAAATTGTGACTACATCATGACTACACTGTGACTACACCTTGACTACAGAATGAATACAATGTGACTACACTTTGATTACACCATGACTATACACTGTGACTACATCATGACTACACTGTGACTACACTGTGACCATGACTACACTGTGACTACACCATGACTACAGTATGAATACAATGTGACTACACTGTGATTACACCATGACTATACACTGTGACTACATCATGACTACACTGTGGCTACAGTATGAATACAATGTGACTACACTGTGATTACACCATGACTACACTGTCACTAAATTGTGACTACACCATGACTACACTGTGACTACACCATGACTACAGTATGAATACAATGTGACTACACTGTGATTACACCATGACTATACACTGTGACTACACCATGACTATACACTGTGACCACACCATGACCACACTGTGACTACACTGTCACTAAATTGTGACTACACCATGACTACACTGTGACTACACAGTGACTACACCATGACTACAGCATGAATACAATGTGACTACACTGTGATTACACTGTCACTAAATTGTGACTACACCATGACTACACCGTGACTACACCATGACTACAGTATGAATACAACGTGACTACCCCATAATTACACCATTACTACACTGTGAGTACACTGTCACTACATCGTGACTACACCATGACTACACTGTGACTACACCATGGCTGCATTACCTCCTTCTGTATGTTGTTTATATAGGCAAGTTATAATATAATCTTGCAAATTATTTATTGTTTTCTGATATATCGATATTATTTATTGTATATATATATATGTTATATCTGTTATATAATTATTTATTGTTATATACTGATTATATACGTTATATACTGATTAATACGATAATTATTTATTGTTATATACTGATTATTACACTAATTATTTATTGTTATATACTGATTATATACGTTTATATTATATACTAATTATTTATTGTTATATACTGATTATATACGCTAATTATTTATTGTTATATACTGATTATATACGCTAATTATTTATTGTTATATACTGATTATATACGCTAATTATTTATTGTTATATACTGATTATATACGATAATTATTTATTGTTATATACTGATTATATACTAATTACTATTGTTATTTATTGACTAATTATTTATTGTTATATACTGATTATATACGATAATTATTTATTGTTATATACTGATTATATACGATAATTATTTATTGTTATATACTGATTATATACGACTAATTATTTATTGTTATATACTATATACTGATTATATACGCTAATTATTTATTGTTATATACTGATTATATACGCTAATTATTTATTGTTATATACTGATTATATACGCTAATTATTTATTGTTATATACTGATTATATACGCTAATTATTTATTGTTATATACTGATTATATACGACTAATTATTTATTGTTATATACTGATTATATACGCTAATTATTTATTGTTATATACTGATTAAATATACCATATGATATATACTATATTTAATTGATTATATATGCATTATTTATTGTTATATACTGATTATATACGCTAATTATTTATTGTTATATACTGATTATATACGCTAATTATTTATTGTTATATACTGATTATATACGCTAATTATTTATTGTTATATACTGATTATACTGATTATATACGATTATATACACTAATTATTTATTGTTATATACTGATTATATACGCTAATTATTTATTGTTATATACTGATTATATACGCTAATTATTTATTGTTATATACTGATTATATACTATTATTGTTATATACTGTTATATATAATTATTTATTGTTATATACTGATTATATACACTAATTATTTATTGTTATATACTGATTATATACACTAATTATTTATTGTTATATACTGATTATATACGCTAATTATTTATTGTTATATACTGATTATATATGCTAATTATTGCAGTGTGAAAACACACTTCTGGTTGGATGCTAACTGGATTTCGTTGCTTTGTACCCAAATGTGCAGTGACAAGAAATCTGAATCTAATCTGAAATAACAGAATTCCACAAAATTCTTAAAAAAAAACACCACACGTTTCTCACCTGCCAGCGAATTAATACAGATGTTGTGGTATGAGGAGTAACAGAGAGGATGATGGGAACTTCATCAGGAACTGGAGATTGAAGAAAAGATAAAGCTCTGAGACCCGAGAATAAGGAAGGCAGACGGATAAACACAGAGACTATATTCCATACCATCCTGCAGAGTGGTGATGGCTTCACTCTCCTCGCTGTAATCGC
>JACRUU010000015.1:1872156-1877156 GCA_030449085.1 Kryptopterus vitreolus | reverse complement strand
CCAAGCTTGTTAACTCGGCAGTGTGAGTGGTGTTTCCTTCCATTGTCCAAAACTGAAGAGGAGAGTCCGAGTCTTTCTCCTTATACACCACCTGAGAGAAACAGAAATCACTATTATTATTCATTCATTCATTCAAGAGGCACGTTCCCCTCACACCGCCAGGGTCCGGGTTCGATTCCCGTCTCGGCCATGTGTGTGTGGAGTTTGTGCATGTTCTCCCCGTGTCTCAGGGGGTTTTTCTCCGGGTTCTCCGGTTTCCTCCCGGTCCAAAAACATGCACGGTAGGTTGATTGGCACCTTGGAAAATTGTCCCTAGTGTATGAATGTGTGTGTGTGTGTGTGTGTGTGTGTGTGTGTGATGGGTTGGCATTCCATCCAGGGTGTATCCTGCCTTAATGCCCATAGACGCCTGAGATAGACACAGACTCCCCGTGACCCGAGGGAAGATCGGATAAAGCGCTAGAAGATGAATGAATGAATTCATTCATTCCTGGATGGAATGCCAACCCATCGCAGGACACACACACACACACACACACACACACACACACACACACACACACACACACACACTCACACACTAGGGACAATTTTCCAAGGTGCCAATCAACCTACCGTGCATGTTTTTGGACCGGGGGGAGGAAACCGGAGAACCCGGAGAGAAAAACCCCCTGAGGACACGGGGAGAACATGCACAAACTCCACACACACATGGCCGAGACGGGAATCGAACCCGGACCCTGGCGGTGTGAGGCAAACGTGCTAACCACTAACGCCACCGTGCCCCTGCTATTATTATTATTGTATTAAAAATTATTATTATTATTATTAATATTATTATTATTATTGATAGGAGATGAATTGAAAAGACCTTGTATCCAAGGATAAGGCCATTCCGGTCCGGCTCAGGAACCTCAAACCAGCGAACCAAAATACTGCTGGAGGATGTGGAGAAAGCGGAGATGTTTGAAGGCCCACAGGAAGGAACTAGAGCATGACGGAGGTAAACAAAACAACAAAAACAAAAACTTTTCTTCAGTGACACAAACAAACACAAGTGTTTGACTCCAGGGTTTAAAGCTGATGTTTTTGGATTAAACACACAGCAGAAACTCATCCTTCTGCATGATCTTTACTCCACCTCCTCCTCCTCCACCTTTTTTTGTTTGTTTGTTTGTTTGTATTGTTTGTTGTTTTGAGATGTTAACAGATAAATAAGCAACAAAACTATTGTACAAAGTGGTGCTTTTTGGGGACCGGTTTTAAAACTTACGTCATGTGACATAGACATCCGGGCACTCATTGGCTGCACATTACGTCATTGGGTCGAGTCCCATTATTCGTGAGTAATGAAACATTATACATGACTAAGGACTCGTCTAATCCAATAGGATTTGCATGAGCTAAGCCCCGCCCCTTATTTATGCACGGGGCAATGTAGCACTCGTTGTTGTTGTTGTTGTTGTTGTTGTTGTTTAGAGAGAACTCACAACCCGCTGTATGCTCCTCTCGCCATCCATCTTACCAACATGTGTGTATTTATGGAATTGGCAGACGCCCTTATCTAGATCGACTTACAACTGAGCAATTGAGGGTTAAGGGCCTTTCTCAGGGGCCCACTAGTGGTGGTGGGATTTGAACCTGCGATCCCTTGACCCTACCCTCCACCCTTTACCCCCAGTCAAGAACACCCCTTGTATCAAACTGGACTAGGTGTGAAGAAACATCTCTGGCGGTTTCATGAGCTCATCAAGGTGGTGTAGCCCAGTGGTTAAGGTGTTGGCCTCTGGACCGGAAGATCGCAGGTTCAAACCCCACCACCACTACCACCAAGCTACCACTAGTTGGCCCTTGAGCAAGGCCCTTAACCCTCAATTGCTCAGTTGTAAGTGGCTCTGGATAAGAGCGTCTGCCAAATGCCGCAAATGTAAATGTAAATCAAGGGATCACCTTCTCCCGGTCCAGCCACTCCACCCACATTCCCGTGGGAACGCCTGAACTTATCCATTCCGACGTATAACCTCTTTATTTCTTTAAAGAAAGATTTCCCTATCTGGGGGGGTTTGCGTTTAGTGTTAAGTGAATTGAATATTAAATACCAGATTCTCGGGTCCGTCCTCGTACCGGATGACTCCATGGTCCTGCTCCGATACCATTAATGGCTTGGACTTTAACCTCATACTCCGTCCATTCCTCTAGATCCTCGATGGTAAACTCCCTCTCCAAGCGGTCGAGAATAACGTGGCTCAGGACTTTAGCGTGAGGTCCGATCCGACTGTACTGCACCTTATAACCCACAGACTCCGGGTTCCCGTTGTACTCCCACTCCGGCAGGGGCTGGAACACAAAAACAAAGCATTTGAAGCTTGTTGTGGCATCGTGATGTTTGTGCGTTTTAAAAGCGCACGCACCACCCAGCGGAGCCACAGGCTGGTTTCACTGGCCGTCCGCAGTGTGATGTTGAGGGGAGCCATGTCGGGTGGAGCCTGCAGGGTCTGGATCTTTCTAGAAGGTTGGCTGGGTGGGCTGGTGCCCACGATGTTCACCTGACGCATACGAAATCTGCACACATGGCGATGGTGTTAGCGCTGCACGGCGCCGTCTATAGAAGGGGTGTTGGAGGAGGGGCAGTACCTGTAGAAGGTGTAGGGATTGAGAGCAGGTACTTCCATCGACCGAGCGTGAGGTTCATTAGTCAGCTGGTGAACCATCACCCAGTCCTCGTTTTCTCCAATTACACTGATCTGTAACACACACACACACACACACACACACACCAGAGAACCAAACGCCACAACGATACATTTAGGTTTTAATCCATAATCTTGGACACGAACATCTCGCAACTTCAAGCAAGGCTCACCTGGGCTTCGACCTGCCAGCGGGAGATGGAGGTCTTTCCGTCATAACCTGGTTTAAACTGCAGCGTCACCGATCGAGGGCCGATGTTCGAGATGGCCAAGTTAGTTGGGGGACCAGGAAGTTCTACAGGAGGACACAAATAATAATAATAATAATAATAATAATAATAATAATATACAGCCAATTTAGTAAATTCTGTAGTTTCGCCTCCTCCACCTCCAGCTCCGCCTCCTGTCTTTTAGACCACGCCCCCTACTGTCTCTAAACGGTAACAACATCGCGGGTCTCACCACAGTCCTATACACTTTCCCCTTTCACGCTTACAGATGCCCTTCTATCACACATCACTCCTGTAACTCTTCTCCACCCGCTCCACTCTGCCTGCACTCTTTTCTACACCCGCTCCACCCTGCCCAAAGTCTCTTTTCTACACCCGCTCCACCCTGCCCACACTCTTTTCTCCACCCTGCTCCACCCTGCCCATAGTCTTTTCCACTCACACCCGCTCCACCCTGCCCCACACTCTTTTCTCCACCCGCTCCACCCTGCCCACACTCTTTTCTACACCCGCTCCACTCTGCCGTCCACCTGCCCACACTCTTTTCTACACCCCGCTCCACCCTGCCCACACTCTTTTCTCCACCCGCTCCACCCTGCCCACACTCTTTTCTCCACCCGCTCCACCCTGCCCACACTCTTTTCTCCACCCGCTCCACCCTGCCCACCCTGCCCACACTCTTTTCTTTACTTCTCCACCCGCTCCACCCTCCACCCTTTTCTTCACATCCTACTCCTAGTCCACGGAGACTCACCACCGCAAACAGGAAAGGGATCAGAGCCGATCCTTGATGCATTGCCAATACACACACACAGGCACACACACATAATTGCGTGTGTGTGAGTGTATGTGTGTGTGTGTGTGTGTGTGTGTGTGTGTGTGTGTGTGTGTACCTGGTGGTACTCCTGATGAGATGGTAGATGATGACAGCTGTCCCTGTCCTTTAGATGTCATTGCTGCCACCTCGATGGTGTACGTGGTTAAAGCAGTCAGTCCTGTAACACGATACTCCAGTGTAACGTTGGGGAGGTAATGTGTAACTCGCGTGTTTGTCCGATTAAACTCCTCCCATGAGATACGGTAACCTATACACACACACACACACACACACACACACACACACACAACACACATAGTCAGCTCTAGGCACCCATGGGGGGGCAATTATATTTTTTTACATACATGCAACTTCAATCTTCAAAAAGTTGCAATTATATGTAATTTATATTATTATATTATTAATTATATGCCATAAATAAGTCTCATAAACCCATATTTGATTAAAACAGAACATTTAAAACATATACTAAAATATGATAAATACTAGTATAGTAAATATAAATATATATTTACAAAAATATATACTAAATATACTCATTCATTCATTCATCTTCTAGCGCTTTATCCGATCTTCCTCGGGTCACGGGGAGTCTGTGTCTATCTCAGGCGTCTATGGGCATTAATGCAGGATACACCCTGGATGGAATGCCAACCCATCGCACACACACACTCACACACACACACACACACATTCATACACTAGGGACAATTTTCCAAGGTGCCAATCAACCTACCGTGCATGTTTTTGGACCGGGGGAGGAAACCGGAGAACCCGGAGAAAAACCCCCTGAGGCACGGGGAGAACATGCACAAACTCCACACACACATGGCCGAGACGGGAATCGAACCCGGACCCTGGTGGTGTGAGGCGAACGTGCTAACCACTAAACCACCGTGCCCCCACTAAATATACTAAATATATCAATTTATAAATTGACCATTTTATGGAAAAATTAAGATCGTTTTAAATTCGACGCAAATTATTATTTATTTATTTATTTATTTATTTATTTTTTACACAAAAGTGTGTAAAGTGTGTGTTATTAAAACACAGCATTGTTGATTAAGAAGATTAAGAATTTCACACTCATGTTCTCACATTAAAGAACCTCCTCATCTGCAGAACAACACATGGGATGTTTGTGATCTTCGGGCCCTCAGGGGCCCCCTGCATTTAAGAAAGTGATGATTGTGTAATGAGGATCACGGCATGGGACCATGAAGACCTCCAGAGATCATT
>JACRUU010000015.1:1864656-1867156 GCA_030449085.1 Kryptopterus vitreolus | reverse complement strand
TTTAGGTGGTGAGGCTATAGGTACTGACCGGATGATGTATCCCCGGAGTGCACCATTTTGCTGAATCTCAGGGGGAGGCTGCCACTGGATCATGATAGACGAGTTGGTACGGCCGCTGGCAATCACATTCTGTGGGGGGGCGCTTGGGGGCTCCTCAGGGAGAGACAAGCTGTGTGTGTGTGTGTGTGTGTGAATAGAAACAAATAAAAGTTAAGATAAATTACAAAAAACACAATCAGATTTGACACAAATGATCCATTGAACAATTCACAGAAATATACAGCATCAGTGACATCACTATTATTATATCACTATAACACACTGTATCAATGTATCACTATAACACACTGTATCACTATAATACACTGTATCACTATAACACACTGTATCACTATAAAACACTGTATCACTATAAAACACTGTATCACTATAAAACACTGTATCACTATAAAACACTGTATCACTATAAAACACTGTATCACTATAAAACACTGTATCACTATAAAACACTGTATCACTACTGTAACACACTGTATCACTATAAAACACTGTATCACTATAATACACTGTATCACTATAATACACTGTATCACTATAAAACACTGTATCACTATACTACACTGTATCACTATAATACACTGTATCACTATAAAACACTGTATCACTATAATACACTGTATCACTATAAAACACTGTATCACTATAATACACTGTATCACTATAATACACTGGCACTAAGTGTATCACTATAATACACTGTATCACTATAATACACTGTATCACTATAATACACTGGTATCACTGGTAATACACTGTATCACTATAATACACTGTATCACTATAATACACTGGCACTAAGTGATAATACACTGTATCACTATAATACACTGTATCACTATAGTACACTGGCATTAAGTGGTAATACACTGTATCACTACAATACAATGTATCACTGTAACACTGTATCACTATATCACTATAATACACTGTATCACTATAATACACTGTATCACTATACTACACTGTATCACTATAATACACTGTATCACTATAACACACTGTATCACTATAATACACTGTATCACTATAATACACTGTATCACTACAATACAATGTATCACTACAATACAATGTATCACTACAATACAATGTATCACTACAATACAATGTATCACTACAATACAATGTATCACTATAATACACTGTATCACTATAACACACTGTATCACTATAATACACTGTATCACTACAATACAATGTATCACTACAATACAATGTATCACTATAAAACACTGTATCACTATAAAACACTGTATCACTATAAAACACTGTATCACTATAAAACACTGTATCACTATAAAACACTGTATCACTATAAAACACTGTATCACTATAAAACACTGTATCACTATAAAACACTGTATCACTATAAAACACTGTATCACTATAATACACTGTATCACTATAATACACTGTATCACTATAAAACACTGTATCACTATACTACACTGTATCACTATAATACACTGTATCACTATACTACACTGTATCACTATAATACACTGGCACTAAGTGATAATATACTGTATCACTATAATACACTGTATCACTATAACACATTGTATCACTATAATACACTGTATCACTATAACACACTGTATCACTATAATACACTGTATCACTACAATACAATGTATCACTATAATACACTGTATCACTATCACTATAACTTAACACTGTATCACTATAATACACTGTATCACTATAACACATTGTATCACTATAATACACTGTATCACTATCACTATCACTATAATACACTGTATCACTCAATACAATGTATCACTATAACACTGTATCACTATAATACACTGTATCACTACAATACAATGTATCACTATAAGACACTGTATCACTATAAAACACTATCACTACAATACAATGTATCACTACAATACAATGTATCACTACAATACAATGTATCACTACAATACAATGTATCACTACAATACAATGTATCACTACAATACAATGTATCACTACAATACTATAATAATGTATCACTACAATACAATGTATCACTATAAAACACTGTATCACTATAAAACACTGTATCACTATAACACACTGTATCACTATAATACACTGTATCACTATAAAACACTGTATCACTATAATACACTGTATCACTATAAAACACTGTATCACTATAATACACTGTATCACTATCACTATAACACATTGTATCACTATAATACACTGTATCACTATAACACATAACACACTGTATCACTATAATACACTGTATCACTATAAAACACTGTATCACTATAATACACTCTATCACTATAATACACTATCACTATAATACACTGTATCACTATAAAACACTGTATCACTATAATACACTGTATCACTATAACTACACTGTATCACTATAATACACTCTATCACTATAATATACTGTAATACACTGTATCACTATAATACACAATGTATC
>JACRUU010000015.1:1857156-1859656 GCA_030449085.1 Kryptopterus vitreolus | reverse complement strand
AATCCTATTGAGCATCTTTGGAAGGAGCTGAAACATGCAGTCTGGAAAAGGCACCCTTCAAACCGGACACAACTGGAGCAGTTTGCTCATGAGGAGTGGGCCAAAATACCTGCTGAGAGGTGCAGATGTCTCATTGACAGTTACAGGAAGCGTTTGATTGCAGTGATTGCCTCAAAAGGTTGCGCAACAAAATATTAAGTTAGGGGTACCATCATTTTTGTCCATGCCTGTTTCATGAGTTTATTTTTTTACATAATTCTGTTGAAGCATGGTTGAAAAACAATGTCTGACTTTCATTGGTTAACATTTATAGAATTTTTATTTATTATTACTTTTGTCAGATTAAAGTTATTTCTGTGACCATTGTGACTTTTTCTTTCATTGACCAAAGGGTACCAACAATTTTGTCCACGTCTGTATATGTGTGTGTGGTGTGTCACTGTGTCTCTCTCTCTCTCTCTCTCTCTCTCTCTCTCTCTGTATATATAAGTGTGTGTGTGTGCATGTGTGCCACTCTCTCTATTATATGTATATACAAGTGTGTGTTGTCTCACTCTCTTTCTCTCTCTCTCTATTCTCTCTGTATATATGTGTGTGTGTGTGCATGTGCCACTATTATCTCTATATATAAATGTGTGTGTGTGTGTGTGTGTCTCTCTTGTCTCTCTCTCTCTATTCTCTCTCTCTCTCGTGGTCTCTCTCTCTCTCAAAGGTCTCTCTCTCCTCTCTCTGTATATATATAGATATCTATCTATATATCTATCTATATATAATGTGTGTGTGTGTGTGTGTGTGTGTGTGTGTGTCGTGTTGTTGGTGTGCTCTATTGCTGTGAGCTCTATGCATGTGTCTCTCTCTCTCTATTCTCTGTTATATATATATATATATATATATATTTGTGTGTGTGTGTGTGTGTGTGTGTGTGTGTGTGTGTGTGTGTCTCTCTCTCTATTCTCTCTCTATATATATGTGTGTGTGTGTGTGTGTCTCTCTCTATGTGTTGTGTGGGTTGGTCTCTCTCTATTCTCTCTCTATATATATGTATTGTGTGTGTGTGTGTGTGTGTGTGTGTCTCACTCTCTCTATTCTCTGTCTATATATTAGTGTGTGTCTCTCTCTTGCTCTCTCTATTCTCTCTCTTTATATAAGTGTGTGTGCGTGTGTGTGTGTGTGTGTTTGTGTGTGTTTCCTCACCGTCTGGTCTCAGTACTGAAGGCTCCTCTCCCCACATTGTTCTCAGCACACAAGCGAAACTGGTAGGATCGCGCTGGAGTCAATTCCCTCACTTTCACTACTGTTAACCTGGGATCAACATCTGCTAACAGAACCACCCATGGAGCATCTACACACACACACACACACACACACACACACACACACACACACCATGTATAGTAACTATAAATGTCATTAATTTACTTAAGAGTAAGTATTAAGTTTAAGAATGATTGTGTGTGTGATTGTGTGTGTGTGTGTGTGTGTGTGTGTGTGTGTGTCTCACTGTTCTCGGACACTTCCACTATGTAGCGTATGAGTATGAGAGGACTGTTTCCATCGAAGGGTTTCGTCCAGGTCAGGTTGATGGCTCTTTTCTCCACAGAGCTCAGTGTGGAACTCGGGTTTTCTGGAGCGTGAGGCAACTGCCTGTTACACACACACACACACACACACACACACACACACACCTGTAAATGTGTTGATATTGGAGCCGAGTGTTACATTGTGACTTCCTTGAGCTTTATATTTAGGTTCTGGATGATGCACACTCTCAGTAACAGCTGTACAGATGTGAGACTACACACATTTCACGTTTAGAAACATCTCACACACACACACACACACACACACACACGATGAGGATGAAGGGGAAGATGATTATTATGTAGATGCTGATGAAGACGAGGTACCTGACTTTCAGATGAGCAGTGCGAGAGTCGTTTCCTCCCTGTGATGTCACTCTGCAGGTGTAGGCGCCGATGTCACCTGACCACGTCTGAGAGATGTGCAGTGTACCGTTAGTGTCCAGCTGTAAGCGTGGTGATGACCTGGGGCTAATCACCTGACCATCCTTCTCCCACACAAACCTGAACACACACATACACAATAATGTATTAGGGTATAGGGGTGGGGTATAGAGTAGGGTATAGTGTAGATGTGATAGGGCATGGGGTAGGGTATAGTGTGCATGGGGTAGGGTATAGAGTAGGGTATAGTGTACATGGGGAAGGGCATGGTAAAGGGTATATTGCACATGGGATAGGGTATAGGTTAGGGTAGATTGTAGGAAATAGTGTAGATGGGGAAGGGCATGGGGTAGGGTATAGTGTACATGGGGCAGGGTAAATTGTAGGGTATAGTGTACATGGGGTAGGGTATAGTGTAGGGTATAGTACACATGGGGAAGGGAATGGTGTAGGGTACAGTGTATACGGGTTGGGTATCGAATAGGGTATATTGTAGGGTATAGTGTACATGGGGAAGGGCATGGTGTAAGGTATAG
>JACRUU010000015.1:1842156-1849656 GCA_030449085.1 Kryptopterus vitreolus | reverse complement strand
GCTTTGCTGCGTCTGGCACAGGGTGTCTTGAATCTGTGCAGGGTACAATGAAATCTCAAGACTATCAAGGAATTCTAGAGAGAAATGTACTAGCCAGTGTCAGAAAGCTTGGTCTCAGTCGCAGGTCATGGGTCTTGCAACAGGACAATGACCCAAAACACACAGCTAAAAACACCCAAGAATGGCTAAGAGGAAAAAATTGGACTATTCTAAAGTGGCCGTCTATGAGCCCTGACCTCAATCCTATTGAGCATCTTTGGAAGGAGCTGAAACATGCAGTCTGGAAAAGGCACCCTTCAAACCGGACACAACTGGAGCAGTTTGCTCATGAGGAGTGGGCCAAAATACCTGCTGAGAGGTGCAGATGTCTCATTGACAGTTACAGGAAGCGTTTGATTGCAGTGATTGCCTCAAAAGGTTGCGCAACAAAATATTAAGTTAGGGGTACCATCATTTTTGTCCATGCCTGTTTCATGAGTTTATTTTTTTACATAATTCTGTTGAAGCATGGTTGAAAAACAATGTCTGACTTTCATTGGTTAACATTTATAGAATTTTTATTTATTATTACTTTTGTCAGATTAAAGTTATTTCTGTGACCATTGTGACTTTTTCTTTCATTGACCAAAGGGTACCAACAATTTTGTCCACGTCTGTAGACACACACACACAAACACAAACATACTTTCATACATACACACACACACATAAACACAAGCATGCACACACACCACACACACACACACACACACACACACACAAACATTAATACACACATATACAGACATAGATATAGACACACACACACACAAACACAACATACATTCATACATACACACACATACACACAAACATGCACACACACACACACACACACATATACACATATATGCACAGATACACACACACACACAAACATTAATACACACATATACAGACATAGATATAGACACACACACACACACACACCACACAAACACAAACATACATTCATACACACACACACACACACATAAACACAAACATGCACACACACACACACACACACAAACATTAATACACACATATACAGACATAGATATAGACACACACACACACCACACACACAACACACAAACACAAACACATTCATACACACACACACACACACAACACACACACACACACACACACACACATACATACACACACCACACACACACAGATACACACACACACACACACACATAAACATTAATACACACATATACAGACATAGATATAGACACACACACACACAAACACACAAACACAAACATACATTCATACATACACACACACACATAAACACAAACATGCACACACACACACATATATAGACACACACACACACACACACACACACACACACAGTACATACTGGTGACTGCCAGGTAGGCGTTAGTTTGCACTTCTCCTGCAGCATTGCGAGCAAAACACTGGAACATTCCGGTATCATCCGGTAGAAGCCCATTAATCTGTAAACTCCCGGCAGCCAGGAGATGATAACGAGGATTCTTCAGTGGATTGATGGGAACTGCATCCTTATACCACAGGATATCAGGATGGGGGACACCTGACAACACACACACACACACACACACACACACACATCTCAGAAGTTCTGAGTGACGACATCACACCTGATCATGTCCACGGTCTCTTCACTTACCTTTCGCCTGGCACGGAATATCCACCACCTTCTCCATCTCAGCAGTCATGTGCTTCTCTGGTTCCTTCACAAACTGTGGAGGCTCTGAAGGTCAGGACAGAAGGTCAGAGATGTTGTGAACTGTTTCGTAATTTGCGTGTTCGATGCTGTTTGTGGATCAGTTTGTACCCAGAACGTGGAGGAAGGCTCCTGCGGCGACGGAAGGGACGCTGCTGCTCCGGAGCTCTGCCTCGCACTCGTACCAGCCCGAGTCACCGAGCGAGGGACTAAGGAGCGTCAACCTGCGGTTAAAGTCACTCAGACCTGAACGTATAGGGACACCGTCCTTCCTCCAGATTATACTCAGCTTTATCAATGGCCTGAGAAAGAGAGAGAGAGAGAGAGAGAGAGAGAGACGGGGTTCTTTATTCTTGTTGTCCAAGAACAATCATACAAACATCAATAAACATCAACAAACTCGAATGTAACTTGAATGTTATTTACAGTAAACATATTCTATTGGTATCTGAGCTCGCATGTTCTCCATGTTCTCCCATGTACTCCCATGTTCTCCCATGTTCTCAACATTCTCCCATGGTCTCCCATGTTCTCCCATGTTCTCCATGTTCTCCCATTCCCATGTTCTCCACGTTCTCCACATTCTTCTCCATGATCCATGTTCTCCCATGTTCTCCCATGTTCTCCCATGTTCTCCTCTTTCTCCCATGTTCTCCCATGTTCTCCACATGTTCTCCCATGTTCTCCACTTTCTCCCATGTTCTCCCATGTTCTCCACGTTCTCCCATGTTCTCCACGTTCTCCCATGTTCTCCCATGTTCTCCCATGTTCTCAATGTTCTCCCATGTTCTCCCATGTTCTCCCATGTTCATCCCCGTTCCCATGTTCTCCATGTCTCATGTTCTCCCATGTTCTCCCATGTTCTCCCATGGTCTCCCATGTTCTCCACGTTCTCCCATGTTCTCCCATGTTCTCCCATGTTCTCCACATTCTCCATGTTCTCCCATGTTCTCAAATGTTCTCCACGTTCTCACCTTTTCTCCACGTTCTCCCATGTTCTCCATGTTCTCAAATGTTCTCCACGTTCTCACCTGTTCTCCACGTTCTCACCTGTTCTCCACATTCTCCCATGTTCTCAGATGTTCTCCACATTCTCCCATGTGCTACTGAAGCAGCTCCTGGTATCTTATATTCTCAAGACTTTCCAACTTCGCCAATTTAACCACAGATGAACCATCTATTCGAGAACGTTTCACCCATACCTTCCAGACCTTTGAGTCTTGCACAACGCATAAACAAGTGGTCTACCGTCACCTCGATCCCATAACAAGGACATTCCCTCCACACTGCTCCACACAGGTGTCTGTTTGTTGCAATACATTGACCCTTAAGGAGTCTCCAGTATGTTTCTCAATAGGAGGCTTATACCCGAGACCTCGAGCACCCCTCAAAATCTGGGCCAAACAGCTCTGGCCACCTCCACCTCCTGTCTTCTTTCTACCATCCAGCTCTGGTGTTGATGTGGGTTCTCCTGTCTCCATCATCCTGGTCCGTCTCCTAAACATGTCCTAGGGTACTGTGGCAGGAAATGTGTAGTCGGCCCTACGACCTTGTAAAGGATGACTTTCTTGAGCCCCCATGCAGGTTCCCGGCAGGTTCTGCCCCCTCACCTCGTCCAGCACCTGGTCTAGGACCTGCAATGATCAGATCCTTGTGTCCGGCTTAAATGATGCAGCTTTTCTCCAACTGTTTCCGTCCCTGAGATTCATTTATTCATCTTCTACCACTATATCCGATCTTCCATCGTGTCAGGGGAAGTCTGTGCCTATCTCAGGCGTCTATGGGCATTAAGGCAGGATACACCATGGATGGAATGCCAACCCATCACACACACACACACACACACACACACACACACACATTCATACACTAGGGACAATTTTCCAAGGTTGCCAATCAACCTACCGTGCATGTTTTTGGACCGGGGGAGGAAAACCGGAGAACCCGGAAAAAAAAACCCCCTGAGGCACGGGGAGAACATGCACAAACTCCACACACACATGGCCGAGACGGGAATCGAACCCGGACCCTGGCGATGTGAGGCGAATGTGCTAACCACTAATCCACCGTGTCCCACTCGTCCCTGAGATGTTAGATCTTATTACATCCAGCTTCCACCAAGCGGTGCTTCATGCTGCCTGGCGAGAGGATCTTGCTTTTTATCATGGAATTACGAAACAATGGTTTCACAGAGTATCCAGACTTATGGGTGAGTGTTTTTCCATGCTCTGGAATGGAAGTACAGAGTTGCTTCAGGCCCGGGATTTTACCTGAGCAGAACCATTTTCTTACACAGCTGGCAAACTTTCCTAAACGGGAAAGCTCGAGTTCAATAAGCGGTGGGACATTATAGATGCTAGGTGAAGCTAATGACTGAACCGTAACATAACCTCCACTTACCATAAGTCCACTTGAAACCACCTTATTCACTGCTCCTGTTCAGGAACGCCACCACTTCCTTGTTTATTTGGGAAGAGGAGAACCCTACTCCACCACTGCTTCCGGGGGGCACAGGAACAACCATACACACACAAACTACTATCCAGTCTAATGTCCCACTGTCCAGTAACATCCAGTGCATTTGTGTTCAAAGTTCTATCTATTCGTCATCCTCCCACCACGTGCAAAATTTCACTGGATGAGGTTCCCCGTTACAGGGTCATAGGCCCGGGTTCGGAGTCTCTGGACAAACTGATGGTGGAAGGATTCCCAGTTGTTGAACCATGTGCAAAAGTTCACTGGATGAGGTTCCCCATAGCAGGGTCATGGGCCTGGGTTCGGAGTCTCTGGACAAACTGATGGTGGAAGGATTCCCAGTCGTCCCACCGCATGCAAAAGTTCACTGGATGAGGTTCCCAGTAACTTTTTCATGGGCCCGGGTTTGGAGTCTCTGGACAAACTGATGGTGCAAGGATTCCCAGTCGTCCCACCGCATGCAAAAGTTCACTGGATGAGGTTCCCTGTAGCAGGGTCATGGGCCTGGGTTCGGAGTCTCTGGACAAACTGATGGTGAAAGGATTCCCAGTCGTCCCACCACATGCAAAAGTTCAATGGATGCGGTTCCCAGTAACAAGGTCATGGGTCCGGGTTCGGATTCTCTGGACAAACTGAAGGCCAAAGACTGCAGTTTTGCTGGCTGGCTGAAACAGCCCTTGCCCCCCTTCCTCCTTGGGAAGATGGAGAACAATCTGTGGGATCCAGGACAGAGCATCCGAGAAGTCGTCGGTGAGCATGGCTTGGATGTTCGCTAGCTCGCTTGCATGCGAATCTGTGCCAAAGGCAGGATGCTGCGAGGTTGTTAATGACCAGCGTTCACCCCCTGTATGACATCTTCGGAATCAGCCACTTCCACCTGCTCATTCTGCCCTTGATGTGCTCTACAGCACCTTACAAAACTCATGACAGCTCGGGTAGACATCCAAGTATTTAAAACCACCTCTTTTCCACACCAGGCCTCCTGGGAGTGTAGGCTCCGCACCTCCATACTCCACAACTTGAAAATTTCCCCAGTTAACTTTTGCTGATGATAGAAGTCTCTTAAAACATCAGTTTAAATATCCACATCAGCCGGGGATCCCACCGTTACAGCCAAAGTGAAGCATAGCGTATAAAAACCAGAAGGAAGGTTAATTAAAAGAGGTTTAATCACTAGAGTGTACAGCATTCCTGACACTGAACAGCCTTGTCTAATACCTCGGTACACTCTAATAGGGGCACAGAAACCCCCATTAACCTTTAGTACACACTCAATTTCACTGTACAAAGCCTTGATCACGGCTACGAAACCAGGGTTGGACCCGAAGCTTTCCAGCACCTTCCACATGCTTCCTGGGCTATGAAAGGCCAAGTCCAGTAGTGTGGAGACGTCCAAAATGTGACAAAAAATCTGTACATTACAGCACAGGGAAATTATTCCCAGCTTGTTTTTGGAAGCTGGGGTCAGAGCACAGGGTCAGCCATGATCCAGTGCCCCCCCCCGAAGCAAAGAGTGTTAAGGGCCTTACTCAAGGACCCAAGGGGGCTCCAAACCCAGACCTTTTGATCAATAGCCCAGCACCTTAAACCACCCCTCCTTGTTAAGTATATTTTATCAATGATCAGCCTGCCAGGCACAAAGTACATCTGGTGATGATCTGCTCCGTCACATTCGTTAGTCTTGAGGTTAATGCCTTTGATAGTAGGAACAGTAGTGACACCAGTTTTACAGATGGATCAGGTCTGCCTTTTTTCCAAAAACAGGGTCAAGACTGTTCTAATGCAGCTCAATGGGAGCTGACCAGCCCTTTGACACTCTCTTGTAGGACAATTTCTTCCTATTGTTGCCCAGAATGCCTACAGGGAGACCACTTTTAGCCTGTACCCAACCATCCTCCATACCCTGGAGAGCCTCGGCTATGTGTCAAGCTCTCAGGCCACTGGCTCTGTGTGATTAGGAGGCTCTCCTACACTTCCTGCTCCCCGGACCTCTCTCTGTTATATAGCTCCAAGCAGGAGCTGAATATCTGCTAGTCCTGATGTCCTGATGCTCTTCTCAGAGCATGCATAAATCTTTTCCTTTCATGCATTTGTTTTATAATGAAGAAGAACTTAGAAGGAGGGGGGGCACGGTGGTTTAGTGGTTAGCACGTTCGCCTCACACCTCCAGGGTTGGGGGTTCGATTCCCATCTCGGCCATGTGTGTGTGGATGTTCTCCCCGTGCCTCAGGGGGTTTTTCTCCGGGTTCTCCGGGTTTCCCACCGATCCAAAAACATGCACGGTAGGTTGATTGGAAAATTGTCCCTAATGTATGAATGTGTGTGCGATGGGTTGGCATTCCATCCAGGGTGTATCCTGCCTTAATGCCCATAGACACCTGAGATAGACACAGACTCCCCGTGACCCGAGGGAAGATCGGATAAAGCGGTAGAAGATGAATGAATGGATGGACCAGCACCCCATATGCTGTAGTGTCCAACAGGTTTGTTTTTTTACTTTTTGAGGGCTTCAAAATGTCCCTCGGTTTCCTGTGGTCTCCTGGAGTTCCACTATCTCTATCTCCAGAGCTTTAATAGATCTGGCAATGTTTGGAAGTGTACGGTTGACAGAAAACTTTGATTTGGGCTTTTGTTACATCCAATCCAGTTCTTTAGGGAGTTAAAAGCTGCCTTTAAGGAATTTATGAAAGCTGCCTTTATGGGGAAAAAACAAAATAAAAGTTCATTCATTCGTTCGTTCATCTTCTACCGTTATATCCGATCTTCCCTCGGGTCACGGGGAGTCTGTGCCTATCTCAGGCGTCTATGGGCATTAAGGCAGGATACACCCTGGATGGAATGCCAACCCATCGCAGGACACACACACACACACACACCACACACACACATTCATACACTAGGGACAATTTTCCAAGGTGCCAAATCAACCTACCGTGCATGTTTTTGGACCGGCGGAGGAAACCGGAGAACCAGGAGGAGAAAAAAAAACCCATTGAGGCACGGGGAGAACATGCACAAACTCCACACACACATGGCCGAGACGGGAATCGAACCCGGACCCTAACCACTAAGCCACAGTGTCCCCTCAAAATAAAAGTGAAATTATTTTATTATTATTATTATTATTATTATTATTAGTTAAATAGAAAATGTCTTCTAGTGTGGTGTAAAAATGCCGGTACTACACTGGTCTAAGACGCCTGGTGGAGAAATAAAACACTTAAAAAAAAAAAATAAATAAAATTTGCTGATGCCTTTAAAAATAAAGCCGATCTAGT
>JACRUU010000015.1:1834656-1839656 GCA_030449085.1 Kryptopterus vitreolus | reverse complement strand
GACATACATACACACAAATAAACACACACACACACACACACACACACACACACACACACCTATCTCTTATGACACACACACACACACATGACACACACCACACACACACACACACACACAAAGAAAAACTCAACCTAAACCCCACTCGTGTCCCCAGAAATAAACTGTCACTGCAAGTTCTAGATAAAAACACACACACATCTGTTATGGATATACATACACACAAATAAACACACACACACACACACACACTACACACACACCCACAACACACACACACACACACACACCCACACACACACACACACAAAGAAAAACTCAACCTAAACCCCACTTGTGTCCCCAGAAATAAACTGTCACTCCAAGTTCTACATACACACACACACATCTGTTATGGATATACATACACACAAATAAACACACACACACACACACACCTATCTCTTATGAACACACACACACACACACACACACACACACACACACAAAAAGAAAAACTCAACCTAAACCCCACTCGTGTCCCCAGAAATAAACTGTCACTCCAAGTTCTACACACCCACAGACACACAGAGACACACACACACACATCTGTTATGGACATACATACAGACAAATAAACACACACACACACACAAACACACACACACCTATCTCTTATAGACACACACACACACACACACACGTGAAACGAAAATCTCGGACTCAACCCCACTCGTGTCCCCAGAAATAAACTGTCACTCAAATTTCCTCTGAGACAAAAAATCCAGTCCAGATCTTTCTTTAATAATTCATCTCGTCTTCTGCAGCGAGAACTAAAAACATATAACAAAAAAAAATAGGACGTGAGTGAAGATCTGCGTGTGATGAAGCTGCTGTAATGAAACAGGGTCGGCGAAGACGCCAAGCAGA
Organism: Kryptopterus vitreolus; assembly: GCA_030449085.1. Lineage (NCBI taxonomy): Eukaryota > Metazoa > Chordata > Actinopteri > Siluriformes > Siluridae > Kryptopterus > Kryptopterus vitreolus. The sequence goes on along the minus strand of JACRUU010000015.1, from coordinate 1,838,747 downwards.
CCAACCTCCAACCTGCACCTTTATTAGCTGGAAGTTAATCATCATCAAAAGCACATGGTGTCTGTGAGGGACACTTCAGCCAGGAGATATCTCCGGGCCATTGGAGGCAACGTGATAATGACTCCACATTCCTCCACAGATAAATATGAAATAAGAGATTTTTCATTTAAAAGCAGAGCGAGAGAGCGAGGGAGCGAGAGAGCGAGAGAGAGGATGAAATTAAAGCCCAGATGATGCTGTTCCATTTTTAGACTCCATCTCCTGCAACACAACATTAACTCCTCACGCTCATTATTCCTTCATTATCAGCTTCACCTGGGATTCCGAGGAACCGGAGCTCAAGCAATTTCCTGTGATTTTCCTCTCGACGCTGTTTCAAAGCAAAACTCACAAGAAGAGGAAAGAAGTTCCATCAGATCAAACACAAGTTAAATACAAGTCACTCGGAATTCTGCCTAAACACAGATCAAACGTCATCTGACCTCATCTCGCCTCATCTCATCTCACCTCATCTGATCTCACCTCATCTGATCTCATCTCAACCATCTCATCTCATCCATCATCTCATCTCACCTCATCTCACCTCATCTGATCTCATCTCACCTCATCTCATCTCATCTCACATCTCACCTCATCTGATCTGATCATCTCTCACTCATCATGCCTCATCTCTCATCTGACCTCATCTCCCTCATCTGCCTCATCACCTCATCTCACCTCATCTCATCTCATCTCACCTCAGCTCAGCTCAGCTCATCTCATCTCATCTCATCTCATCTCATCTCACCTCACCTCATCTGATCTGATCTCATGTCAACCAACCATCTCATCTCATCTCATCTCACCTCACCTCATCTGATCTGACCTCATCTCGCCTCATCTCATCTCACCTCACCTCACCTCATCTGATCTGATCTCATCTCAACCATCATCTCATCTCACCTCACCTCACCTCATCTGATCTCATCTCATCTCACCATCATCTCATCTCACCTCACCTCACCTCATCTGATCTGATCTGATCTCATCTCATCTCAACTCATCTCATCTCATCTCATCACCTCAACTCATCATCTCATCTCACCTCAGCTCAGCTTCATCTGCATCTCATCTCACCTCACCTCATCTGATCACCTGATCTGATATCATCTGATCTCATCTCAACCATCATCTCATCTCATAACCTCACCTCACGATCATCTGATCTGATCTCATCTCATCATCATCTCATCTCATCTCATCTCACCTCATCACATCTCATCTAGCTCATCTCATCTCATCTCATCTCTCACTCACCTCACCTCACCTCACCTCAGATCTCATCTCATCTCATCTCATCTCAACCATCTCATCTCACCTCACCTCACCTCATCTGATCTCATCTCATCTCAACCATCATCTCATCTCATCTCACCTCATCTCATCTCATCTGATCTCATCTCAACCATCATCTCATCTCACCTCACCTCACCTCATCTCATCTCATCTCATCTCACCTCATCTGATCTCATCTGATCTCATCTCATCACCTCACCTCATCTGATCTCATCTCATCTCAACCATCATCTCATCTCACCTCATCTCACCTCAGCTCATCTCATCTCAACCATCATCTCATCTCACCTCACCTCACCTCATCTGATCTCATCTGCCTCATCTCATATCATCTCACCTCAGCTCATCAGATCACTCAGCTCATCTCAACCATCATCTCATCTCCTCACCTCCTCAGCTTCTGATCTCATCTCATCTCATCATCTCATCTCATCTCATCGCCCTCACCTCATCTCTGATCTCATCTCATCTCATCTCATCTCACCTCATCATCTCACCTCATCTCATCTCATCTCATCTCATCTCACCTCAGATCTCAGCTCATCTGATCTCATCTCATCTCAACCATTATCTCATCTCACCTCACCTCACCTCATCTGATCTGATCTCATCTCAACCATCATCTCATTTCATCTCACCTCATCTGATCTCATCTCATCTCACCTCACCTCAACTCATCTGATCTGATCTGATCTCATCACCTCACCTCATCTGATCTCATCTCATCTCATCTCATCTCAGCTCATCTCATCTCATCTCATCTCATCTCACCTCATCTGATCTCATCTCAACCACCTCATCTCATCTCACCTCATCTGATCTCATCTCATCTCATCTCATCTCATCTCACCTCAGCTCAGCTCACCTCATCTCATCTCATCTCATCATCTCATCTCACCTCACCTCACCTCTGATCATCTCATCCCTCATCTCATCTCAACCATCATCTCATCTCATCACCTCACCTCACCTCACCTCATCTGATCTCATCAACCTCATCTGATCTCATCTCAACTCATCTCATCTCATCTCTCACCTCACCTCACCTCATCTGATCTCATCTCACCTCATCTGATCTGATCTCATCTCATCTCACCTCATCTCAGCTCATCTCATCTCAACCATCATCTCATCTCACCTCATCTCACCTCACCTCACTCTCATCTGATCTCATCACCTCACCTCATCTGATCTCATCTCATCTCACCTCAGCTCAGCTCATCTGATCTCATCTCACCTCATCTCATCTCAACCATCATCTCATCTCACCTCTCATCTCATCTGATCTCATCTCATCTCAACCATCATCTCATCTCACCTCATCTGATCTCATCTCATCTCATCTCATCTCACCTCTCATCTCACCTCATCTCATCCACCTCATCTCATCTCACTTCATCTCTCACCTCATCTGATCTCACCTCATCTGATCTCATCTCACCTCATCTCAGCTCAGTCATATCATTACCATCATTCATCTCACCTCAGCTCATCTCAATCTCATCTCATCTCATCTCTCATCTCATCTCAGCTCATCTCACCTCTCACCTCATCTCATCTCATCTCATCTCACCTCATCTCATCTCATCTCATCCATCTCATCTCATCTCATCTCACCTCACCTCAGCTCATCTCACCTCATCTCATCTCATCTCACCTCACTCTCATCTCATCTCACATCTCATCTCACCTCACCTCACCTCATTCTCATCTCAACCATCACCTCCTCACCTCACCTCACCTCATCTCATCTCATCTCATCTCATCTCAATCTCATCTCATCTCACCTCAGCTCAGCTTATCTGATCTCATCTCACCTCATCTCATCTCACCTCAACCATCATCTCATCTCACCTCACCTCACCTCATCTCAGCTCAACCATCTCACCTCATCTCACCTCATCTCAAAACTTTTCCATCTCACCTCATCTCAAAACATCTCATCTCCACCTCATCTCATCTCAACCTCATCTCATCTCACCTCACCTCATCTATCTCATCTCTCATCTCATCTCATCTCATCTCAACTCATCTCATCTCATCTCACATCTCACCTCAACTCAGCTCAGCTCATCTTATCTCACCCTATCTCACCTCATCTTACCTCAACTCACCTCAAACCATTTCATCTCACCTCATCTCATCTCACCTCATCTACATATCTCACCTCATCTCACCTCACCTCATCTCAACTCATCTCATTTTAGCTCATCTCATCTCACCTCACCTCAAATCAACCATCATCTCATTTTACCTCATCTCCTCTAATCTCACCTCACCTCATCTAATCTCACGTCATCTCACCTCATCTCACATCATCTCATCTCACCTCAACCATCATCTCATGTCATATCACGTCATCTCATCTTACCTAATTTCAACCATCATCTTACCTCCTCTCACTTCAACCACCTCAACTCTCCAATGATATGGAGAAATAGTGAGACAGACCGAGGGAGAGACGTTGAGATGGAGAGAAGGAGAGATGGTGAGATGGACAGAGGGAGACATAGTGAGATGATGAGATGGACAGACGGACAGAGGGAGAGATGAGTGAGACAGACAGAGAGGAGACAGATGGAGAGAGACGTTGAGATGGAGAGACGGAGAGATGGATGAGATGGACAGAGGGAGACGGGTTGAGATGGAGAGAGGAGAGATGGTGAGACAGAGGGAGAGAGTGGACGACAGAGAGGGAGAGACGTTGAGATGAGGAGACAGACGGACAGAGGGGGAGATGTTGGTGGGGGGGGGGG
>JACRUU010000015.1:1809656-1824656 GCA_030449085.1 Kryptopterus vitreolus | reverse complement strand
ACGCCACACAAAACACCGGCACAGATGCGCCACCAAAAACACCAGCAAGCAGCGCCACCTACAAAATACAGCAGCAAAGCGAGCAACCAGCCACCAACAAAATACACAAACACAGGCAAAGAAGCGCAAAACAAAAAACACGCAACAGAGCAAAAAAGAAACAGAAGGCGAAACAAAACAGAACACCAGGCAGACGCAGCATGAAGACAGCAGAAGCAGAAAGCAGTGCAAAAAAAAACCACAGCACCCAGAAGCAAACAAAAAAAAAACCGAGTCACCAGCAGCGCAAAGAGCCAGAAAAAGTGAACACCACAATAAACACAACCACAAACACACAACACCAGCAGCCACCACAAAACAGCAGCACAAAGAGCTCAAAACAAAAAACACAAGCCGCACATAAGCGCCACAGCGGCCACCACACACACCAGTTACACCACAACCGCAAAAACCATTCATGCAGCAGCGTCACTAGCATCATAACCATCATCTCCACCACAAACACCAAACCAACTCACCAGCACATCATTACTACAGCATTTGGCTGATGCTCTTATCCAGAGCGACTTACACCTGAGCACTTGAGGGTTAAGGGCTCGCTCAAGGACCACTAGTGGCAGTTTGGTAGTGGTGGGGCTTTGAACCCTGATTTCGGGTGCCAGATCCAACACCGTAACCCCCACTGGATACCAACATCGCATCCATCATCTCAACGCACAAAACACCCAGCACCAGGAGCAGGAAGCACCAGCACCAGCAGCACCAGCAGCGTCCACCAGCACGAAATAAACAGCAGCACAGCAGCACCAGCAGTGCCACCAGCACAAACGCATAACTCAGCCACCACCACAAACAGGCCAGCACCAGCGCCACCAGGCACAAAACACACAAAAACACCAGCACCAGGCGACCAGCAGCGCACCAGCACAAAACACAAGGAAGCAGCAGCCAGCACCAAAAAAACCGCGCCACCAGCACCAAAAACCCAGCACATCAGAAGACCAGCAGGCGCCACCAGCACAATAAGACCGCAGCCGCACCATCAGCAGCCAGAGGCCGACACCATCACAAAAACACCATCACACCAATCACCATATCTCCACCATCACAAAACACCATCTCATCATCACCATCATCTCCACCATCACAAAACACCATCATCATCATCACCATCATCTCCACCATCACAAAACACCATCATCACCATCATCACCATCTCCACCATCACATCATCATCATTCATACACCATTCATCATCCATCATCATCATCACCATCATTCATCATCATCACCATCATCACATTATCATCACATCATCATCACCATCATCACCATCATCACCATCATCACCACCATCACAAAACACCATCATCATCATCTGTACGGTTATAATTATGGATTTATTAATTAAATTAAATTCTCAGTTAATTAAACAAACATTATTATAAATAGAATCATTTCTAAACACGATGACAGAGTTCATCACTAAACACACAATGTAATTACAGTGTGTGTACACGTGTGTGTGTGTGTGTGTGTGTGTGTGTGTGTGTGTGTGTGTGTGTGTATGAACTTGAGCGTGTGTGTGTGTGTGTGTCTGTGAAAGGTTATGTGTGTGCGCAAGGGAGTGTACATGTGTGTGCGTGTGTGTGTCCGCGCATGTGTGTGTGTGTGTGTGTGTGTGTGTGTGTAGATCTTTTAATCATGCCTGTTTGTGACTAAGAAAGGACAAAGATGAAAAGAGGAGAGAAAGATGAGAGGAATAGGATGCTGTTGTGAGTCAGACTCCACTGTAATAATTCCACACACACACACACACACACACACACACACACACACACACACACACACACGTGAAGAGCTCAATGCTGACAGTGGTGTAATGTGTGGCTGTCTCCTTCCATTTACACTTCACAATACCAGTGTATTACACAAAATATCAGTGTGTATATATTACACAACACCACAACATGTGTGTGTGTGTGTGTGTGTGTGTGTGTGTGTTATCATTGCATGTATTACACAATATGTGTGTATTCATTTGTGTTTGTGTGTACAGTATCAATCAGTGTGTGGTCTGTGTGTATCAGTGGAGTGTGTGTGTGTGTGTGTGTGTGTGTATCAGTGGAGTGTGTGTGTGTGTGTGTGTGTGTGTGTGTGTGTGTGTGTACATGTCTCTGTAAATGAGTTGTTACTATGGAAACGACTCTGTATTAAAGTAAGCACATTAATATAAACCTTCGCTACAGTCAGAGCTGCTGTAAAACACATCCTGAAGAATCAGAACAGTGTGTGTGTGTGTGTGTGTGTGTGTGTGTGTGTGTGTGTGTGTGTGTGTGTGTGTGTGTGTGTGTGTGTGTGGAGGACAGAGAGGAGATGGAGTGGAGGAGAGTGACGAGACAGTATGGAGGACAGCGATGGTACAGTGTGGGAGGAGATGGTATGGAGGACAGACAGGAGATAGAGTGGAGAACAGAGAGGAGATAGAGTGGATGATAGAGAGGATATGGAGTGGAGGACAGAGAGGATGGATGGAGGACAGAGAGGGAGTGGAGGACAGAGAGGAGACAGTGTGGAGGACAGAGAGGAGACAGTGTGGAGGACAGAGAGGAGATGGATTGGAGGACAGAGAAGAGATGATTTGAAGAACAGATCGGAGATGGTGTGGAGGACAGCGACTGTACAGTGTGGTAGGAGAAGGCATGGAGGACAGAGAGGACGGGGAGACAGAATGGAGGACAGGGGGAGACAGTGTGGAGCACAGAGAGAGGATGGTGTGGGAGGAGATGGTATGGAGGACAGAGAAGAGACAGTGTGGACGACAGAGAGAGGATGGGGGAGACAGTATGGAGGACAGGGGGGAGACAATGTGGAGAACAGAGAGGAGACGGTGTGGGAGGAGACGGTGTGGAGGACAGAGACAAGACGGTGTGGAGGACAGAGAGAGGATGGGGGAAACAGTATGGAGGATGGGGGGAGACAATGTGGAGTACAGAGAGGAGACGGTGTGGGAGGAGACGGTGTGGAGGACAGAGACGAGACAATATGGAGGACAGAGAGAGGACGGGGAGACGGTGTGGAGGACAGAAACGAGACGGTGTGGAGGACAGGGAGAGGACAGGGGGGACAGTGTGGAGGACAGAGAGAGGACGGTGTGGGAGGAGACAATGTGGGGGACAGAGATGAGACGGTGAGAATGACAGAGAAGAGATGGTGTGAAGGACAGCGAGGGTACAGTGTGGGAGGAAAAGATATGGAGGACATGGTGGAGACAGAGTCTCCCCGTCTCTCTCTCCGCTCTCTCTCTCTCTCTCTCTCTCTTTCTCTCCTTCAATTGACTGTTGGTTCTATTTTTATTCATGTTTATAAAAGTCTTTATGATGCAGATGAAACTCTAATGGATTCGAGCTGCTTTTGTTCAAGCTCTATTCTCTATAATGAAGGTCAACACACACACACACACACACACACACACACACACACACACACACACACACACACACACACACACACACACACACACACACACACACACACACTAACAATCAAAGCAAAAGTCAAACAGCACTGAGGAATCAAACGTTCATTATCAGTGCAGACCTAATGTCTGAAAAACAAGTTTAAAGCAGGGTTAGGTTATAACAAACATATTCCAGGCTATGAACATGTCATAGAGCACAGATCTATTAGTCGTCTATTAGTCTATTATCATAGAGTGGAAAGCAGAACGCCAATGTTTACAAACAAAAAAGAATAAGAAGTTTTTTTCGTCCTACAAGCAAAACAATATGCGTGGAGGAAACCTGCAGCCTGAACACACCATTCCCACAGTGAAACATGGTGGTGGCAGCATCATGCTGCGGGGATGCTTTTCTTCAGCAGGGACAGGGGGAAGCTGGTCAGAGTTGATGGGAAGATGGATGAAGATAAATACAGGGCAATCCTGTTAGAAATCCCTGGGGGAGACTGGGGCGGAGGTTCAGCGTCCAGCAGGACCCCAAACATACAGTCGGAGATACAATGGGATGGTCGAGTTCCATATTCATGTGTCCAGTCAAAGTCCAGACCGAAATCGTAATGAGAATATTTGGCAAGAGATGTTTTGCAAAGAAGAAATAAATGTTATGGTGTAGTGTTGTGTGGTTGTTGTTGTGGTGTAGTGTTGTGTGGTTGTTGTTGTGATGTAGTGTTGTGTGGTTGTTGTTATGGTGTAGTGTTGTGTGGTTGTTGTTGTGGTGTAGTGTTGTGTGGTTGTTGTTGTGGTGTAGTGTTGTGTGGTTGTTGTTATGGTGTAGTGTTGTGTGGTTGTTGTTGTGGTGTAGTGTTGTGTGGTTGTTGTTGTGTAGTGTTGTGGTTGTTGTTGTGTAGTGTAGTGTTGGTTGTTGTTGTTGTGGTGTAGTGTGTGTGTTGTGTGTGAGGTGTTGTGGTGTAGGGTGTGTGTGTGTTGTTGTTGTGGTGTAGTGTGTGTGTTGGTGTGCTTGTGTATGTGTGGTTGTTGTATGGTGTGTTGTTGTTGTTGTGGTGTAGGGTTGTGTGGTTTGTTGTGTGTTGTGGGTGTTGTTGTTGTGTGTGTTGTTGTTGTGGTGTAGTGTGTTGTTGTGTGTGTGGTGTAGTGTTGTGGTTGTGTGTTGTGTGTTGTTGTTGTTGTGGTGTAGTGTTGTGTGGTTGTTGTTGTGTTGTTGTTGTGGTGTAGTGTGGTTGTTGTTGCATGGTGGTGTTTGTGGTGTTGTTGTTGTGTTGTGTGTGTTGTTGTTGTTGTTGGTGTTGTTGTGTTGTTGTGTGTTGTTGTTATTGTGTTTGGTGTAGGGGTGTGTGGTTGTTGTGTGTGTGTGTTGTTGGTTGTTGTGTTGTTGTGTAGTGTTGTGTGATGTTGTGTGTTGTGTGTGTTGTGTGGTTGTGTTTGGTGTAGTGTTTTGTTGTTGTTGTAGTGTTGTGTGGTTGTTGTTTTGTAGTGCTGTGTGTGTTGTTGTGTTGTTGTGTGTGTAGGTTGCTGTGTGTGTTGTGTAGTGTTGTTGTTGTGTTGTGTATGTGTGTGTGTGTGTTGTTGTTGTTGTGGTGTAGTGTGTGTGTTGTTGTGTGTTGTGTTGTGTGTTGTTGTTATGGTGTAGTGTTGTGTTGTTGTTGTTGTGGTGTAGTGTTGTGTGTTGTGTGTGTTGTTGTTGTGGTGTAGTGTGTGTGTTGTTGTGTTGTTGGTGTATGTGGTGTTGTGTGGTTGTTGTTGTGTGTTGTGTTGTGTGTAGTGTTGTGTGGTGTTGTGTAGTTGTGTGTGGTTGTTGTTGTGTGTGTAGTGTTGTTGTTGTTGTTATGGTGTAGTGTTGTGTGGTTGTTGTTGTGGTGTAGTGTTGTGTGGTTGTTGTTGTTGTGGTGTAGTGTTGTGTGGTTGTTGTTGTGGTGTAGTGTTGTGTGGTTGAGTGTTGTGTGTTGTTGTTGTTGTGGTGTAGTGTTGTGTTGTTGTTGTTGTGGTGTAGTGTTGTGTTGTTGTTGTTGTGGTGTAGTGTTGTGTTGTTGTTGTTGTGGTGTAGTGTTGTGTTGTTGTTGTTGTGGTGTAGTGTTGTGTTTTGTGTGTGTGTGTTGTTGTTGTTGTGGTGTAGTGTTGTGTGGTTGTTGTTTGTGGTGTAGTGTGTGTTGTTGTTGTGTGGTGTTGTGTGTTGTTGTTGTGTTGTTGTGTTGTTTGTTGTGGTGTGTTGTGTGTTTTGTGTTGTGTTGTGTGTTGTTGTTGTGGTGTAGTGTTGTGTGGTTGTTGTTATGGTGTAGTGTTGTGTGGTTGTTGTTGTGGTGTAGTGTTGTGTGGTTGTTGTTATGGTGTAGTGTTGTGTGGTTGTTGTTGTGGTGTAGTGTTGTGTGGTTGTTGTTTGTGGTGTAGTGTTGTGTGTTGTTGTTGTTTTGGTGTAGTGTTGTGTTGTTGTGTTGTGTTGTGTGTGTTGTTGTGTTTGGTGTAGTGTTGTGTGGTTGTGTTGTGTGTGTTGTTGTTTTGGTGTAGTGTTGTGTGGTTGTTGTTATGTGTGTAGTGCTAGTGTTGTGTGGTTGTTGTTGTGGTGTGTGGTTGTTGTTGTGATGTAGTGTTGTGTGGTTGTTGTTATGGTGTAGTGTTGTGTGGTTGTTGTTGTGGTGTAGTGTTGTGTGGTTGTTGTTGTGGTGTAGTGTTGTGTGGTTGTTGTTATGGTGTAGTGTTGTGTGGTTTTTGTTGTGATGTAATGTTGTGTGGTTGTTGTTATGGTGTAGTGTTGTGTGCAACTGTTGTAATGCTGTAGTGTTGTGTGATTGTGATGTAGTGTTGTGTGTGGTTGATAAACTTTAGTGTTGTGTATGGCTGTTGTTTTGTATGCGGTCGTTGTGATACTGTAGCTGTATGTGTGTGATTGTTGTTGTGATGTAGTGTTGTGTGGTTGTTGTGATGTAGTGTTGTGTGTGTTAGATGTTATAGTGCTGTGTGATTGTTGTTGTGACGTTTTTTGTGTTTGTCTGTAGTATGGCTGTTGTTTTGTGTGTGGTCGTTGTTGTGATGCTGCAGTTGTATGTGTCTGGTTGTTGTGATGTAGTGTTGTGCAGATGTTGTTGTGTTGTGTGGTATTTGTAATTTTTGTGATGTGGTATTGTGATGTGGTGTTGTGTGTGATTGTTGTGTTGTAGTGCTGTGTATGGCTGTTGTTTTGCGTGTGGTCGTTGTTGTGATGCTGAAGTTGTATGTGTCTGGTTGTTGTGATGTAGTGTTGTACAGATGTTGTTGTGTGATTGTTGTGTTGTGTGGTTTTTGTAATTGTTGTGATGTAGTGTTGTGCAGTGTTGTGGTGTGTGGTTGTTGTTGTGTAGTAGTGCTGTGTATGGCTGTTGTTTTTTGTGTGGTCGTGGTTGTGATGCTGTAGTTGTATGTGTCTTGTTGTTGTGATGTAGTGTTGTGCAGATGTTGTTGTGTGAAGTGGTTGTGATGTGGTGTTGTGTGTGATTGTTGTGATGTAGTGCTGTGTATGGCTGTTGTTTTGTGTGTGGTCATTGTTGTGATGCTGCAGTTGTATGTGTCTGGTTGTTGTGTTGTAGTGTTTTGTGGTTTTTGTAATTGTTGTGATGTAGTGCTGTGTATGGCTGTTGTTTTGTGTGTGGTCGTTGTTGTGACGCTGATGTAGTGCTGTGTATGGCAGTTGTATTGTGTGGTCGTTGTTGTATGTGTCAGTGTTGTGTGTGTTGTTGTTGTGATGTATGTGATGTAGTGTTGTGCAGTGTTTTGTGGCTTGCAGTTGTGTGATGTTGTTGTGTGATTGTTGTGTTGTAGTGTTTTGTGGTTTTTGTAATTGTTGTGATGTAGTGTTGTGCAGATGTTGTGTGATTGTTGTGTTGTAGTGTTGTTGTTTTTTTTTACAAATTTGTATTTGTAAAAAATTCTTTAACACCATTATCCTTCCTCTTCACAATAATGCGATACTTTGTGTAGATCTATCACAATATAACGCATTAAAATACCTTTACGTGTGTAGTTATAACGCGACATAAGGTGGAAATATGGTGGGAATGCGGAATGCGTCTCTGGCAGATGAGCTGAAGAGCTTTTAAATGAAGGTTTTTCATTTCATCATCCAAAAATACACGTGTGAAAAAGTGTTTGCCCCCCCATCCTGTGCTAAATCATAAATGAACTGTAGTTTATCACATCTGATTACTGCTATCACTTAACAGTATCACTGAATCACTTAAATAGGACCTGTCTGACAAAGTGATCCAAAAGATCCCCAAAAGCCGAGATCCAAAGAAATCCAGAAACAAATGAGAAAGAAAGGAACTGACATCTATCGGGCTGGAAAAGGTTATAAAGCCTTATAGAAGCTTGGGAACACCAGCGAACTACTCTTATACACACCCATGGATCGGCGGAGAAACGTCCCAGGAGTGGCCGTCCGAACAAATTCAACTCAAGAGTGCAGCAATGACGGGCCCAAGATGGCACTAAAGACCCCACAACAACATCCAAAGAACTGCAGGCCTCACCTGCCTCAGATAAGGTCAACGTTCATGACTCCATCATAAGAACGAAACATCACGAGGATCTTCCAAAAGTGTTGTCCCATAATGTCTGCCATAAACACACAGCATTTCAGAAAAAGAAACATCACACCAATAGAGTAAAATATGCTGGTGGTGGTGGTGGTGGTGGTGGTGGTGGTGGTAGTGTGATGGTCCGAGGCTGTTTTGCTGTTTCAGGACCTGGATATAAAACAGCAAGGGGGCAAACACTTTTTCACACCACTGTATATGGAACGACATGTGTGCAGCATGTGATGTGTTCATCTAAACCTTCTCAGAAGAGAAAGAGTAGTGAACGAAAGAAAATAGAATTATGGGTAATAATAGTTGCTGGAGGTCAGCTGATCCATATTCACTCTTCACTCTCCTCACACACACACACACACACACACACACACACACACACACAGGAAACAGATGAGATTAAAAGTGAGAAATGCATTGTTTGGAAATAAAATCAGAAGCTGGAGGAAACGGAGCTCCACAAAAGCGTCTGTTCACAAACATCCATCAAACTTCCAATAAAAAAACTCCACACAGATGAGAAAAGCTGTGTTTTGTTTAGAAGACATGATGATGGATGTTGCAGTAATATATATATATATATATATATATCATGCTGCCGTGACATCACTGCTGGTTTCTCTCCATCGTCTCACAGTGAAAAGAAAACAGAGACATGGAGATCATTTTCATTCGTTTTTTTTCTGTTTTAAGACAACATAGTTCATCACTGAGACCGGAGAGATGAGACTGAGATAGAGACAAGATAGAGACAACACTGTGGTAGAGATAAGATAGAGAAGAGACTGAGAGAGAGAGAGACAAGGTTGAGATAGGGACGAGATAGAGATGAGGGACAAGATCGAGATGAAACTGAGATAGGGACGAGACAGAGAAGAGGTAAGAGATAGAGACGAAACTGAGATGAGATAGGGACGAGATAGAGATGACAGGTGAGATAGAGATGATACTGAGATAGGGACGAGACAGAGAAGAGGTATGAGATAGAGACGAAACTGAGATAGGGATGAGATAGAGATGACAGGTGAGATAGAGATGATACTGAGATAGGGACGAGACAGAGAAGAGGGACCAGATAGAGACGAAACTGAGATAGGGACGAGATATAGATGAGACTGAGATAGGGACGAGATAGAGATGACAGGTGAGATAGAGATGATACTGAGATAGGGACGAGACAGAGAAGAGGGACAAGATAGAGACGAAACCGAGATAGGGACGAGATAGAGATGAGACTGAGATAGGGACGAGATAGAGATGAGGGACTAGATAGAGACAAGATAGAGATGAGGGATGAGATAGAGATGAGGGACGAGATAGAGATGAGGTACGAGATAGATATGAGGGACAAGATAGAGATGAAACTGAGATAGGGGTGAGATAGAGATGATACTGAGATAGGGACGAGACAGAGAAGAGGGACGAGATAGAGATGAGACTGAGATAGGAATGAGACTGAGATAGGAACAATATGGAGACAAGACTGAGATAGGGATTAGATAGAGTGTTGTAGTTTTGTGTGTGGTTGTTGTAATGTTGTAGTGTTGTGTAGTTGAGATGTTGTGATAGTAGTGTTGTGTGTGGTTGATGTTTTGGGGTTTGTGGTTGTTGTTGTGATGTTATGGTAATGTGTGTGATTGTTGTTGTGATGCTTTAGCCTTGTGCATGTGTGGTTGTGCTATTGTAATGTTGTGTGGTTGTTGTTATGGTGTAGTGTTGTGTGCAACTGTTGTAATGCTGTAGTGTTGAGTGATTGTGATGTAGTGTTGTGTGTGGTTGATAAACTTTAGTGTTGTGTATGGCTGTTGTTTTGTATGCGGTCGTTGTGAACTTGTGTTGTTGTTGTGGTTGTATGTTGGTTGTAGTTGTGTTGTGTGTGTGTAGTTGTGTGTTGTTGTGTTGTTTTGTATGCGGTCGTTGTGATACTGTGTGTATGTGTGGTTGTTGTTGTGATGTAGTGTTGTGTGGTTGTTGTGATGTAGTGCTGTGTGTGTTAGATGTTATGGTGCTGTGTTATTGTTGTTGTGACGTTTAGTCTTGTGAGTGTGTGGATGCTGTTGTCAAATTGTAGTGTTGTGTGTTTGTTGCTGTGATGTAAATTTGTGTTTGGTTGTTGTTGTGATACTGTTGTTTTGTGTGTGTGGTTGTTGAAATGTAGTACTGCATGCAGTTGTTGTGATACTGAAGTGTTGCAAGTTGCTGTTGTTTGGCTGTTGTATGGCAGTTGTTTTGTGTGTGGTCATTGTTGTGATGCTGCAGTTGTATGTGTCTGGTTGTTGTGATGTAGTGTTGTGCAGATGTTGTTGTGATATGGTGTTGTGTGTGATTGTTGTGATGTAGTGCTGTGTAAGAGGTCATTGTAAGAGGGTGTTGTTGTGATGCTGCAGTTGTATGTGTCTGGTTGTTGTGATGTACTGTTGTGCAGATGTTGTTGTGTGAAGTGGTTGTGATGTGGTGTTGTGTGCGATTGTTGTGATGTGCTGTGTATGGCTGTTATTTTGTGTGTGGTCATTGTTGTGATGCTGCAGTTATATGTGTCTGGTTGTTGTGATGTAGTGTTGTGCAGATGTTGTAGTGTGTGGTTGTGATGTAGTTCTGTGTATGGCTGTTGTTTTGTGTGTGGTTGTTGTTGTGATGCTGCAGTTGTATGTGTCTGGTTGTTGTGATGTACTGTTGTGCAGATGTTGTTGTGTGAAGTGGTTGTGATGTGGTGTTGTGTGCGTTTTTGTAATTGTTGTGATGTAGCGCTGTGTATGGCTGTTGTTTTGTGTGTGGTTGTTGTTATGCTGCAGTTGTATGTGTCTGGTTGTTGTGATGTAGTGTTGTGCAGATGTTGTTGTGTGAAGTGGTTGTGATGTGGTGTTGTGTGCGGTTGTTGTGATGTAGCGCTGTGTATGGCTGTTGTTTTGTGTGTGGTTGTTGTTATGCTGCAGTTGTATGTGTCTGGTTGTTGTGATGTAGTGTTGTGCAGATGTTGTTGTGTGAAGTGGTTGTGATGTGGTGTTGTGTGCGATTGTTGTGATGTGCTGCGTATGGCTGTTGTTTTGTGTGTGGTCATTGTTGTGATGCTGCAGTTGTATGTGTCTGGTTGTTGTGATGTACTGTTGTGCAGATGTTGTTGTGATGTGGTGTTGTGTCTGATTGTTGTGATGTAGTGCTGTGTAGGAGGTCATTTTAAGAGGTTGTTGTTGTGATGCTGCAGTTGTATGTGTCTGGTTGTTGTGATGCAGTGTTGTGCAGATGTTGTTGTGTGATTGTTGTGTTGTGTGGTTGTTGTTTTTGTTGTGATTTTGTAGTATTGTGTGTTTCTCTCACTTAAACTAAACCCTAGGGTTTTTTTTTTCTGTCAAAACCATTGGAACAAAACATGGTGGGTGTGTGGAAAAACACACAAACACTCACATACACACTATCAATAGCATAGCAGCTGTGTGTGTGTGTGTGTGTGTGTGTGTGTGTGTGTGTGTGTGTGTTTGTAACGGTCCTTCTAATAATGATTATAATTAGGGTAAATTACACACTGCAGCCACAATCATTTAAGCAAGATAAAGTGTGTGTATGTGATTACCCAGTTGTGTGTTGTGTGTGTGTGTGTGTGTGTGTGTGTGTGTGTGTGTATGTGTGTGTGTGTTTTGTTCCCATCAGAGGCAAACAATTAACCCGTGGACGAGATAACCATGTGTGTGAATAACATTTCTGATCTGAGAGACAGCTGAGAAAAGGTCAGCTTTCTAAGTGATGCCTTTGTGTGTGTGTGTGTGTGTGTGTGTGTGTGTGTGTGTGCGCGTTTGTGTTAATGCTAGGTTAAATATAAATGTTAATGAATTTTAGAGAAACATGATTTTCATGTAGTGTTGCATGAAGGGGTGTACAAACTTTTTCACACTGGCTTCTGTGCAGGTTTTCATTCCACACACTATTACTTTAAGGAGATGAAGAAGGTGTTGTGTCTTTTTGTTGTGATGTAGTATTGCATGAAGTAGTTGTGATGTAGTGTTGTGTTATTGTTTTGTTGTAGTGTTGTGCGGTTGTTGTTGTGATGTTTTTGTGTAGTGTGGTTGTTGCGTTGCGTGTGTGGTGTTGTTGTGGTTTGTTGGTGTTGTTGTGGTTGTAGTGTTGTGTGTGTGTGTTGTTGTGTTGTGTTGTGTGTGTGTGTGTGTAGGTGTTGTGTGGTGTGTAGTGTTGTGTTGTTGTGTGTGTGAGTGTTGTGTTGTTGGTTGTTGTGGTGTAGTGTTGTGTGGTTGTTGCGATGTAGTGATGTGTTGTGCAGTTGTTGTAATGTAATGTAGTGCTGTTCTGTTGTTGTGATGTTGTAGTGTTGTGATGTTGTGTAGTGTGGTTGTTGTGTTGCAGTGTTGTGTGGTTGTTGTGATGTAGTGTTGTGTTGTGTGGGTGTTGTGATGTAATGTAGTGCTGTTCTGTTGTTGTAATGTTGTAGTGTTGTGATGTGTGTGTATGTGTGTTGTGTGGTTGTGTTGTAGTGTTGTGTGAGTGTTGTTGTTGTGGTGTAGTGTTGTGTGGTTGTTGTTGTGGTGTAGTGTTGTGTTGTTGTTGTTGTGGTGTAGTGTTGTGTGGTTGTTGTGATGTAGTGCTGTGTTGTGTGGTTGTTGTGATGTAATGTAGTGCTGTTCTGTTGTTGTAATGTTGTAGTGTTGTGATGTTTGTGTAATGTGGATGTTGTGTTGCAGTGTTGTGTGGTTGTTGTGATGTGTGTATGTGATGTTGTAGTGCTGTCTTGTTGTAATGTTGTAGTGTTGTGTATGTTGTGTAGTGTGTGGTTGTTGTTATGCAGTCTTGTGTGGTTGTTGTGATGTAGTGTTGTGTTGTATGGTTGTTTTGTTTCAGTGTTATGATGTTATGGTGTAGTGTTATTCATTTGTTGTTCAGAGGAGTATGAGAGGAGTATAAAGGAGGTAATAATGTATAAGAGGTAATAATATACATAAGAGGTAATAATGTATAATAGGTAATAAAATATGAGGAGTATAAGAGCAGTATGAAAGGTAATAATTTATACGAGGTAATAACATATGAGAAGTATAAGAGCAGTATAAGAGGTAATAACATATGAGGAGTATAAGAGGAGTGTAAGAGGAATATAAGAGGTAATAACATAAGAGGTAATAAAATATGAGAAGTATAAGTGGAGTATAAGAGGAGTATAAGAGGTAATAACATATAATATAAGTAATAGGTAATAACATATGAGGTTATAGAGAGTATAAGAGAGGACATATAAGAGGTAATAACATAAGGTAATAACATATGAGGAGTATAAGAGGAGTGTATGAGGAGTATAAGAGGAGTATAAGAGGTAATAACATATGAGCTAATATATGGAGTATAAGAGGAGTATAAGAGGTAATAACATATAAGAGGTAATAATGTATGATAGAGCAGTATAAGAGGAGTATAAGAGGTAATAACAGTATAAGAGGAGGTAATAAGAGGTAATAATGTATGAGCAGTATAAGCGGAGTATAAGAGGAGTATAAGAGGTAATAACATATGAGCAATATAATCGGAGTATAAGAGAAGTATAAGAGGAGTATTAGAGGTAATAATGTATAAGAGGTAATAATATGTAAGTATAATGGAGTATAAGAGGTAATAACATATGAGCAGTATAAGAGCGTATAAGAGGTAATAACATATAAGAGGTAATAACATATGATGAGTAGAAGAGGAGTATAAGAGGAGTATAAGAGGTAATAACATATGAGGAGTATAAGAGGTAATAACATATAAGAGGTAATAACATATGATGAGTATAAGAGGAGTATAAGAGGAATATAAGAGGTAATAACATATGAGGTAATAACGTATGAGCAGTATAAGAGGTAATAACAAATAAGAGGTAATAACCTATGAGCAGTATAAGAGGTAATAACATATAAGAGGTAATAACGTATAAGCAGTATAAGAGGTAATAACATATGAGGTAATAACGTATGAGCAGTATAAGAGGTAATAACATATAAGAGGTAATAACCTATGAGCAGTATAAGAGGTAATAACATATAAGAGGTAATAACGTATGAGCAGTATGAGAGGTAATAACATATAAGAGGTAATAACGTATGAGCAGTATGAGAGGTAATAACATATAAGAGGTAATAACGTATGAGCAGTATAAGAGGTAATAACATATGAGGTAATAACGTATAAGCAGTATAAGAGGTAATAACATATGAGGTAATAACGTATGAGCATATAAGAGGTAATAACATATGAGGTAATAACGTATGAGCAGTATGAGAGTAATAACATATAAGAGGTAATAACATATGAGAGTATAAGAGGTAATAACAATAACAGGTAATAACTATGAGAGTATAAGAGGTAATAACATATGAGGTAATAACTATGAGCAGTATAAGAGGTAATAACAAATAAGAGGTAATAACCTATGAGCAGTATAAGAGGTAATAACATATAAGAGGTAATAACGTATGAGCAGTATAAGAGGTAATAACAGTATAAGAGGTAATAACATGTAAGAGTAATAATGTAACATATAAGAGGGTATAACGAGAGAGATAAAAGGTAATAACATATAAGAGGTAATAACATATGAGCAGTATAAGAGGAGTATAAGAGGTAATAACATGTAAGAGGTAATAATGTATGAGCAGTATAAGCGGAGTATAAGAGGAGTATAAGAGGTAATAACATATAAGAGGTAATAACATATGAGCAGTATAAGAGGAGTATAAGAGGTAATAACATATAAGAGGTAATAACATATAAGAGGAGTATAAGAGGTAATAACATATAACAGGTAATAACAGTATAAGAGGAGTGTGAGGAGTATAAGAGGATATAAGAGGTAATAACATATGAGCAGTATAAGCGAAGGTTCGGGGTTTTCCAGGTCACATTGTTTAGTGAATTTCAGCTGAACAGAATAACATACTGCTGTCTGTACACTCGGTTTCCATGACAACCGTCTACTACGAATAG
>JACRUU010000015.1:1793724-1806224 GCA_030449085.1 Kryptopterus vitreolus | reverse complement strand
CGGTGAGGTACGACCCCGAGAGCGAGACCCTGACGCTGAGCGGAGAAATGGCCGTGAAGCGGGAGCAGCTGAAGAACGGCGGTCTGGGCGTGGTCTCCGACGCCATCTTCGACCTGGGGAAGTGCCTCGCGCAGTTCAACCTGGACGACACGGAGGTGGCGCTGCTGCAGGCCGTACTGCTCATGAGCTCAGGTAGAGCGCAGAAGATATCAAACGTCACATATTCTTACGAACGTATGCCATATGGTCAAAAGTATATTAAATAAATAAAACATTTATAACAGGGATATTCAATTGGCGCCCTCTCTGGTGAGACGCGGTAACTGACAGAACGATGACAGATGATAACATTTTCGGCGCGTGACTCGTCCCGCAGTTCGACACGAATCATACCTCATATCGTGCGGCCCGATGGTGTGAGCCGTGCTGTTACTTTTATAAGGAATCGCCCCGCGGAATTCCGAACCCGGGGCCAAAAAGCGGGAATTTTTCCCATAGAAAATGAATGGGGTTGAAATTTCCTGCCTCACAGTTCAGCCCTGTGAGCGTCCGACATGCACATATGGCAAATCCACTCGTAGGGGGTCCGGAGTGGATCACGATCATATACCTCCCGAATCCCACACACGTTCAGGAATTCCGGGAAATCCGCGACATTCCGGCCCCATAGAAAATGAATGGGGAAATTTGACGCGCCGCCGTTCGGCTCGTGTTCGCCCGACATGCACATTTGACATATCCACTCGTAGGTGAGATGGAGTAGGTGTCATGATCATATCACTGCTTCATGACGTTACGTCGCCGCAAAAAATCTGCGAAACTCCGACACAGGGTCATGTGACATGTCTAAACGCTCGTCACATCGACACGAATCGGACGCCGGATAATTCGACGATGTCACGTGCGTCACTGGCCCCGCCCCCTCAAGAACAAACACCCAAACCGTCCGTTTTTGTGTCTAAAGCATTTCAAAGTCAGCACTAAATATTAAACAGACCGGTTCCGTTGGTCTCTTTCAACAAGTCTAAAACATAACATATGTGCTCGTTTGAATGGATCCACGATACACGTGTTGTTGTTTATGCCGATTCAAATTACAACTTGTTTGAATGTAGAAAATCCTACGTCTTGAGCGCTGATTTTGTTTGGCTCCAAAATACAACGTTTGCATGTCCGTTGTATAATGCACTGATGTTATTTAGTTTCAAAATACAACATGTAAACAAGTTTTAATGTAGAAAAAAAACCTACTTGGGGGTCCAAAAAAGGTGCAAGAATATAACATATGGTCCAGATCTCTTATTTGGGATGCTTTTCATTAACTGGCCTTCATCATCCTTAATATAAACACACACACACACACACACACACACACACATTAAAGACCTCTTTGTGATCTCTTTTCCAGACCGCTCAGGTTTGACGTGTATGGAGAAGATCGAGAAGTGCCAGGAGACGTACTTGCTGGCGTTCGAGCACTACATCAACTATCGCAAGCACAACATTCCCCACTTCTGGCCCAAACTGCTGATGAAGGTGACAGGACCTGCGCATGATCGGGGCGTGCCACGCCAGCCGCTTCCTGCACATGAAGGTGGAATGTCCCACCGAGCTGTTCCCTCCGCTCTTCCTCGAAGTCTTCGAGGACCAGGAAGTGTGAGAGAGAGCTAGAAAGGAAAAAAAAAAAAAAAATAATATATCTATATATATATATATATATATATATATATATATATATATATATATATATATATATTGCTATTGTTTTTTTTTTTTCTTTGTTTGATTTTTCTTAACGTACACACCTGACCATCTCCGTCCTTTTAAACACGTCGATCTGCACAGTCCTGGTCCTCAACCTCATCCACCTTCCCACGCGTCAAACGCAAACCAGCAGCATGATGGCAGAGCCAGAGGCAGCGTCAGGACCTTCTCCCGAGGAGGAGGAGGAGGGGGGGGGGGGGGCTCGTGTTCTCTTTTCGACGTTTTACGGGAAAAAAAAAAAAAAGGCTATTTATTCTTCTTTCGGTTTTCGATGGAGTTTTTAACTCCTCCCACTTTTTTTTTTTTTTTTTTTGCTTTCTGACGGCCGATGGGATTACAGGTTACCCTGGCTGTCCCTTCTGTCTCTGCGCTACGTCTTACATTGATCTACCTGAAGACTGAACCTTAGCAGCTATGGACACAAATACACATACACACACATATACATACATGACATTACACCTCACACCACACACACACACATCATACACACACACACCGCATCACACACACACACACACACACACACACACATACATCATTGTCTAACCTCAACACACACACACACACACACACACACACACACACACACACACATAACACACACACACACAACACACAACACACACAGACACATTGTCTAACCTCAACACACACACACACACACAATACACACACACACATACATTGCTACACACACACACACACACACACACACACACACCACACACACCACACATACATACATTGTCTAACCTCAACACACACAACACACACACACACACTACACACACACACACACCACACACACATTGTCAACACACAACACACACACACACACACACACAACCCACACCCACACACACACACCACACACATACAAACCTCAACACAACACACACACAAACATAACACACACACACACACACATACATACATTGTCTACCTCAACCACACACACACACACACACACACACACACACACACACACACACATCACACACACACACACACACCACCTACATACATATTCAACACACTAACACACACACACACACAACACACACAACACACACACATACACACAACACACACACACACACACACACATACATACATTGTCTAACCTCACACACAACACACACACACACACATACATGCATTGTCTAACCTCAACACACACACACACACACATACATGATTGTCTACCTCACACACACACAAACACACACACATATACACACACCACACACACCACACACACAACTCACACATACACTCACAAACACACACATATATATACATGTCTAACCTGAACACACACACACACACACACACACACATACATGTCAACCTCAGCACACACACACACAAACAAACACACATACACTCACAAACACACACATATATATATACATGTCTAACCTGAACACACACACCACACACACACACACACACATTACATGTTTGGTCTAACCTCAACACACACACACAAACACACACACATATATACAGTTAACACACACACACACACACACACACACACACACACACACACACACACACACACACACAACACACACACACCACACACACACACACACACACACACACACACATATATATACATGTCTAACCTGAACACACACACACACACACATATATATATATACATGTCTAACCTCAACACACACACACACACACACACACACACACACACACACACACACACACACATATACACATACACACACCTTACATAAACACACTCTACAACACACCCACATACATGTCTAACCTCACACACACACACACACAAACACACATACATGTCACACCACACACACACACACACACCCACACACACACACATATATACATGTCTAACCTCAACACACACACACACACACACACACACACACACACACACACACATCACACACACCACCCACACACACACATGTGCTATACATCACCACACACACTACACACACACACACACAACATATATATATCATGTTTAACCTCAATACATACACTCACACATGTACACACACTTACCGCACACACACACACACACACACACACACACACACACACACACACACACACTCACACAACACACACACACACACACATATACACAATGTCTAACCTCAACACCACACAACACACACAAATATACACACAAACACAACACCACAACACATAACACACACACATACACACACACACATATACACCCATATATACATGTCTAACCTCAACACACACATCCACACACACACACACACACACACACACACACACACTACTTTCACACCAGCTACTCTGAGCAGCTCCATTGGACAGGGCGCTAAGGTTTGTGTTCGCCAGTGTTCAGGCCATTTCACTCTGTTACCACTTTGCGAGGACCGCCAGCGTCTCGCTCTTCTCTCGTACACACACAAAAACACAAACACACACATACACACACACACACACACACAAACGGAACGGCGGTGTGTGTTGTGGAAAGAACTCGAACAGACAGACCTCAGATTCACCCATCATAGTGAGCCCCGTGTGCCGGCTGGGAGGAAAGAAGCTTTCGTCATATTTCTCAGAATGGATTTTGATATGAACCTCAAAAAAAAAACCCGGTTTTGGACCAGATGGTATCGAGGTGCGAGTTCCGTCTGCTTTCGTCCCGAGTTTGTAGAACCGACGCTTCACAGAGAGACGGATTTCCTAATCCAGAATGATTTATGCAGCAAGAGTTAGGGGCCTTGCTCAGGGGCCCAGCAAGAGTCCTGTGATTCGAACTCCCCGACCTTCTGATTGGACGATTCCTCGAAAGCGGAGATGGTTTCCAAAAAGTTGAGATAGGGATTTATAGCGGATAGGCGAAAAGTAGGCGCGTTATTCCCGTTTTTGATGTCTCATTCCTGTTGGAAAACTTTGACGCGGGATCCAAGCCAACTTCCGATGCAGAGGCCCAGATGTGGAGCTTCTGGAATCAGCCTACCTGTGACGCTTCTCTAGTGGAGTTAATATCGAGTTATCAGTGCGAGGTGGGAGATCAGTGGTTAAGGCATTGGCCTAGGGACCAGAAGATTGCAGGTTCGAATCCCGGCACCACCACCAAGCTGCCACTAGTGGTGCCCTTGATCAAGGCCCTTTAATCCATTAAATGCTCACTTGCAAGAAGCTCTGAATAAGGGCTTCTGCCAAATGCGTAACGATCAGAGCCCGGGATTCATACACCATTGCTAGTCATACAGGAATATTTTAAGATAAAACTTCCAGGCCACCAATGTGGCTGTGGATCACAGGTTCCCACTTCTGCCACTAGTGGCGCCCTTGAGCAAGGCCCTTCACCCTCACTTGCTCATATGTAAGTCGCAAAGGCAAGAGCATCTGCCAAATGCCATATATAGGTCACACTTGTAGGTGGAACGAGATCTGCCCTGATGCAAGAGC
This sequence comes from Kryptopterus vitreolus, assembly GCA_030449085.1. NCBI lineage: Eukaryota > Metazoa > Chordata > Actinopteri > Siluriformes > Siluridae > Kryptopterus > Kryptopterus vitreolus. The sequence continues at coordinate 1,800,998 of JACRUU010000015.1, read as the reverse complement.
TTAAACGGTGTAATAATGCCATGCCGCTTTAAAACTCCCACAATGCATGCGACTATGTTACCCACGAAGTGACGGCGTCCCGCCACTAGAGTGCAGTGTGTCCAACATGGGCCATTTTTCCAACAATGGAGAAAAATTTCCATCCCAGAATGTCCAGGAAGTGCAAAGAAAGATGTGAAAGCGGATACATGTTTGTGCTTGGAGGAGAAAAAGCGCAGTGTGTTTTGTGTTATGAGGCGACGTCGCTCATCGAACACTATATACTATAGGGAGGTGGGAGCTCAGTGGTTAAGGCGTGGGCCGGAAGGTTGCAGGTTCAAATCCCAACACCACCACCAAGCTGCCACTAGTAGGCCCTTGAGCACGGCCCTTAACCCTCAATTGTTCGCCGTGGATAATGGCGTCTGCCAAATGGCGTAAATATATAAACATAAACATACTACACCCTGTGGGCACGGTGGCTTAGTGGTTAGCACGTTCGCCTCACACCGCTAGGATCCGGGTTCGATTCCCGTCTCGGCCATGTGTGTGTGGAGTTTGCATGTTCTCCCCGTGCCTCAGGGGTTTTTCTCCGGGTTCTCCGGTTTCCTCCCCCGGTCCAAAAACATGCACGGTAGGTTGATTGGCACCTTGGAAAATTGTCCCTAGTGTATGAATGTGTGTGTGAATGTGAGTGTGTGTGCCCTGCGATGGGTTGGCATTCCATCCAGGGTGTATCCTGCCTTAATGCCCATAGACGCCTGAGATAGGCACAGGCTCCCCGTGACCCGAGAACATCGGATATAGCGGTAAAAGATGAATGAATGAATACTACACCCTGCTTTATAGCGGTAACGCTGACGCGGCCCCCGCGTCTGATAATGAGTTTCGCACCCCTGAAATCCATCCAGAAATAGCCGGCGCGTCCGACGGCGGCCGGCGATATAATTGTGCAAATAACGAATAACAGCTAGCCTACCGAATCCCGTGCCGACTTGCCTTGTTACCATAGCGACCGACGTGAACAGAGGGCGTAACTCAACTCGCTGTGACGAAACAGAAGCTCGCAAACCCGGGAATGAATTCAGGCTCGTATAGTGAACCCCAAAAAAGGAAAAAAAAAGCCACTGAGTAGTATTATAATCCTCCCAGATCGTGCACACACACACACACACACACACACACACACACACACACACACACACACACACACACCTCAGAAACCTGTAAAGCCTCATTACTGTATGCACAGCAGTGCTGTTGCTCTCCATTTTCCCCTGTCTGGTCACCTATATATATATATATATATATATATATATATATATATATATATATATATATATATATATATATATATGTTGCTCTGGGTGTGATATATAAGTACACACCACACACACACACACACACACACACACACTGATACATGTAGACAGAGCAGGCAGGTTAGCGACATGATGAACTGGCTGTTTTATGGTATTGTTGTTGAATTATTATTATTATTATTATTATTATTGTTATTTTGTTTTGTACCTCAGTTCGGGCACACCTCTGGCTGTGGCTCCACAACTGCCTCTGTGCTGACAGGCTCTACCTCACCTCTGAACAGAGAGCAGCTACCTCACAGCCTCCTCCTCTCACACACACACACACACACACACACACACACACACAACACACACACACACACTGACGTATTTCACGAGCAGGAACACAAAAAAAAAACAAAAAAAAACAAAAACAAAGAACGTCCCTCGGTCGGAATCCAACACACCGGCCCGGCTCTAACTCCGGTCGGAATACCACTGTAGACAGGAGGGCCGACCATTCCTCATCCTCCGTCTCCATCCTCGTTCCTGACCCTCGTCCTCTTCATCACTCGTCCTCCTCTTGGCTGGGAGGACATCGTTCCTCGTTCCGGGTCTTTTTTTTTTTCATTTGTACGTTATTTTTATATCGGACTACGCGGGACCAAGTGACGCCATGGAAATACGGAAGTCCCCTTTTTTTTTTTTCATTCCATCGTACAAAAAAAAAACAAAAACAAAAAAACGCTGCTGACTCGAGCGGAAAGCGAATACAAGATCAAGGAGAGGGATGTTAAATTTTTTATTATTTTTTTTTTAAAGGAAATCGAGCGGGCGAATTACGGATTCGATACGAGAAAATGAAGTCCAAAGAACAAACCTTTGTGCTCGGATTACTTTTTTTTTTTTAATCAAAGTAAAAATGGGCACGATGGCGACTCGTCCCACCATCCATCCTCAAACGACAACATGGTTTTGCCAACCGGAAGCAACAATTTTGTTCGTACAAAAACGTATAATATAAAAAATTGCGGCGCGTTCTATCCCCGAAGCCACGCCTCCTCTCGGAAACCTCTCAGTATTACAGCTACCGCCACCATGTTTCAACTCCACAAGACGAAAAAAGAAATCGCTCATACCTCATTCTGTGCGTCAAATGTTCCTCCTCCTCCTCCTAAAACAGTGGTTAAGCCCCTCCCACTTACGAGACAAGGATACGCCCACACCTACTGCCGAAGCCAATGAGAAACCAGGAAAGGCTTGTTTTTGTTTTTGTTTTTTTTTTTATCGGCTTCGAACGCAGGAGAAACCAAAAATAAATAAATAAACACACACACGTGCGAGGGATCACCACGACGACGGCGTCCGGGTTCGAGGGGGCGACCTGCAGGGGGCGACGAAGCTGCTCTAGCTTTCTAATATTATTTGAGAGACAAGAAAACAAAAATGGAGAAATTCTAATGGATTAAAAAAAAATGTAAGCTTTCGAAAAATAATAATAATAATTAAAAAAAATAAAGAATAAACACACGTGACTTTCAGGACTCCAGAACAAACGTTGGAGCGATCTTTTTTTTCTTTTTTTTTTTCCTCCCTCTCATTTTTGTTTCCTTTTTTTTTTTTTTTTCCTTTGTTTTGTCCCTTTGTTCATTCGTCAGTTTTATGGTGCTTAAAAGAGAGAAAAAAAAAACAACAACACCGTAGTCAATTCCTCCAACCCCCCCCCCCCCCAATATCCCCCGACCATGCGTGCAGTGTATGTAAAAGAGTAAAAGAAAAGAGAAAAAAAAAAACTCAACACAAGAATTTCTGCTCTTTTTGTTTGTTTTTTTGTTTTTGTTTTTATTTTATTCACCAATAGTTTGTGACCCGACGCCAACGACTTGCTCGGTTTTGTCTGTGTATCTGTCCGTCCTTTTTATCCAAAATTTACAACCACAAAAAAAAAAAAAAAAACAGGATTTTTATTTTCATTTTTTTTTTAATGAACGAAGACTCTGTATAAAAAAAATAATATATATATATATATATAATGCAAAAGAGACTAAAAAAAAATAATAATAATAATAATCCTGAAACACAATCGACTCATACCTCACACAACACACGAGACTCAGATGGACTTGGGAGGAAGCGCTTTGTAATTACGGGGCGAGTGTGTATGTACTGAGATGTACGACGAGGTAAAAGCGCAGAAGTGTCCGTTTTTTTATCTTACACCACACACACACACACACACACATATACACACACACATATACTATATATATATATATATATATATATATATATATATATATATATATGTACAGAAAACACACACTTAGCTGGATGATTCAGGTTTGGGGGATGGGGTTTGGCTCTAACCGCCTGATGTGTGTGTGTGTGTGTGTGTGTGTGTGTGTGTGTGTGTGTGTGTGTGTGTGTGTGTGTGTGTGTGTGGTGTGAGTGAGATATATATCGGAGAGTGTGTTATGGACTTGAATGTAGCTGACAGAACCGGGTTTCTAAGTGAGCCTGGGGAAAAAAAAGAAAAGAAAGAAAAAAAACAACAACAACAACAAAAAAATAACCTCACTTCAGGTCACCAGCAGAGTGGACTTTACTGTCGGGGGGGCGGGGCAAAAAAAAAAATACACAACAACAAATCTATTGTGTAAGACCCACCTGCAAGGTGCAATTGTCTTTTTGTTTTTTTTTTGTTTTTGTTTTGTTTTTTTTTTTGTTTTTTCTGACCATAAGCAAGGATGTAAATACACACACACACACACACACACACACACAGAGTCCTCAAAAGATTATTTTATCACGCATATGCAACACTAGTACGCAAACTGGACGTTGGGGAGGCCAGGGAAAAAAATAAATAAATAAATAAAAAACACGCATCGTAACCGTGAAATTTGCGGAATATACAAAAACGCTTTTATGGTGCACCTCGTATTCAGCGTAAAAAAAACAAACAAAAACAAAAAAAAAAAACAGTGGTCCTTTGTGGTGTCGTCCCCCCCCCCCCCCAAAAAAAAAAAAAAAAAAACACCCCGAACCCGTGCCTCGTCCCATCCCCCCGCTTTTCTGCCCCAGCGTGTCCGTAAAAAAAAAAAAAAAAAAAAAAAGTTAAGCCTTATTGGTGGACATCATGTGGTGGTGGGAAAAAAAAGTATGGGTATGAAAGAAAGGCGTTTTCTTTCTTTCTTTCTTCTTTCTTTATTTTCTCCTGCTTAAAAAAAAAGCTTTGTAGCAAGAACGTCTATGCAACGAGCTTTCCTCGTCTCGCTCTGAACGCACGCTGCTTGAAGATTAGTCGGATCTGTCTGTCTGAACGTCTTTCCGTCTCTCTCTCTCTCTCTCTCTCTCGGACTCTCTCTCTCTCTCTCTCTCTCTCTCTCTATTCTGTCTGTCTGTCTGACTGTCTCAGCCGGTCTTAGCTAACCTTTAACAATGACCTTCAATGTGTACGCACTCTATGTCATTACGTGTGTGTGTGTGTGTGTGTGTGTGTGTGTGTGTGTGTGTGTGAGAGAGAGAAAGAAAGAGGGCGAGCGAGAGAGAGATCAGATCAATACACTCACTAAAAATAGAAAAATATGAAATGGATTTAACTCTTTGTTTTCCCCCCCCAAAAAAGTGGCGCCCTCAGTGCAGTCATGCTGAGATTTAAGAGATATAGAAGCGCATTAATGGAAAGTGTGAAGGTTTTTTGAAGGTTTCCGTTCCGTCAGTAAACGTTTGTGGAATTTCCTGAGGAATTAGAATGGAAAACTTCCGGCTGCTGAAATACGCGCTTTTAACGAATAAAGTCTGAATACATTTTTGAATGCATTATTATATATATATATATATATATATATATATATATATATATATATATATATATATATATATATATATATATATAGTAGTGTTGCATGATATACCAGGACTAGAAAGGTATCATGATACTTTGCTTTTACAAACGATACGATTGTGTATTTTATTAGTACCGGAACATTAAAAAAAAAAACTAAATTCAGATGTAGCTCTAAGCCTTGGACTATAGGGGGCATGGTGTGGCGATTTTTATTTTATTTTTATTTTTTTTTTCGTAAATATTGAAAAAAAATGTTTTTTCTCACAAAATATTGACTTTGATATATATATATATACATTTACATTTACATTTGCAGCATTTGGCAGACGCCCTTATCCAGAGCGACTTACAACTGAGCAATTGAGGGTTAAGGGCCTTGCTCAAGGGCCCACTAGTGGCAGCTTGGTAGTGGTGGGGTTTGAACCAGTGATCTTCTGGTCCAGAGTCCAACACCTTAACCACTGGGCTACCACATCCCTATAGGGGATATATATATATATATATATATATATATATATATATATATATATATATATATATATATATACATAATATATATATATATATTTTTATATATATATATATATATATATATATATATATATATATATATATATATAATTATATTTTTTTATTAGATCATGCAATATAAAAAGAAACATGAAATTTGTTGTCCTTTTTTCATAAAATGATTTTTTTTAAGCCACACAAAAATCTTAATTCTTTCATTTAATTTANTTTTTTCTAGATGATGTTTTTCTATATAAATCTAGTTTTAGTTTGAAATGAAAGTAACATATAAGGGGCTACGGTGGTTTAGTGGTTAGCACGTTCGCCTCACACCGCCAGGATCCGGGTTCGATTCCCGTCTCGGCCATGTGTGTGTGTGGAGTTTGTGCATGTTCTCCCCGTGCCTCAGGGGGTTTTTTCTCCGGGTTCTCCGGTTTCCCCCGGTCCAAAAACATGCACGGTAGGTTGATTGGCACCTTGGAAAATTGTCCCTAGTGTATGAATGTGTGTGTGAATGTGAGTGTGTGTGCCCTGCGATGGGTTGGCATTCCATCCAGGGTGTATCCTGCCTTAATGCCCATAGACGCCTGAGATAGACACAGACTCTCCGTGACCCGAGAAGATCGGATAAAGCGGTAGAAGATGAATGAATGAATGAATGAAAGTAACATTTCGCTTTAAGTAAAATATATAAAGCATTCAGAAAGTATATTCAGCCTTCAGCCAGCTGCCCTCAGACATCCATTACAAGCGATTTAAAAAACGAATTAAAAAAATGTCCATTCTTTTTTTCTCGCCGTGAAGAAAATTGAAATGAATTCATTTGCATTGTGAGATTTTTGTCGCTAAAATTGATGGTTAAAAAAAGTGATCGCCTTATCCGTCTACTTATCGGTAGAAATTAGCGACGTCATCCCGAATAACTACAAACGATAAGAGAGTGCAATATATTTATTTTCCGCCCCCTGGTCACATGACCCTAATTCTTTAATTTATTTGGATTGTGTTTGGAGCTAATCGAATTAGTCTGAACGGGCGTGAAACACGCTAACGATACACAATGAAGAGTGTTTATTCCGTGTATACGCACCGGATTGTAAAATTGTTTTATATTACAAGCGATTTTGGGGATTTTAAAGCGTTTTTTTTTTCCCCTACACTCTGATAATGATAATTGTGTCACATTTACATTTACATTTACAGCATTTGGCAGACGCCCTTATCCAGAGCGACTTACAACTGAGCAATTGAGGGTTAAGGGCCTTGCTCAAGGGCCCACTAGTGGCAGCTTGATGGTGGTGGAGTCCAACACCTTAACCCCTGGGCTACCACCACCACCATGATCACTGTTGTTTCCGAACAATTTCCCTTGTTATGGATTTATACAAGCGAATTTAGACACGCTGAGCTGGCGAGGGTTAAGGGCCTTTCTCAGGGGCCCGAAAGCCATCATTAAGATGTTTGGCGTCTGAGCAGAAGGTTGTGAGTTTAATTCCCAGTACCAATAATGTGACTCCTGAGCGAGACCTTCATGTGCTCAGTTAAAGGCAGTCGGGAATTTTTTGAATCCGAGGAAATTGAAAAATCGGAATAACGAAGTTTCACAGAAGGTGTTTAAACGTGTGACCTCG
>JACRUU010000015.1:1771224-1788724 GCA_030449085.1 Kryptopterus vitreolus | reverse complement strand
CTCTCTCTCTCTCTCTCTCTCTCCTCTTTCCTATTCAGTCACACTGGTAAACAGAATTAATTGCCTTTGACAGCACTTGTCACTCTCTGACACTCAGTTCCTCATTTAGAAAGGCAAACATGGTACAAACAAAAAAAAAAGGCTTACATAAGAGCCCCCACCTCTTCTCACAGATCCTCGGGTGGGTCAGGAGAGGACGTTTACGCCTGAGGGCCGGACAGCGATGGACAGAGCCGTGTCTGGACAGAAAATTCCTATAATGGGAAAATCCCTGACCTTGTTTTATTTTTTCAATGATATATATTTTGCTTTAAAGTCCGGTCAGAACGACAAACATGTATAAAAAGTGTCCAATCACTTACAATTATTTCATTTATTTATTAAATGAATTATATATTCATTTATTCCCCAAGCTTTTAAGTGCATGGAGTGGCAACTTGGTGATGCTGGGATTTGAACTCATAACCTTGTGTTCACAAGTCCAACTTCTTGCATAATGCGATTTTATGATCAGACAAAGTAACCAAGGACCAAAGGTAGAACAGGTGAACACAATAGGATAACTAACCAATCATAGGCCTGGGACAGGATATTTTTTTGAATGTGTGATATTGTTACGTGTCTGTGCTGTTTTCTGTTTTTCCTATTTTCCCCACCTATTGTGTTTCCTTTGTCTTTGAGTAATTAGTATTTGAGTAATTGGAGGCATGGTAATAGGGGACCAATGAAGAGCAAGAACCTGACCAGAGGAGGCGGAGCCTAGAGTTCAAAAGCACTATCTTGCTAGTTGCAATGTTTGTCACCCTGTTTTTGATAGTTGTCCTGTTTTCTACTCACCCTGTTTGTTTTCTAGTCTCTGTGTTTGTTTTCTAGTCACCCTGTTTGTTTTCCTGTTTGTTTTCTAGTCGTTTGTTTTCCCTGTTTGTTTTCTAGTCTCTGTGTTTGTTTTCTAGTCTGTTTGTTTTCTGTGTTTGTTTTCTAGTCCCCTGTTTGTTTTCTAGTCGCCCTGTTTGTTTTCTAGTCGCCCTGTTTGTTTTCTAGTCTCTGTGTTTGTTTTCTAGTCACCCTGTTTGTTTTCTAGTCACTCTGTTTGTTTTCTAGTCACCCTGTTTGTTTTCTAGTCGCCCTGTTTGTTTTCTAGTCACCCTGTTTGTTTTCTAGTCGCCCTGTTTGTTTTCTAGTCACCCTGTTTGTTTTCTGTTTGTTTTCTAGTCGCCCTGTTTGTTTTCTAGTCACGCTGTTTGTTTTCTAGTCTCTGTGTTTGTTTTCTAGTCGTGTTTGTTTTCTGTTTGTTTTCTAGTCGCTGTTTGTTTTCCTGTTTGTTTTCTAGTCACGCTGTTTGTTTTCTAGTCTCTGTGTTTGTTTTCTAGTCTCTGTGTTTGTTTTCTAGTCGTGTTTGTTTTCTAGTCCTGTTTGTTTTCTAGCTGTTTGTTTTCTAGTCACCCTGTTTGTTTTCTAGTCGCCCTGTTTGTTTTCTAGTCACCCTGTTTGTTTTCTAGTCACCCTGTTTGTTTTCTAGTCGCCCTGTTTGTTTTCTAGTCACGCTGTTTGTTTTCTAGTCTGTTTGTTTTCTAGTCCTGTTTGTTTTCTAGTCGCCCTGTTTGTTTTCTAGTCACTGCTGTTTGTTTTCTAGTCACCCTGTTTGTTTTCTAGTCGCCCTGTTTGTTTTCTAGTCACCCTGTTTGTTTTCTAATCGCCCTGTTTGTTTTCTAGTCACCCTGTTTGTTTTCTAGTCTCTGTGTTTGTTTTCTATCGCCCTGTTTGTTTTCTAGTCACCCTGTTTGTTTTCTAATCGCCCTGTTTGTTTTCTAGTCACCCTGTTTGTTTTCTAGTCTCCCTGTTTGTTTTCTAGTCGCCCTGTTTGTTTTCTAGTCACCCTGTTTGTTTTCTAGTCGCCCTGTTTGTTTTCTAGTCACGCTGTTTGTTTTCTAGTCGTGTTTGTTTTCCCTGTTTGTTTTCTAGTCGCCCTGTTTGTTTTCTAGTCACCCTGTCTTTGTTTTCCCTGTTTGTTTTCTAGTCACCCTGTTTGTTTTCTAGTCTCTGTGTTTGTTTTCTAGTCGCCCTGTTTGTTTTCTAGTCGCCCTGTTTGTTTTCTAGTCTCTGTGTTTGTTTTCTAGTCTCTGTGTTTGTTTTCTGTTTGTTTTCTAGTCGCCTTTTGTTTTCTGTGTTGTGTTTTCTAGTCTTTGTTTAGTCTGTTTTCTAGTTTGTTTTGTTTGTTTTCTAGTCTCTGTCTACCCCCTGTTTGTTTTCTAGTCTCTGTGTTTGTTTTCTAGTCTCTGTGTTTGTTTTCTAGTCGCCCTGTTTGTTTTCTAGTCACCCTGTTTGTTTTCTAGTCGCCCTGTTTGTTTTCTAGTCACCCTGTTTGTTTTCTAATCGCCCTGTTTGTTTTCTAGTCACCCTGTTTGTTTTCTAATCGCCCTGTTTGTTTTCTAGTCACCCTGTTTGTTTTCTAATCGCCCTGTTTGTTTTCTAGTCACCCTGTTTGTTTTCTAGTCATCGCCCTGTTTGTTTTCTAGTCACCCTGTTTGTTTTCTAATCGCCCTGTTTGTTTTCTAGTCACCCTGTTTGTTTTCTAGTCATCGCCCTGTTTGTTTTCTAGTCACCCTGTTTGTTTTCTAGTCGCCCTGTTTGTTTGCTACCCTGTTTGTTTTCTAGTCGCCCTATTTGTTTTCTAGTCGCTTTTGTTTTCCCTGTTTGTTTTCTAGTCAGTCCCTGTTTGTTTTCTAGTCGCCCTGTTTGTTTTCTAGTCACCCTGTTTGTTTTCTAGTCACCCTGTTTGTTTTCTAGTCTCTGTGTTTGTTTTCTAGTCTCTGTGTTTGTTTTCTAGCCCTGTTTGTTTTCTAGTCACGCTGTTTGTTTTCTAGTCACCCTGTTTGTTTTCTAGTCGCCCTGTTTGTTTTCTAGTCACGCTGTTTGTTTTCTAGTCTCTGTGTTTGTTTTCTAGTCTCTGTGTTTGTTTTCTAGTCTCTGTGTTTGTTTTCTAGTCTCTGTGTTTGTTTTCTAGTCTCTGTGTTTGTTTTCTAGTCTCTGTGTTTGTTTTCTAATCGCCCTGTTTGTTTTCTAGTCGCCCTGTTTGTTTTCTAGTCGCCCTGTTTGTTTTCTAGTCGCTGTTTGTTTTTTAGTCCTGTTTGTTTTTTATCGCCCTGTTTGTTTTCTAGTCACCCTGTTTGTTTTCTAATCGCCCTGTTTGTTTTCTAGTCACCCTGTTTGTTTTCTAGTCGCCCTGTTTGTTTTCTAGTCACCCTGTTTGTTTTCTAGTCGCCCTGTTTGTTTTCTAGTCACCCTGTTTGTTTTCTAGTCGTTGTTTTCCCTGTTTGTTTTCTAGTCTCTGTGTTTGTTTTCTAGTCTGTTTGTTTTCTGTGTTTGTTTTCTAGTCGTCTTGTTTGTTTTCCCTGTTTGTTTTCTAGTCACCCTGTTTGTTTTCTAGTCCTGTTTGTTTTCTAGTCGCCCTGTTTGTTTTCTATCTGTTTGTTTCGCCCTGTTTGTTTTCTAGTCACCCTGTTTGTTTTCTAGTCGCCCTGTTTATCGCCCTGTTTGTTTTCTAGTCACCCTGTTTGTTTTCTAGTCGCCCTGTTTGTTTTCTAGTCGCCCTGTTTGTTTTCTAGTCGCCCTGTTTGTTTTCTAGTCGCCCTGTTTGTTTTCTAGTCGCCCTGTTTATTTTCTAGTCACCCTGTTTGTTTTCTAATGTTTGTTTCGCCCTGTTTGTTTTCTAGTCGCCCTGTTTGTTTTCAAGTCGCCCTGTTTGTTTTCTAGTCGCCCTGTTTTCTAATCACCCTGTTTGTTTCCTAATTGCTCTGTTTGTTTCTAGTCGCTGTGTTTGTTTCCTAATTGCTCTGTTTGTTTTCTAATCGCCCTGTTTGTTTTCTAGTCACCCCATTTAATTGCCTTGTTTTTTTTTCATAATTGCCCTGTTTTTGATCTTCATGAATCTGGATTTGTACAATGTAATGCTGGAACAGTGATTGAGCCCTGGTATCACCTAGCTGCCCCTCTTTGGTCCTTGAGCAAGGCACCTTAACCCTCTGTGCTCCAGGGGGCGCTATATAATGGCTAACGCTGCTCTCAGACCCCAACTAGCTGACGATATCACAATATTTTTGCCCCTGTAATGAAACCACAGGATTTGGTGAAAAGGGGACGCCGTATGGAGAGATGACTTGTATAGGAATTCTATAAGGGCTGAAATATACAGGGTTATTTAGGGACGGAGAGGACTGTTACGTCACTCCTATGTCCTCTGGCTCACTATTCTTACGTAACAGAGAGAGAGAGAGAGAGAGAGAGAGGAGAGAGAGAGAGAGAGAGACTGTTGTTCCCCTACAGCTAGATCACTAAAGCGCAGTCTCTAAACTGATTAATGCTACTTTCATTAGTTCAGTCTGGAGATGAAATAAATAATGCACACATGTGAGCATGAGGAATGCCATGGCACACACACATATATATATATATATATATATATATATATATATATACTTATATAGATATATATATATATATATATATATATATATATATATATATATATATATATATATATATATATATATATATATGCCAAAAGTATTTGGACACCTGCCTTTTTTTATTATTTAAAGAATATGTGGCCCTTTCCCATTTAAATAATTTACCTTATTGATTGTTTACCTTATTTACCTTATGGATTATTTACCTGATTTACCTTAAATGATTATTGAATGTGTTGAAAGCAGCGCACGCCGTATCCACATCCACGTATCCTCATTTGTATCCCTATAACATCGCTCTCCTTTAACATGCATGTGCGAGAGTCGTAAAGAAACCGCAGGCGTCCTGGAGACGGACACGCCACTGTGCAGACGATTTTTCAACTACATGCTATTCGAATATAGAGACCTCGAGATTTTCAACCCCCATTCACAAATACGAAAAAAAAACGAATCATGGACTGTGCAGCTTGAGCCCTATCTGGAGGCGAGATGATGTTAGATATGTTTCTTTCCGCCCAACAGAAGCAGAAAATACACCAATAAACATCATCAAGCTGACAGAAACAAACAAGTTTATTGTAAAAAAAAAAACAATATAAAAGGCAATAAATACATTTACTGTATTACCTTGTGTGAAATGTCTAGTTATGTCTAGCCTAATAAATTATTTAATATTTATTTTACTCTAATTATATTTTACTCTAGAAAATTATTATATTTATTTAATAAGATTTTAATATTTTAATAGTAATTTCATTGTTAATTACAATGTTATTTGTTTAGTGTTGGTTTGAAGTGTAAAATATGGGACGTGGCTCCTTTAAGAATTGTGTTCTGGTTCCGGTTGCTTTTCCATATAAACTGGTGATACGGTGTTATGTTTAGGTTATACGGAAGCGCTTTATTGCGTTCAGTAAAAATGCGCTTTATTGCAGTAATACGGATTTGGGAATGCGATGCGCTTGCGTAAGGTTCCATACGGTAATATACGCTAATATAGTGAGATCGTACCTGTTGCGAATGCGCAGCTAGGGGGCGTAATTCAGGGAAATTTAGGAAGTGTGAATGGATGCACATTTTATATATATATATATATATATATATATATATATATATATATATATATATCATATATATATATATATATATATATATATATATATATATATATATATATATATATAGTCTATATATATAATATCTATATATATATATATCTATATATATATATATATATCTAGTTGTGTGTGTGTGTATATATATATATATATATATATATGATATATATGTGTATATATATATCTCCTCATGTCGTATATCTCTCTATATATATATATATATATATATATATATCTATATATACACACACACACTCACATATATTCTGTCCATATTGGCAATTTATCCTGAGTTGCATTAGCACAAAGTATGCAATAAAAACTCAAGTACAATGTATTTATTATAACTAAACGCTTTATTATTTTATTATTTATGATTTTCTACAGAGATTGATTCATAGTGTTTGTCTGTTTTTTTTTTTTTTACACAGCCTTGGCCAGACCCACGGAGTTGTTTGCCCTGTCGAAGACGGTGTAGTACTGCCTAATGAACACATCACCCAGAATCCACAAGCTGGAGCTGCTGGGGCTGAACCCACCCCAGTGCGGCAGCCGTAGTAGTAATAAGACTGTAAAAAAAAAAAAAAAAAAAAAAAAAAAAAAGGAAAAGATTAAGAAAGACCTCAGACACATCATCGTATTTATAAAACAAGACATGGAACATTTCCTGAAGAAAATGTGAGTGATGCTTGCCGATGCAAACCGCAGCTCCAGGCGCGACCCCTTACAGCCTGGTCCATTTAGCGTTGACTTCGAAATGTTAGCTCATTCAGAGAGACGAGTGTTTAGACCCCCCCAAAAAACGGCTGTTTTGGGCATTTTTTATGAAGGGCGGGGCTAGAGACACACGTAACATCATCAAATTATCCAGCGTCTGACTTCCGTCGATGTGTCGAGCGTTTAGACATGTCACATGACCCTGTGTCCAAGAGTGTCGCACTTTCGCAAATTTTTCTCACGTTTGTGGTCACGTGATGTCATGCGGCAGTCATGTGTTCGTTACCTACTTCATCTCACCTATGAGTGGATATGTCAAATGTGCATGTCGGGCGAACGCGGGGCCGAACAGCGGAGAGTCAAATTTCCCCATTCATTCTCTATGGGGCCGGAATGTCATGGATTTCCCGAAATTCCGAACGTGTGTGGGTTTGGGGAGGTATATGATGGTGATCCACTCCGGACCCCCTACGAGTGGATTTGCCATATGTGCATGTCGGACGCTCACAGGCCCGAACTGTGAGGCATCAAATTTTAACCCCATTCATTTACTATGGGAAAAAATTCCCGCTTTTTGGCCCCGGGTTCGGAATTCCGCGTGTCGATTCCTTATAAAAGTAACAGCGCACCTCACACCATCGGGACGCACGATATGAGGTATGATTCGTGACGATTGGACAAAAACTGCGGGATGAGTTACACGCCGAAAATTTGACCGAAGCCAGAGAGAGATTCTATATAATATATAATATATAGGTAAAGGTACTGGATTTTCCACAGTGATGGATGTCTTTGGGTGTAGTAGCATTCAAACCTGAAGATACATCTTACATGGTTTGGAATGGAAGATCTTCAACACCTTTTGGGGACACCCACTGTACCCCTGACCTTCTCACCTACTCTATCTATGGATCTACCAGCTCACCTAGACTTATAAGGGGAGGTGGTCGACCTCCCTAGACCTCCCCATAGACAGATGCTCGATGGTATTGCTGAACTCACCTGACGGACGTAGGCTGAGGCAGGCAGGGTGAAGGCGTTGCCGTTGATGTTGAAGGTCAACACGGGCATGCTGGCGATGTTGCTGCAGTTCACCACAGCCTAAGAAGAGGACAAACAGTCCATGTTATGTATGTGTAGCTTCTTTAGCCGTCTGTTGGACCAGACCATATGGGCCAGAATTCATTCCCTACGTACATGAACAACATTTACACTTTAGCAGACGCCCTTATCCAGAGCGACGTACAAACAGATCTTTAATATCAATATTGGAAATTATTCGTTTAATATTAAAATCTTGTTAATTACAATGTTATTTGTTTAGTGCTTGGTTTGAAGTGTAAAATATGGGACGTGGCTCCTTTAAGAATTGTGTTCCGGTTGCTTTTCCATATAAACTGGTGATACGGTGTTTAGGTTATACGGAAGCGCTTTATTGCGTTCAGTAAAAATGCGCTTTATTGCAGTAATACGGATTTGGGAATGCGATGCGCTTGCGTAAGGTTCCATACGCTAATATACACTAATATAGTGAGGAGATCGTACCTGTTGTGAATGCGCAGCTAGTAGGTGTAATTCGGGGATATTTAGGAAGTGTGAGTGATATATATTCATTCAATCATTCATTCATTCATTTTCTACCGCTTTATCCGATCTTCCCTCGGGTCACGGGGAGTCTGTGTCTATCTCAGGCATCTATGGGCATTAAGGCAGGATACACCCTGGATGGAATGCCAACCCATCGCAGGGCACACACATTCACACACACATTCATACACTAGGGACAATTTTCCAAGGTGCCCATCAACCTGCCGTGTATGTTTTTGGACCAGGAGGAAACCGGAGAACCCGGAGAAATGCTCCGAAATGCTTTAACTTACATCTCCGTTGTTGACCGTGGCTCCCACCCAGCTGTTCATGCTGCTGATGTCACCAGAAGGTCCGGCAATCAGAGAGGTGCCGGTGTCCACAATAGCCTCACATCCACCATTGCAAGCAATAACCTGGCCGTTAATGGTGATGCTTGAGAGTGAAGAAACACAACATTTTGCACTTTTACACATTCGTCATCTCAATGATAAGATTGAGATGCTTGCCTTAATATCCAGCAGCTTTTGGTGGAAATGTACATTTAAAGCATTTGGATGCAAAACTTATTGCATTTTACTTACCAGGGTTAAAAATGTGCCAACAGTGGTGGTTTAGTAGCGCCTGGTTTTGAACCTTCTGATCAGAAGCCCAACCGTATAATCTTAAACCCTGGGCTGCGACTTCCATTCATTCATAAATCATTCATGTGGAGAAGATTTGACCGTTACCTCTGCATGGTGATCTGCCAGTATGTCTGAGATGACAGAGGGATCCAGATCAGAGACCCGGTGTAGTGCTTAGGGTTGTATCCACCAAAGATAATCTCACTGCCAAACTGGGAGTTGCTGAAGTTGGGAGACGTTACCAGATTATTTACAGTTTTACAGGCATGTGCAGTTCAGTCAGAATACATTCATCCTCTCCGTGCTGGCATATTTGGTTGTTGGCGCATGTTCTAACGCAACCCTCCACATTCAGGAATTCTTTTGCAACCCAAATGCTGCGGAAGACTGGGCATTTGGGTTAATGGCCTTGCGCAAGGGCCCACAAGTGGCGGCTTGGTGGTGCTGGGACTTGAACATGAGACCTTTTGGTCCAGAGACCAATCCTTTAACCACTGGGTTACCACTTCATGCAGACTCATACAACTCAACACCAGGGACTAATTTCAGACCTACATTACATACCTTATATATATATATATATATATATATATATATATTATATATTATATATATTTATATAACAAATCTTACAATGATTTCAGATTGTGTTTAATTCTCTCATTAACCTGGACAAATATATATAAATTTATATAAATTTATATAAATGTTTATTATTAGTGAAACTGAACACATCATAGATCATGAAGACAAAATACTCTAAATTAAATTAGAAAATAAATACTCTAAAATAATTTTTTTAAACGACGTAAATCACCAGAACCCCAAACACAACTTGCTACGTTTCCACCCGGATGCTTTTAATTGCTGGATGTGTGCATTTTGGTGTGTGTGTGTTTTTTTTAATCATTTTTTACATTTTTTAAATTTGTTTATGTATTAATTTGTGTTTTTAATAGTCAGAAATGTATGCTGCGTTAATCGCATGTTCATAAAATTAGTGATCATGTTCATTCTGACAATTTAATTACAACTTTTAACTAAATACAAATGTAAACTATTTGCACGACCGGTTAGAGCCGGGGGCGGGGCAAACTATGGCCCGTGGTCAACATCCGGCCCTTTTAATCCCGCCCACCAAGGATCGTTACAGAATTGTCCAATCGTCGGATCGCATCATAAATATGACTGCATTCATTTGACCTTATCCTGTAATTACCTCACATTCCACCAGGGGGAGCATTAGGCACGGTGAAAGGTTGAGTACTAACATTAATGTATTTAAGTTTGATATGTATGCATTTGGTGCTGGCCTGAATTTTAAAAATTAATGTGGCCCCTGAGCCAAAAAAGAGTGCCCCCCCCGCCCCCACCCCCCGGGGGGTTCGATGACAAGTGCATCTCATCGGCCCTTTGCTTGTACTCTGAATCTAATTCAACTTTAATGAATGAGAAAATTGAATGGAAACTTCTTACCTGCTCAGGTAAACAGAGAAGTAATCTTGCACAAGACCCTGCTGGACCATGTTGTCAAACACAGGCTCGGCATTGGATTCGGCCAAGCGTGGGTAGGCCAGTCCCAGAATTCCATCGGCCTTCATGTAGGCCATGAAAGGTGCCTCAGATTTGCTCAGTCCAAAGATCTGATGAGGAACCTTAATGTTGCCAATCTAGGGAGACGTCTGACAAAGTTAGAACCAAAAAATGAAAACGCCGGAATATGTTTTGTCTAAGCAGTGTTACATAACCGTCTAACCTTAACAGTGTCGTATCCGAGGACCCCCGTCATGCTTCCAGTGCCGTACTGGATTGACAGTGGCATGTTGGTGGCCTGGAAGGTGCTGGATGCCTTAGGATTGAACCTCACATGGTTTTCTGTCGAAGTGAAGAAGAATTCGTCATCAATGCTTGGGCAATAATGGAGAGATGTATTTCGAAAGAAGATCATGCTTGTTGGATTGAAACGTACTACAGGCAGCACTACTGCAGTAGGTGGATGGAACCCAGAGGTTGGAGGAGCCGGTGTCGAAGATAACCAGGAAGGACTGGGGAGGAGTACCGATGGAGATCATGCCAAAATAGGCAAGCTGTCAAGAAAAGAAAAAAAAAAAGAATTAGGAATGAACATAATTAGTAAGATGATCAATTTTAAGCAAGATGCCATAATGTTTACATCAGCATCGTTGGCCATGTATTCATAACCGACGGCGTAGCTCTGGGAGAACTTGGAGGCTGGGTTGAAAGGATACATCTTACTGAACTTCTCCCAAAGACCCTTTTCCTCCAGATTGTCCCGGGCACTCTTCCCCTTGACCAGAGGAACGCTTTGGTACGAGAGACGAAAAGTGTTTTTAACAGCCAATGATGCGAAAGATTCAAGAGCATGAAGAAGAAGATGATTGTTACCTGACGAAGCATTCGGAGAGCGCCAGCATGGCGCAAAGAACCACGGCCCACTTCAACATGGCTACTTAGGGGAGTTTAGCTGATCGAGCGAACGGCTACAAGGCTTGTTCAGGATCTGGCCCTTTTTATACAGCATCCACGTTTTCATCGTATCTCCCTGATAAGGACCTGCACAGGTTGTAGACGTGATAAGGACAAATTTGGACCCGGGAAACCGGATGCCCTCTAGACAGTGTCAATAACAGTCGCAACGTGGAAAATACGACTTTGTAAACAACGCCTTGGAGTTCTCTGTGCACAACGCTAGAATGATAGACCTGCTGAAGATTAGCAACCTGAGCTCAGGCGAAATTCATTCCAATTATTCATTCATTCATCTTCTACCGCTTTATCCGATCTTCCCTCGGGTCACGGGGAGCCTGTGCCTATCTCAGGCATCTATTAAGGCAGGATACACCCTGGATGGAATGCCAACCCATCACAGGACACAGACATACTAGGGACAATTTTCCAAGGTGCCAATCAACCTACAGTGCATGTTTTTGGACCGGGGGAGGAAACCGGAGAACCCGGAGAAAAAACCCCCCTGAGGCACGGGGAGAGGAGGAGAACATGCACAAACTCCACACACACATGGCCGAGACGGGAATCGAACCCAGACGCTGGCGGTGTGAGGCGAACGTGCTAACCACTAAACCACCGTGCCCCTACTTCATTCAATTCATTCATCCATTCATCTTCTACCGCTATATCCGATCTTCTCTCGGGTCACGGGGAGTCTGTGCCTATCTCAGATGTCTATGGGCATTAAGGCAGGATACACCCTGGATGGAATGCCAACCCATCACACACACACACACATTCATACACTAGGGACAATTTTCCAAGGTGCCAATCAACCTACCGTGCATGTTTTTGAACCGGGGAGGAAACCGGAGAACCCGGAGAAAAAACCCCTGAGGCACGGGGAGAACATGCACAAACTCCACACACACATGGCCGAGACGGGAATCGAACACCGGACCCTGGCGGTGTGAGGCCGAACGTGCTAACCACTAAGCCATCCGTGCCCCTACTTCATTCCAATCATTTATTTATTTATTTGTTTATTTAGAACACATTCCAATTAACATAGCAATAAAATAGAATAGAATAGAGACTGTTACGCGTTACAAATGTCTTTCTTTGCATATTCCAGCTTGCCAGTCATTACACTGGAGTATTGGTTTAGGATCTTAAGTGTTAATGGCAATATATCAGTGTCGGGACTTGAACCTCCATCCTTCTGATCAGCCTTAACCATTGCCCTATCGTTACTACTTATTAAATAGTAGCACTTTTTTAAAAACGGGTTTCAGGAAAATACACAGCTTCTAAACGGGCTTCAGGATTTTAACTTGCACGTACTTTTAACATATAGTATTAAGCTACATTGATATACAGGGACAGAACCGTTAATAAAAGCTACACATTAGCCCGTCTCAGACCAACACGGGGTCCATTATATGTATAATATCAGTTTCATCAGTCGGTTTAATAAAGGAGTGAGTACAGACGCCCCATTCACAAAACAACTAGGCAACTAATGTCATGCACATAAGATAAGATAAGATTAGATAAGATACACCTTTATTTGTCACACACTGGAGAGATTTCAATGTTAAATTCAATGTTAGAGCAGCCGGGTTAGAGTATAAAAAGAAAAAAAGAAAAAAAAGAAAAAAAAAAAAAATGGAGACGGATTAACATAGCAATTATGCTGTATAAATACAACAACAACACTAATAATAATCAATATAAAACAAATAATAATAATAATTAAAAAAATAATAATAAAATAATAATACTATAATATAATAAAAATAAATAATAATAATAATAATAATAATAATAATAAATAATAATAAAATATATAGTCCCAAACTGGGGAGATCAATGTTAGAGCAGCCGGGTTAGAGTATAAAAAGAAAAAAAAGAAAAGAAAAAAAATGGAGACAGATTAACATAGTAATTATGCTGTATAAATACAACAACAACAAACAACAACAACAACAATACTACTAATAATAATAATATAAAAAACAAATAATTAATAAATTTAAAAATAATAATAATAATAATACTAATAATAATAAAACAAAATAATAATAATAATAATAAAAATAATAATAATAATAATAATAATAATAAAATAATGTCCCAAACTGGGGAGATCAATGTTAGAGCAGCCGGGTTAGAGTATAAAAAGAAAAAAAGAAAAGAAAAAAAAAAAAAATGGAGACAGATAATAATTCAGATTAACATAGTAATTATGCTGTATAAATACAACAACAACAACACAACACAACAACAATACTAATAAATAATAAAAACAAAATAATAATTAAAAATAATAAAATAATAATAATAATAAAATTAAACAAATATAATAATAATAATAATAATAATAATAATAAAAATAATAATAATAATAATAATAATAAATAAAATAATAATAAAATATCGTCCCAAACTGGGGAGATCATTGTTAGAGCAGCCGGGTTTAGAGTATAAAAAGAAAAAAAGAAAGAAAAAGAAAAGAAAAGAAAAAATGGAGACAGATTAACATAGTAATTATGCTGTATAAATACAACAACAACAACAAACCAACAACAAGAACAACAATAATAATAATAATAATAATATAAAAAAAAAAGTAATAAAATGATAATAATAATATAAAAACAATAATAATTAAAAAAAAAAAATAATAAATAATAATAATAATAATAATAATAATAATAATAAATATGTCCCAAACTGGGGAGATCAATCAATGTTAGAGCAGCCGGTTGTTAGAGTAAGTATAAAAGAAAAAAAAGAAAAGAAAAAAAATGGAGATGGATTAACATAGTAATTATGCTGTATAAATAAAAAAATAATAATAAAAAATATATATTAAAAAATAATAATATAAAACAATAATAATATTTAAAAAAATAATAAATAATATTAATACAATAATAATAATAATAATAATAATAATACAAATAAATAACATATAAAAGAAAAAATGCACAAATTGGAAAATATAGTGGGATAAAACAACGAAATAAGGCCTACAACACAAATATGATATAAACGAGTAATAATTTGAAAAACACTCTTATTTTGGCATTTTGACGAAATGGAAAAGCTATTAAGGAATGATTTTCTAGCTTGCTAGTAATTTAATAAAAAAAAATAATTAATTAAAAAAAACTTTTAAGCTTACGAACTATTAAATGTGGCAATTAGGACAAAAATGAAGTCACTATTTTAGCCAATGAATTACTTTTAACAATCCTAATGAACATTTTCAGGGTCTGGTATAAAATATATTGTTCACTATACTATGTAGCACTGTATATATTATAGCACATATATAATAAGGATAATATAATAAACTTACATTTTTTCGGTACAGCCTCACGTCATCAGATCTGCATCATAATTCTAATAAATGAATACTAATTGAAGTATTTCGAAGTCTAAATCTTTAATGGTTCAAAAGAAAAGAACGTTCTCTCTCAGAAGCTCTTTAAACGTGTCTCGACATAGCGTCTTGACATATACATCATTATGCTGTCAGCCGTTATACGACACCTAAATCCCAATTACCTGAAGAGATTTAACAGCGAAGGGATCTTCAATTAGTCCCTCGTTCCCACACGTTTGCATTAATGTCACTCAACTTTCACAGCGCATATGGAGGGGAGGGAGTTTTCGCGGCGTGTTCAGAATTTTCTCGCACTTCCCGACCGTGTCATGTTTACGCTGCGGGATGTTTTTAACATATGGCTGAAGTCTTCTGTGTAAATTGCAGTTGACGGCAACACATTTTTTACGCATTTAATTATAATAATAATAATAATAATAATAATAATAGAATAGCCTTTATTAGTCACATATACATTACAACACAGTGAAATTCTTTCTTCGCATATCCCAGCTTGATGTTGGTAGTTGGGGACAGAGTGCAGGGTCAGTCATGATACAGCGCCCCCTGGAGCACAGAGGGTTAAAGGTCTTGCTCAAGGACCCAAGGGCGGCAGTTTGGGATAATGGGGCTTGAACCCGGATCTTCCGATCAACAGCCCAGCGCCTTAGACCACTGAGATACAACCTCCCCTATTATAATAATAATAATAATAATAATAATAATAATAATAATAATTAGTGGTTAGCACGTTCGCCTCACACCTCCAGGGTCCGGGTTCGATTCCCGTCTCGGCCATGTGTGTGTGGAGTTTGTGTATGTTCTCCCCGTGCCTCAGGGGGTTTTCTCTCCGGGCTCTCCGGTTTCCTCCCGGTCCAAAAACACGTGCACGGTAGGTTGATTGGCACCTTGGAAAATTGTCCCTAGTGTATGAATGTGTGTGTGTGTGTGTGTGTGTGTGTGCCCTGCAATGGGTTGGCATTCCATCCAGGGTGTATCCTGCCTTAATTCCCATAGACGCCTGAGATAGGCACAGACTCCCTGTGACCCGAGGGAATATCGGATAAAGCTGGATAGAAGATGAATGAATGAATAAATAATAATAATAATACTTTTTATTTACAGGTGCCTTACAGGACATTCAAGGACACCATACATTCCATAAAAAGCAACAATTTACAACAGTTTAAAATAACGAAACACTATAGAAAGATGCACAAATACAAGGTTATTGAAAAAGACATGTCTTTAACAATTCTAAGGATGTACCGCAGCTTTAAATAAGAGCCGGGGAAAATATCGCGAGAAGAGCGCCCCCTTCTGTTTAAAGTCAGGAGTGTCAAACGCAGACTCTCCTACTTCCGGTTGTGACAGCTTCAATGACATTCCTAACATTAAAACACCAAGAGAAAACTTTATAACCCCTTTATAACCCTACAAATAAACTGTAATGAATGTGCCAGCGAGACACACAAGACAAACCTAGGCCTTTTCTGTCTCAGAAGAATCCGTGAGCCAGGCTTTCTTTTTAACTGGCATGCCTTCACTTGCTTCAGTCCAATCCCTTTCTTCACTGTGAGGTCTTACAGGAATGGCTCCAGGGCTTTGAGACTTAGCAAACCTTTGAATGGTATCTGCAGAGTGAATCTCCGGGTCTGCAGTCTGAGATTTACGCCTTCCCGATACTGGAAAATATGTAAGATTAGCAGAAGGTGTCGTCAGAGAGGACTCCGAGTGGGTAGCACGGCGATGAGAGGGGGCTCGAGGGATACCATTATCATCGGAAGGCTGGATGGACTTCGGTACCATCGGAAGGGAGGTTTGACTTGGTCTGGCCAGTTTTGCTGCTGGAGACGTCTGTGGTTGTGGCCGGTTTTGTTTCCTTCTGTTCTGGGAAATTCTGTTTAGAACTTCCTGAATCAGCTCCTCAATCTTCAAGACGTCATTGGTCAGTTGATTGACACGGTCAAAACCGGCAAGGAGACTGTCCACAGAGGGCAACAAGCGGTCGATGTATTGCTGGACCTCATGGCTCTCGGATAAAGTGGAAGAATCTGAGGCCTGAGAGGAGGCAGAGGACACCAGACGAGGCCCTTGAGGACTTGCAGGTGGGGAGATCCTGGAGAGCTGGGAGGATCTAGAAGGTGGTGACTCCATGCCCTCAAACTTTACACGGTGCCTGAACTGAGAATGGGAATACAAACAATCAAACACACGGCCGAAATTAGTTTCAAGACATGCATGATACCAAAAGGTCTTTCTACCTCCTTTATCCTGCTCAGCCCCATCCACAGCTTGAGCCTCTTGATCAGGAACTCGACCATCTCGTAATCCTGCGGTTCCATGGATGGCCGATACATTTCAGCCTGGATAGTCTTGTACCTCTGGAGTAATACGACTCCACATAGACGACCAAGGAGCCAGAAACCCGGCCCGAACACGGCGAGACAGAATAGGGGCCCAAGCACTGGATACTCCTCGGATAGCTGTCTTAAAACTATTCGATTTCTCAGCAAGCATAACAAGGACTCGGTTGCATGCCGTACAGTCCGGAAGCCTTCCACCGAAGCCGAGAAAAGCTAGCACGGGATGGAAAAGTTAGATTTATTCACAATTTCTTTTTGAAGCATTATATTGAAATAACAGTCTAAATACGAGGAGTGTTCAAGCCAAACAGGGATGTTTGAGTTTATCTAACCTATGAATATATGCCCATCATTTCCACCGTTCAACTGTCGGCTATGCGTCTCATCACTGTACTATGAATAGAATAGGCAGAATACAGTGTAGAATAGCCTTTATTTGTCATATATAAATTACAGCACAGTGAAATTCTT
Organism: Kryptopterus vitreolus; assembly: GCA_030449085.1. Classification (NCBI taxonomy): domain Eukaryota; kingdom Metazoa; phylum Chordata; class Actinopteri; order Siluriformes; family Siluridae; genus Kryptopterus; species Kryptopterus vitreolus. Next base: position 1,771,507 of record JACRUU010000015.1, on the reverse strand, counting down.
TCTTTGCATATCCAAGCTTGTTGTTGTTTGGTAGATGGAGTCAGAGTAAAGGGTCAGCCATGATACGGCGCCCCTGGAGCACAGATGGTTAAGGGTCTTGCTCAAGGACCCAAGGGTGGCAGCTTGGCGATACAGGGGCTTGAACCCCGATCTTCCGATCAGCAGCCCAGCGCCTTAAACCACTGAGCTACACCCCTCGTAATTTCCCATATCCCAGGAATCTGGGGTCAGAGCGCAGAGTAAGGCGCCCCTGGAGCAAACAGGGTTAAGGTGCTTGCTCAAG
>JACRUU010000015.1:1733724-1763724 GCA_030449085.1 Kryptopterus vitreolus | reverse complement strand
ACCCCTACTACTACTACTACTCCCCTACTACTACTGCTCCACTAATCCCTCCATCCTCTACTACTGCTCCACTGCTCCCTTTATCCTCTACTACTGCTCCACTAAACCCTCCATCATCTACTACTGCTCCACTGATCCCTCCATCCTCTACTGCCCACTCTCCACTCACCTGCTCCACTAAACCCCCATCTTCTACCACTGACCCCTTCGTCCACAAAATCCTGCTCGCTTGATGCCTCCATCCTTTACTGGTGCTGCCCTAATCCCTCTATCCACAACACTTGTTGCACCCATTCCTCCATCTACTATGCCTTTTCCACCAATCCCTCCATCCCCCCCATGCAAGTCAAACAAAGCCTCCACTGTAATCTACACTTTGAATGTTTACTTAGAGTGTGTAAACAATAATTTTGTAATTATTCGCTAGACAGACAACTTCATCCACTGGCTACAATTAGCACGAGCCTTCTGAGAAGATTGACCAATGAAAATGAATGAAATGAACTTGAAAGAGCAAAAGTCTACACACCCCTTCCCTTTAAATGACTAGCCATATTATTATGCTGATCCCCACATTCTCTAGTTGCCTAGCAACCAAATGTAACCGCATGAATGTTGGAAATGACTTCCACTTGCAAGCATCAATTCACTCAATTGCGGTGTGACTTTAAGTGTTTTTCCTGCACTACCCGCTTGAGCGACAGACTGCATTACAACGCCGTGCTCGGATTCACACCGCTAATCGCCATGCTAATGGACGCCGTAGGAATCGATCCTGGAAAACGAGAGAGAGAGCGAGAGAGAGAGAGAGGGAGAGAGAGAGAGAGTGGTTTGTGGTTCACCTTGATAATGCTGTGAGGTTGTGCTGTCCTGGCACAGTCGTGACGATCGAACGTTTCACTGCATGCTGCAGCAATCTGCCGTTCATCTCCTGGATATTGTCCTGATAGTTCATCAAGAGAACCACTAACAGGTACAGCAAGTATACCAGGCAGTTCTGGATGAAAGGGAGGAAAATGCATATATCGTTTATATTCATTCATTCATTCATCTTCTACCGCTATATCCGATCTTCTCGGGTCACGGGGAGCCTGTGCCTATCTCAGGCGTCTATGGGCATTAAGGCAGGATACACCCTGGACGGAATGCCAACCCATCGCAGGGCACACACACACACACACATTCATACACTAGGGACAATTTTTCCAAGGTGCCAATCAACCTACCGTGCATGTTTTTGGACCGGGAGGAAACCGGACCGGAGAACCCGGAGAAAAACCCCCTGAGGCACGGGGAGAACATGCAAACTCCACACACACATGGCCGAGACGGGAATCGAACCCGGATCCTGGCGGTGTGAGGCGAACATGCTAACCACTAAGCCACCGTGCCCCTATCGTTTATATATTAATTTTTATTACAAACATAAATACATATAAAACACATCTCAAATAATAAAAATATTATATAAATTTTTTTTAATCGCTAAACATTGCTTTACAGATACACCAGGTTTCAAATCAAGCATCGAAATCTGAATATACTGCGATGGCTTGGCATTCCATCCAGGGGTTCCGTCGCCTCACACCGCCAGGGTCCGGGTTCCATTCCCGTCTCGGCCATGTGTGTGTGGAGTTTGTGCATGTTCTCCCCGTGCCTCAGGGGGGTTTTTCTCCGGGTTCTCCGGTTTCCTCCCCCGGTCCAAAAACATGCACGGTAGGTTGATTGGCACCTTGGAAAATTGTCCCTAGTGTATGAATGTGTGTGTGTGTGTGTGTGTGTGTGTGTGTGCCCGCGATGGGTTGGCATTCCATCCAGGGTGTATCCTGCCTTAATGCCCATAGACGCCTGAGATAGGCACAGACTCCCCGTGACCCGAGGGAAGATCGGATAAAGCGGTAGAAGATGAATGAATGAATGAATCTCCTTTCGTGACATGAATAATCAGTGTTACTTTGGAAATGTAACAGGTTACAGATTATAAAGTTAAAAAGTAGTGTAACGTTTCAATGCCTTTATAAAAGTAAAGACACTGATTACATTTGATTACTATCATTTGTCCACTAGGTGGCGCTCGGAAAAAAAAAGTGGGATATATTTTCGCAAACTGAGCCGCTTCAGAATCAAATTGTTGAAGGGGGCGGGGTTTGTAGGGGGTGCGGACCAAAATGTTTGCCGGTGGATGTTAGGCGGTGGTCGCTGGAATAACGTAACGCGACGTAACGCCGTTATAACTAGTCACTCCCCAACACTGTGAACGACGTTTTTTTCAAATTCCGAAATTTTGATTTTCAAAGATGGCGTCAGATTATACCGGTAAAATTAACGAACCTTCATGAGATTCCTGAGAATCCGTATTTTCCGTGCCTCTTCTTTGGCGTGCAGCAAGCCATAACCACACAGAGGACGCACCTCGGCCTTTTGATCCTTCGCCATCCTCATGGCTACGCTCTCCTGGGCCAAGCGGTCCTCCACCTCCGGGTCTACAGGCTTTACCACAGCGGCGAGATACGACGCCTGAAGGCATATCTGTGGAAAAAAAAACACACACCTCCACCTGATCCTTTATGAATGATCGTGCAATAGTAGCGTTTCTTCCCCGACCTTAATTGGCTCCAGGAGCAAAAGCGACGTGACGAAGGCCGACAGGGTTGAAGTCAGCCACATGAGGAGCACCGAGCCGGAGAAGGTTTTCCCGTACAATCCCACCAAAGCCAGACACGTCCCCAAGAATCCGGCCACCAGAAGATACGCCACAGACAACACCCAGGATGGCAGCATGAGACCTGGCCCACTGCGAGGGACGCCTGGGAAACGACCATATATGGTGTTATAGATGTAATGTCCATATAAGGCATATTTATTTTGATGGATCATGCGTTAACAGGAGGGGGCACGGTGGCGTAGTGGTTAGCACGTTCGCCTCACACCGCCAGGATCCGGGTTCGATTCCCGTCTCGGCCATGTGTGTGTGGAGTTTGCATGTTCTCCCCCCGTGCCTCAGGGGTTTTTCTCGGGTTCTCCGGTTTCCCCCCGGTCCAAAAACATGCACGGTAGGTTGATTGGCACCTTGGAAATTGTCCCTAGTGTATGAATGTGTGTGTGTGATGTGTGTGTGTGTGTGTGTCCTGCGATTCGGGGTTGGCATTCCATCCAGGGTGTAATCCCATGCCTTAATGCCATAGACGTCTGAGATAGGCACAGAATCCCCGTGACCCGAGGGAAGATCGGATAAAGCGCTAGAAGATGAATGATGAATGAATGAAAATATATATATATATATATATCCTTCTTTCTTCCTTATTTCCCCTATCCCTTCTTCCCTCTCTCCCTTCTTTCTTTCTTAATTTTTCCTTCCTTTTTCCCATCTCACCTTCTTTCTTTCTTTCTTTCTTTCTTTCTTCACCCTCTCCACTCCTTTCTTTCCTCCATGTCCCCTCTTATTTCAATCTGTCCTTTCCCCTCTCCCCTTTTTTCTTTCTTTCTTTCTTTCCCCCCCTTCTTTACTTCCCCTCTCTCCCCTTCTTCCCAATCTCTCCCCTTATTCCTCATTTTTTCCTTCCTTTTTCCCATCTCCCCTTCTTTCTATCTTTTCTTTCTTTTCTCTTCTTCAACTCTCTTCTCTCACTCTTCTTTCCTCCATGTCCCCTCTTATTTCAATCTGTCCTTTCCCCTCTCCCCTTTTTTTCTTTCTTTCCTTCTTCCCCCTCTCCCCTTCTTCCCTCTCTCCCCTTATTTCCTAATTTTTTCCTTCCTTTTTCCCATCTCCCCTTCTTTCTATCTTTCTTTCTTCACCCTCTCCACACTCCCTTCTCCTTTCTTTCTTCCTTTGCTCTTTCTACTCCTTTTTCTTTCCTCCATGTCCCCTCTTATTTCAATTCTGTCCTTTTTCCCTCTCCCCTTTTTTTTTCTTTCTTTCCTTTCTTCCCCCTCTCCCCTTCTCCCTCTCTCCCCTTCTTCCTCTCTCCCCTTATTTCCTCATTTTTCCTTCCTTTTTCCCATCTCCCCTTCTTTCTATTTTCTTTCTTTCTTCACCCTCTCCACTCCTTTCTTTCCTCCCTGTCCCATCTTATTTCATTCTGTCCTTCTTTCCCCTCTCCCCTTTTTTCTGTCTGTCTTTCTTTCTTTCTTTCTTTCTTTCTTTCTTTACCCTCTCCACTCCTTTCTTTCCTCCATGTCCCCTCTTATTTCAATCTGTCCTTTCCCCTCTCCCCTTTTTTTTTCTTTCTTTCCTTCTTCCCCTTCTCCCCTTCTTTCTTTCTTTTCTTCTTCCTCTCTCCCCTCTTCTTTCTCCCCTTCTTCCCTCTCTCCCCTTATTTCCTCATTTTTCCTTTTTCCCATCTCCCCTTCTTTCTATCTTTCTTTCTTTCTTTCTTTCTTCACCCTCTCCACTCCTTTCTTTCCTCCCTGTCCCATCTTATTTCATTCTGTCCTTCTTTCCCCTCTCCCCTTTTTTCTATCTGTCTTTCTTTCTTTCTTTCTTTCTTTCCCTCTCCACTCCTTTCTTTCCTCCATGTCCCTTCTTATTTTATCTGTCCTTTCCCTCTCCCCTTTTTTCTTTTCTTTCTTTCTTCCCCCTCTACCCTTCTTTCTTTTCCTTCTCCCTTCTTCTTCCCCCTTCTTCCTCTCCCCTTATTTCCTCATTTTTCCTTCATTTTTCCCATCTCCCCTTCTTTCTATCTTCTTTTCTTTCTTTCTTTCTTTCTTTCTTCACCCTCTCCACTCCTTTCTCTCTTATTTCATTCTGTCCGTCTTTCCCCTCTCCCCTTTTTCTGTCTGTCTTTCTTTCTTTCTTTCTTCACCCTCTCCACTCCTTTCTTTCCTCCATGTCCCCTCTTATTTCATTCTGTCCTTTCCCCTCTCCCCTTTTTTCTTTCTTTCTTTCTTTCTTTCTTTCGTTCTTTCTTTCTTTCTTTCTCCCATCCACTCTCCCCTCCTTTCCTTCTTTCCTCCTTCTTCTTTCTTTCTTTTTTCCTTCCTTCTTCCTCCTCTATCCTCCTTTCTTTCCTTCCTTCTTTCCCCTCTCACCATCTTTCTTACCACCCTCTCTCCCCTTAATTCATTTCTTTTCCCCATCTCCCCTTCTTTCTTTCTTCCCCACTCCAATTCTTGCTTCTTTCTTTCTTTCCTTAATTCTTTCTTTCTTTTCCCCATTTTCCCCTGCTTTCTTTCATCCCTGTCCCCTCTTATTTCATTCTTTATTTTTTTTTACTACCTTCTTCTCCCTCTCTCCCCTTTTTTTCTTTCTTTCCTTCTTTCTTTCTTTCCCATCCCCGAGCCTTTAGTGAGGAAAACTTTCTGAGGTCGTAATCAGTTCCTGAGGGGAAACTTTCCTTTCCAGGAAACTTTTGATCAAAGGGTTTTTTTTTTCATCTCACCTATGTGTGTGATGGAGGTGGTGCTGAAGGAGTCTGGGGGAAGACTGGGGAGAAAGGTACTGGCCACACTACACACTGACACCGAGCAGTGGCTTCTATAAAGACCGTCATCGCAATCCGACTTCTCCACACTCAGATCCATCCAGTCACTACAGGACGTCTCGGGTCTGCAGTAAACACATGATGATCACACTGATGTCCCCACAACGTCACTGCACTAGAAAATACACACAGTATGTCTATGGTATATTTATATTTATATTATATATATTATATATATATATATATATATAATATATATATATGGATGGTTTGCGTAGGTACTCACGTGTCAGGTAAAGGCGTACCGTTGGGTGAATATCGGCCGCTATCGAACGCACTCGGTCCTGACGAAGACGCACTGGATACAAACAGATCTGCAGAAGCACAACGCAATTCTTCTTCTGAAAAACAAAACAACAGAATATATATATATATATCATGATGTATCAATAGTTAGCATGTTCGCCTCACACCGCCAGGGTCCGGGTTCGATTCCCGTCTCGGCCATGTGTGTGTGGAGTTTGCATGTTCTCCCCGTGCCTCAGGGGGTTTTTCTCCGGGTTCTCCGGTTTCCCCCCCGGTCCAAAAACATGCACGGTAGGTTGATTGGCACCTTGGAAAATTGTCCCTAGTGTATGAATGTGTGTGTGTGTGTGTGTGTGTGTTGTGGTGTGTGGTGCCTGCGATGGGTTGGCATTCCATCCAGGGTGTATCCTGCCTTAATGCCCATAGACGCCTGAGATAGGCACAGACTCCCCGTGACCCGAGGGAAGATCGGATAAAGCGGTAGAAGATGAAATGAATGAATGAATGATGTATCAATAAACACATTTATTTTATTTTACTATAACTCATATTATAAAGACCCTTTTTAAAGGAGTCTCCAGTTTCAATAGAGAGCAAATACGACAAACTGTGGAACTGTTCTTTCTTTCTTCTCTTTCTTTCTTTCTTTCTTTTTCTTTTTTTTTTTTTCTGATTTTTTCGACATCTGGTTGTATTGTATTTACTTTCCTCTTGCCTTTTTCTTTTTTCTTCTTTCTTCTTCCCTTCTCTACTTATTCTTTTTTATTCTGTTCTTATTTCTTATTTCCTTTCTTCTTTCTTTTTCTTTTTTTTCTTTTTCTTACTTCTTTCTTGCTTCTAGTCTTTCGACATCTGTATTGATATTTATTTTATTGCTCTTCTTCTTTTTTTTTCTTTCTTCCCCCTCTATCATTCTTTCTTTTTTCTTTTCTTACTTCCTTCTTCCCCTTCTCCTTCTTTCTACTTTTTTTCTTTCTTTCTTCTTTCTTCTTTTTCTCTTCTCTCGACTTTCTTTTTTTTTCTTTTCTTTCTTCCCCTCTATTCCTTCTTTCTTTTCTTTCTTCTTCATTCTTCCATTTTTTCTTTCTATGTTCTTTCTTCACATTTCTTTTTTTTCTTTACTTTTCCCCTCTCCCCTTCTTTCATTCTTTCTTTCTATTGTTCTTTATTCCCATTTCTTTTTTTCTTACTTTTCTTTTCCCTCTTCAAATTCTTCTTTTTCCATTAATTTCTTTTTTCTTTCTTTCTTTCTTCTTTCTTTTCTTCCTTCCTTTCTCTTTCCCCTTTTCTTTTCTTTTCTTTACCTTCTTCTTCTTTTCTTTCTTTCTTTTCTTTCTTTCTTTCTTTCCTTTTCCCCATCTTCCATTTTTTCTTTCTATTTTCTTTCTTCTTTTCTATTTTCTTTCTTTATTTTCCCCTCTCCCCTTCTTTCATTCTTTCTTTCTTTCTTTTTATTCTTCTTTTTTCTTTCTTTCTTTCTTTCTTTTACGTCCTCTTTCCTTTCTGTTTCTTCGTTCTTTCTTTTTTCTTTCTTACTTCCTTCTTCCCCTTCTCCCTTTTTCTTCGTTTCTTCCCTTTTCTCTTCCATTTTCCATTCTTTTCTTTCTATTTTCTTTCTTCGTATTTCTTTTCTTTCTTTACTTTTCCCCTCTCCCCTTCTCTATTTCTTTCTTTCCTTTTTCTTTCTTCTTGAGATTCCTAGCATTTTGGTTATAAGGTCTCACTTTACACCGATCTCCCGGTTATTTTCTCCCTATAAGATAATAAATATATTCTGTTATGATAATGCTGTAAATAAGAACGTGAAAAGAAAGAAGCTTTTACTGAATACTTTAACGCCGGCGTCATTTCTTCTTTAATTATTTTATAGTGTACAAAACATCATACTGCACCAGAGAAAGTCTCCTGCTGTGGTTCCTGATATGATGAACTGCTTTTTCCGGAGGTGGAACGTTCAGGAGAATTGAGTCGTAACTGAAGTAGAGCTCGTTTCCTCTTTAGCAGTCGTGTCGGTCCCATCAACTCAGCAAGGCCAAGAATACTGTCGCTGGAAGCCCATTGGTCCACTCTGCTGGAGCGAGGATTAAACAAGGTATGGGTGTTACTTTTAACCTACGACAGTCCTGAGAGCAAACACAATGAGTTTAATACCTTTCACTCCCAATGTGGGATCCGCTCCAAAATTCCGAATCCAGTCTCGGGTTTTCAAAGGACTCCTTAATAAAACACAAACATTCCAGTGTTATTTGTAATATAATGTAAACACATTACATCATCATAGATATAACAGTAGTCAATATATGTTATTGCAAACAAAATGCTCTCTTCTGATTGGTCAGAAAGTTTCATTATTAGTGGGTAAGACATTTTTGGAAGGAGTCTCCAGTGTCAAAAGAGGCAGCAGAGAGAATGCTACATATTTTCACCTTTTTTTTACATAGAATTGATGCTTTTTGTGCTTTCTTTCTTTCTTTCTTTCATTCACCTTTATTTCCCTTTATTTTCCTCTCTGCCCTTATTTTTTCTTCTTCCCCATCCTCTTTTTTGTTTGTTTGTTTGTTTGTTTCTTTCTTTCTTTCCTTCCTTGTCTTTGTGCTCCACTTTTCCTTTCTTTTCCCCCTATACTTCCTTCTTTCTCTATCCCTTCTCCTTCTTTCATTTATACCTCTCTTCTTTCTTTCTTTCTTTCTTTCACTTTTATTTCCCTTTTCCCTCTCTGCCCTTCTTTTTTCTTCTTCCCCCTATCCTCTTTTTTGTTTGTTTGTTTGTTTCTTTCCTTCCTTGTTTTTGTGCTCCCCATTTCCTTTATTTTCCCCCTATACTTCCTTCTTTCTAAATCCCTTCTCCTTCTTTCATTTATACTGTCGTTCCTCACTTCTTTCTTTCTTTCTTTCTTTCTTTCTTTCTCTTTCTTTCTTTCACTTTTATTTCCCTTTTCCCTCTCTGCCCTTCTTTTTTCTTCTTCCCCTATCCTCTTTTTTGTTTGTTTCTTTCTTTCTTTCTTTCCTTCCTTGTTTTTGTGCTCCCCATTTCCTTTCTTTTCGTCCTATACTTCCTTCTTTCTAAATCCCTTCTCCTTCTTTCATTTATACCGTCCTTCCTCACTTCTTTCTTTCTTTCTTTCTTTCTTTCTTTCTTTCTTTCTTTCTTTCTTTCTTTTCACTCTTGGGTCCTTGAGCAAGGCCCTTAACCCTCTGAGCTCCAGGGGGCGCTGTATCATGGCCGACCCTGCACTCTGTCCCCAGTTTCCCCAGTTATTGTTTTGTCTGTTTCTTTGTTGTATTGTCTTTCTTTCTTTCTTTCTTTCTTTCTTTTTTTGCTTGTTAATTTATTTCTTTTTGTAGTTTCTTTTTTTTCTTTCTTGTCATCTCTTTTTTGTTTTTTTTCTTTTTTTTTTCTTTTTTCTTTCTTTTGTTCTTTACTTTTGTTTGGCTGCTTGTTTCTTTCTTTTGTTTTTGTTTGTTTATGTTTTCTTTCTTGTTATTTGCTTGTTTGTTTGTTAGTTTCTTTCTTGTCATCTATGTAGTGTCATTTCTGTTTCTGTCATTTTTTGTTTGTTTCTGTCATTTTTTCTTTACTTTTGTTTGGTTGCCTGTCTGTAGTTTGTTTTTGCTTGTTTGCTTCTGTTTTCTTTTTTTCTTTTTCTTTCTTGTTATATGTTTGCTAGTTTCTCTCTTTTTTGTCATTTGTCTGTTTCTTTTTTTCTCTTTTCTTTTCTTTTCTTTTCTTTTCTTCGCTTTCTGGTTTCTTTTGTTTGTTTATTTTGTTTTAAGTCTTTGTTTCACTTTTCTTTCTTTCTTGTTAATTGTTAGGTTGTTCCTCTATATTTCTTTCTTTCTTTCTTTCTTTCTTTCTTTCTTTCTTTCTTTTTTTCTTTTCTTTCTTTGTTTGTTAGTTTGTTAGAGGGCAGGCGCAGACATTTTAGCACGTTTAGCACGACCCTCGCACCTCCAGGGTCGGGGGTTCGATTCCCGTCTCGGCCATGTGTGTGTGGAGTTTGTGCATATCCTCCCCGTGTCTCAGGGTTTTTTTCTCCGGGTTCTCCGGTTTCCTCCCCCGGTCCAAAAACATGCACGATAGGTTGATTGGCACCTTGGAAAAAATTGTCCCTAGTGTATGAATGTGTGTAGTGTTGTGTATGAATGTGTGTGTGTGTGTGTGTGTGATGGGTTGGCATTCCACCCAGGGTGTATCCTGCCTTAATGCCCATAGACGCAGATAGACACAGACTCCCCTTGACCCGAGGGAAGATCGGATAAAGCGCTAGAAGATGAATGAATGAATGAAGTACGTCGAAGTAAATTCTTTAACAACACAAAGACACAACGAAGTCTCACAAAGGAAGATCCCGTGTGCGTTAAAGACTCGTGTCGCGTCGGCATGGACATAAAGGAAGCACCGGACATGTCTGCGTGGCTGAGGTACACATCCATCTCCACGATATCAGACACGGGGGAAGGAGGCAGGCTGATCTCCATCGCCACCTGGAACAATCATGAAACAATAATTAATCTTCATGTACACACTGAAACGTTTCCTGTGCTTCTTATCGGCTGCGATAAAGCGGAAACATAACGTAGACAAGGGGACAGCAGGCGGAATGCTCCTGCCTTGTTCTTGGTCTTTCTGAACAGGAAGGTGAGGAGAGATTGGAGAGGAAACATCACAACGGCGATCGTCATTCCGACCAGAATGGTCTCTGGTGTCATGGGCATCCGCTCAGCTACCGGACCCCTGCCAAGAGCAAAGCAAATACACAAATGCTTGAAAATGCCATAAAATACAAGATGTTTAGATGTTTCTACACCTTGATCGTGTTGCACGATATACAGTAAAGTGATACTATGTTGATATCACGACACCATGCTTTTAAAAACAATACAATTCCTAATTTTATTAGTACGTTTAGGTAAAAAAAATTCATTATAATTTTTCCATTTCAAGTAAAAATGTGCAAAACACATGTATAAATGACGCATTTCTGTCATGACAGAAACTGTAAAAATAAATAAATAAATAAATTATAATAATAATCTATTAATAACAACAAAAGAATAACAATAATAATAACAACAATAATAATAATATAATAATAATAATAATAATAATAATAATAATAATAATGATAATATATACAGTGTTGGCGAGTAAATAGTTACATGTAACATTCATTCATTCATTCATCTTCTAGCGCTTTATCCGATCTTCCCTCAGGTCACGGGGTGTCTGTGTCTATCTCAGGCGTCTATGGGCATTAAGGCAGGATACACCCTGGATGGAATGCCAACCCATCACAGGGTACACACACACACACACACACACACACACATTCCATCATACACTAGGGACAATTTTCCAAGGTGCCAATCAACCTACCGTGCATGTTTTTGGACCGGGGGAGGAAACCGGAGAACCCGGAGAAAAGAGAAAGAAAAACCCCCTGAGGCACGGGGAAGAGAACATGCACAAAACTCCACACACACATGGCCGAGACGGGAATCGAACCCGGACCCTGGCGGTGTGAGGCGAAACTTGCTAACCAATAAGCCACCGTGCCCCCCAGTTACATGTAACTGTGTTATGTAATTTAATTACAAAATAAAAGTAACAGTAATTACATTATAGACACTTATGAAAATGTTAAAGATTACAAAATAAAAAAAATATATATCTGCAGCCATGATACAGCACCCCTGAAGCACACAAGGTTAAGGGCCTGGCTTAAGGGCCCAAAAGTGTCAACCTGGAAATACTTGGACCCACTTCCGAACAGTTACCCAGAGCCAATTGTAATGTATTGTGATTATTAATATATTATTAATTATGAATATAATATATTCATATGATTAAATCCAAATATGATATTAATATGATTAAAACCGTTTGATTTAAAAGCAAATAGTTTGCCAATAATTCCACAATTAAAAAGGCCTTTTCTCAGAGTAGATGTCAAAAGTCAAAAGGTCCTCACATACACCCTTGAGTACACCGTGTTCAAGTGTTTTGCACCTGAAAGATACGGTTCTGTACCACTTCCTCCGAGCACGTCTAATCAGTGCTAATCTAATCGCCTTGATATCTCATATCATTAAATCATCTTCTCAAGTACATGCTTGAGTTTCCTTGTTCTAACACACCTCTGCGAATCATTAATCCGGCCTCGGGTGCGACGTGGCGTCGTTTTCCTGGAAAACTACCAAAAGGTGTGGTGTTTAATCAGTTACCCGCTGCTGGAGGTGGCGGAGGTGGGGAGGGTGGCGGCTGAGCCGTACCACACCGCCCCTGCTGCCAGGTAAAGGTGTAGAACCAGAGCGCAGCAGGTCACTCTCTGGGCTCGGGTGAAAGCGCTGTGAGCCGGACGCTCCCATAGAGACAGCCAGAGGTGATGATCCTGCAGACCGAACAGCAGCTGGGAACGCCAAATCCTCCTGAACTGCCGCAGCTCCGGCGGGCCTGCAAAGGATAGGTTTATGGACTACATATGCATGTAAATATTTAGTTCACTGTTGGTGGATAATTGAAGTTTTTTCTTTTCATAAATACAAGAAGGACTCAATTATTCATCTTCTCGCGCTTTATCCGATCTTCCCTCGGGTCGCGGGGAGTCTGTGCCTATCTCAGGCGTTAAGGCAGGATACACCCTGGATGGAATGCCAACCCATCGCAGGACACACACACACACACAATAATACACTAGGGACAATTTTACAAGTTGCCAATCAACCTACCGTGCATGTTTTTGGACCGGGGAGGAAACCGGAGAAAATATGGGACGTGGCTCCTTTAAGAATTGCGTTCTTTTCCATATAAACTGGTGATACGGTGTTTAGGTTATACGGAAGCGCTTTATTGCGTTCAGTAAAAATGCGCTTTATTGCAGTAATACGGATTTGGGAATGCGATGCGCTTGCGTAAGGTTCCATACGGTAATATACGCTAATATAGTGAGGAGATCGTACCTGTTGTGAATGTGCAGCTAGTAGGTGTAATTCGGGGGAAATTTAGGAAGTGTGAGTGGATGCACTGAACGTTTATTTATTCATTTGTGCTTCTTTTTTGCTGTCTATTCACCAACACAATGAAGAGTGAATGAGCAGATCCCTCACATAGTAATGCACACTGCGTTACTCACGTGTTAATAACATTAGTGCCGTTAAAGTCAATTTGCATGCACGGTAGGTTGATTGGCACCTTGGAAAAAAAAATTGTCTCTAGTGTATAGAAGTGTGTGTGAATGTGTGTGTCCTGCGATGGGTTGGCATTCCATCCAGGGTGTATTCCTGCCTTAATGCCCATAGACGCCTGAGATAGGCACAGACTCCCCGTGACCCGAGGGAAGACCGGATATAGAGGTAGAAGATGAATGAATGTATATATATATATATATATATATATATATACTTATTATATATGACTCTTACACGTAGCCAGAACGACTTTCTGAACCAGACCGGAATTCTTTTCATTCTCCACAGACAGCCAGTCGTCCACCAGGAAGAAGAACATGTTATCGGTCTGCATGTCGCACACTGTCACATGCTGGAGATACCACGAAGGATCTAAACCTGAGCAGAGAAGACAATTTGTACTCGTTCAATCGTAACAAAGGAAAAGTCATTTATTTATTATATATATATATATATATATTATATATATATATATATATATATATATATATATATATATATATCTCACCTGTGTTGTCATGCCAGATGCATATTTTCCAGATTTCTCCTAAGTTGACGTCGGTTTCCACCTGAAAGTCGTCTAGACCGTTCCGTTGAAAGGCTCCGTCTCTTTGAAGGTGACGTGAACCGCTTTTGTTAACACCATACAGACTGACGCCTACATGAGCAGAGGTTCCTGGAGGAGACATGGAAATCAGACAAACCTTCCACGACTAAAACGGATAAATCATTCAGCTCTGATGTCTTTAATTGATGAACGAATAGAATCGCTGAGACATCCATATACACCTCCGCTTACCCGCACTCCGGTACCAGCCGGTTTTGACCAGTACCCGGTAGCGGTATCGTCCTGATTGGCCACAAAGCGGGACAAAGCTCAAACGTAGGCTTTCCAGATGGTCTAGTTTGTGGGCGATGAGACCCAGAACGAGATGAATCAGGAGGAGAATACCACATACGATCCCTACTACCATGTTTCTGCTCGGTACGTCCGACTGAAACAACAAGATTGTTATTACAGTGAAGGAAGGCATAGTATATATGAAGGAATATATATATATATATATATATATATTATATATATATATATATATATATATATATATATATATATATATTATATGTTACATCACATTCTTATTATTTTTTTGCATAAAAGCATGGAAATCTGAGGTGAAAACAGCATCAATAAATGTTTTAATTAAAATGTCATTAAAGTTCGTCATGCAAATCAAATCCTGTGTTCAGATCCACAGAGCTGTCATTTGTATGACGAGCATTATTGACATTTTAATCAAATAAACTGGGGCAAATTGACTTTAACGGCTTATTAAGGCATTATTAACGCAGTGTGCGTTACTATGTGAGTGATCTGCTCCTTCACTCTGCGTCGTGTCGGCGAATGAACGAAACCCGAGCGACAAAATAAGAAGAAATAAATAAATAAACGTTCAGTGCATCCACTCACACTTCCGAAATTTCCCCCAATTACACCTACTAGCTGCGCATTCACAACAGGTACGATCTCCTCACTATACTAGCGTTTATTACCGTATGGAACCTTACGCAAGCGCATCGCATTCCCAAATCCGTATTACTGCAATAAAGCGCATTTTTACTGAACGCAATAAAGCGCTTCCGTATAAACCTAAACACCGTATCACCAGTTTATATGGAAAAAAAAAGCAAACCGGAACACAATTCTTAAAGGAGCCACGTCCCATATTTTACACTTAAAAAACCACCACTAAACAAAAATAACATTGTAAATTAACAAGAAATTAATATTAAAAATAATAATTTCCAGAATAAAATAAATATTAAATAAATGTATTCAATTAACATTGATTATTAAGGGAGAGATTCTGAGGGAAATGTATATAATTATAATAGTGTTAAAGAAACATGCTACATTGAAAACGTGTGATTAAGCACAATCTTAATCTCATAATCAATTGCGATTAATCACACAATCAGGGCAATCGTGCAATTAAATATTAAAATTTTTGACAGCACTAGTTTCTTTGTATATCCCTGAACACAGGGTCAAATGTGATATAGCGCCCCCTGGAGTACAGAGGATTGCTCAAGGACCAAGCTTGTCAATACCAGGGTTTGAACAGTAACACAAATATTATAAATAAATAAATAAAATAAATAAATATATATATATATATATATATATATATATATATATATATATATATATATATATATATATATATATATATATATATATCTATATATATATAATGACGTACTGGTGAGAGAGGAAGAACGATGACGTCCGGGGTGAATGAACAGACTCGCTCCGAACAGTGTGAGATGCTCAGTGAGGCAGTGCGCCGTATCCGGGCTGCTGGTACCGAGCACGCTCAGTCCACCTGTACTCCAGCGTCTCTGCTCCATGTCGAAGAACCGGCAGAGAGAACTGAACACACACGCCGAGACGCACAAGTCGACGTCCGCGCTGCTTTTTAGGGTCACGTACAGATCCTTAGCAGAGCCGTTTAACCTGGACAAACACAAACAGGTTTAACATGTAGACTTGGGCTTGGTGCGAAGCGATGCGTGTGATATGCGAGGAATAAACGTACAGCGGCGTGAGGAAGATCGTTTCCTCCACTGAAGGATTGAAGGAGGTGAGAATGAACTCTTTTATATCAGTGTGCTGCGACTGATGGAACGTTTCTTCATCTGTTATAATGATGGTGAATTTTCCAGAGCTGGGCATACTGATTCCTGCTACACACACACACACACACACACACACACACACACACACACACAACACAAACACACAAAAACACACACATAAACTTATACACCAAAACACACAAAACACACACACACACACAAACACACAAACATTATACATATACACACAAAAAACAAAAAACACACAAAACACACCAACACACACACAAACATACATACACAAACACAAACACCAAACAGTACACACACATACACACACAATACACACAACCAACACACAAAACACACAACACACACACAACACACAACACACACACAAAAACACACCACACCTATATATACACACAGACACACAAAAACACACACACCATTATATATACACACAGACACACACAAAAAACACACACACATATACAAACACACACACACCACACACACATATATACAAAAACCACACACATATATATATATCATATATATATATATAGATATATACACACATATATACACACACACACACAACACACACACACACACAACAAACACATACACAATACACACACATACACACACACACACACACACACACACACACACACACACACATAAACACACATATATACACACATATACACACAAAAACACACAATACAAATACACACACACACAATACACACATATATACAACATATACACACACACAAAACACACATAAAACACACATACACACACACACACACACACACACATACACACAAACACACACACACACACACACAACACAAACACACATATATAGACACACACACACACAACACACATATACACACACACACAAAAACACCCAAAAAGTCAAAACACTATTGAAAGAATTAGAGAAATGTCTTGCTATATATATATATATATATATATATGATATATATATATATATATATATATATATATACACACACATATATTATATGAAGACTGTTCTGATACTGCTTTAGAGTAAATTGAGTAAACACATCATTGTTACCTTCACTCAAGCTGAAATTAAAGGTGATAAAGAGCCCAGCGTTCGGTTCTGTCTCGACGGCTCTGACCATAAACTTCACACTTCCTTCTGATTTCAGAGTGACATTTACCCTCCCTGAAACCTCCATCTTCTTGTTTTGCAGAGTCACGCGTATAGCGCTTTCTCCGGTCAGGTTGGAGACGGGGATCGGCGCCCCCTGCGGCGTGACGAACTCCATCGCGGCCAGCGTGCTGGAAATGGGCGGCTCTGCGCTGGACGCGAACGGGATCTCGTCGCTATCCAGAACCAGGAGGATCTGAACGACTTCCTGGCTTTCAGTTCTCAGACGTGAACTCAGACGGGAAGGGATGTGAAACGCGTCGGTCCGCAGGAAGTCTGAAGTCGGGTCGACGCGTTTACCCGTCGCGTTGATTCGTGGCGCTTGGAGGGAAAGAGCTTCCTCGCCAGGCATCCGTGACCACATCAGGCTACGCATCAGATGTCCGACCTGGTACAGGGCCGATACCGCGGTGTCGTGTTGTTTGGACCGGCGCCAGAGCGATCCGGAAGCGTTTAGGGGAGCAGACATGGAGCTACCTGAGGCAAAGGAAAAGCGGGTGGTTAAAGTGTTTGTTGTTGATGTTTATTAGTCGGGATCGCTCATACTTAAAACGTTAAGAAGATTCCTTCCAGTGTCGATCGGAGTCGGATCTCCCTGTCCGGTTTGCTCCCTGATCACGCTGATCATCTTCCCCACGGACTCCACGACTCGCCAGTTACACTCTCCACACCGCATCTCAGACGTGACGGCCTACGGGAAACCATTTTAACCAGCGAATTCAATCTATTGATTTAACAGAGGAATGTGGGTTTTGCATGCAAATATCCGAGCCTCTAGTGAAAGGCTGCGGGTCTTGCCAGAATAACTAACGCCCTCTGAAGCCTGTCTTGTCAGTTATCATGAATAAAACATGACATACGGTGGAATGAGCCAAAGCCGAGCTGATCTGCGATGCGTCCTGGAGCGAGGACACCGAGAGAGAGGCCAAGGCCTGGGTCACATTGCCTCGCATCTGGACTTTGTCCTTTAACTCCTGCATGCTGGTGGCTTGTAACTTGGGGAGGAAAAAAAAGAAAGACACGTATTGTAAGTAATGATGTCGGTATCGTAGCGACATAAATTGTAGAGTTATAACACTGCAAATAAAACACTGCCCTTCTTGGGGAAAAAAAACAGTTATTAACAAGCAAAATGTATTCGTAAAACTAGCGATAATATCTGGGTGATAATAAATTTTAATGGTGTCTTTAATGAGACAAAAAAAGACTTTTATACTGTAAATACAAGTTTCATTTTATGCCTTACTTAAGTTTATATTTACAGCATTTGGCCGACGCCCTCATCCAGGGCGACTTGGGTTAACTCTGGTTTAGGGGCCTCGGTTAAGAGCCGACTAGACGCAGCTTGGTGGTGCTGAGATTTGAACCAGCAACCACAAGAGCGTCCTCACAAGGGATCCGGAGTGGATCATGATCATATACCTCCCGAATCCCACACACGTTCGAAATTTCGGGAAATCCGCGACATTCCGGTCCCATAGTAAGGAGGATCCAAGGCGGAAGCAGAGCAGAGAGTAAGTGGGCGGAGCCGGGTGAGAGCTCAGGGCCAGCTACAAGCCAGAGGAATGGAGAACCAGAGATAGATCCGGTGAGCCGATTCCCAGAGCCGAGAGAGACGATTCCTTGGAGTCGAGTGAGCCGGTTCAGTGATCCGAGTCGGACGACACACCCGGAAGTGCAGCCGTATGGCGCCGGTATTTGAAGCGCGTTGAGCGCGTAGAGCGCGTTGAGTGCGCGTTGAGCGTGAGAGCGTGGAGAGAGTGACGCGCGAGCGTTGAGCGCGTCGCGTCGGGAGCGTCGAGCGCGTCGGAGCGTTGAGCGCGTCGGGAGCGTTGAGCGCGTCGAGCGCGTCGGGAGCGTTGAGCGCGTCGGGAGCGTTGAGCGCGTCGAGCGCAGAGCCGGAGCTTGAAGCACGATGAGCGCGTTGAATGCAGAGCCGGAGCTTGAAGCACGATGAGCGCGTTGAATGCAGAGCCGGAGCTTGAAGCACGAAGAGCGCGTCGAGCAGAGAGAATCCGGAGGTCGGAAGAACGAAGGGCGGAAACAGGTCGGTAACAAAAGCGATAGCTGGTCGGGAAACAATACCTGGAGAGTGATCAGGACGAACCTTGAAAACAATCTGGCACTGACAGAGGGTCTTCGGGGTCCTTATATACGCCAGACAGACGGACGCCATTTCCGGGTAGCGGGTTGCCGGTGAGAGGTTCCTCCTTGGCGCCGGAAGTGCTCACACAGGCTGACATATCCACTCGTTGTGAGATGGAGTAGGTCACGATCATATGACTGCCGCATGGCGTCACGTGGACACAAGCGTGAAAAATCTGCGAAACTCGGACACAGGGTCATGTGACATGTCTAAACGGTCGCCACATCGACGCGTGTCGGACGCTGTATAATTTGATGACGTCACATGCGTCACTCACCCCGCCCCCTCCCGAAAAAACCTCCCAAAACGGGCGTTTTTGGTGTCTAAACACTCGTCTCTCCGAACGAGCTAGCATTTCGAAGTCAATGCTAAATATTAAATTAAACTTAACTACTTCTTTTCACATCTTCGTTGCAGTGAGACCTACCTGATTGAGTTGGCTGCTTATCGCCATGGCGTATGATATCACATCCTGTGGGTTGCCTTGTTTCACAAAAGCCCGCAGTTCGTCCTGACTCTTTTTCTTCAACCATTCCATCAAGTCTTGCTTCCTCACCGGTACCACGACTACTAGATTCCTGCATAAATTCACAGATACATAAAATCTGACGGAGAATATCGTAGACAAACACGGGTGTTAAGAGTGTTCACAAGCATCTCGCTCACCTTCTTACAGCAGTGACTTTGGCTCCTGTCTTGTCCTCGACAGTTACCATTACAGTGATAATGGAAGCATTGTGGCCTGGTCCTGTACTGGCCATGGGGACCAACGTGCCGAACGCATTCCGTGTGCCTCGATACAGGGTTATCAGGGGACTCTGCGTATCCAGACTTTGTGCTATCTGAAGAGCGTAGATCATCTGAGAAGAGCTATTGTCTTCATCCACCCAGCCTGTAGATGAATAACACCTCACTTATGTGGACGGTTCACGCTTAATTTATTCAGTGATTTGACGGTACAGTATATGCATATGGTATATGTATATGTTTTTTCCCAGTCGAGATAGAATAGTATTTCAAGAAATAGGGCCTACAGGATTTATAGGAGTCTGCTTATGGCTTTACCTTATCAATATTGGAATTTTGAGTGCTGGAAAATCCGGTTCATTTTTATTTGTAGAGCTCGGACTGTCTTAAAGCGGCTTTTGTTTGTTTTGTCTTTCTCCCGTTCTCCCAAGGTCACCACAGTGGATGGTTCACATATTAGATTTGGCACATGTAACGGCTGGATGCCCTTCCTAACGCAACCCTCTCCATCTATCTGGGATTTGGACCAGCACCAGGAATGCGCTGGCTTGTGCAACACTAAAGGCTGGGGCAGTCTGAGCAACTGGGAGTTAAGGGACTTTATCAATGGCCTTGCCACTAGTGGCAGCTTAGGTGACATGTTATGGGCCACTGCCCAAATGCCATTTCCACCGTCTTAAAGCAACTTTAAAGAGATTAAATAGTAAGAAGATTAATAATAATAACAACAACAACAACAACAATAATAATAATAATAATAATTCATTACATATATAAAGCGCTTTCCTGGATACTAAAATCACTTTACATTATGAGAGGGGGATCTCCTCCTCCTCATCCACCACTGGCATACAGAATCCACCTGGATGATGTGATGGCAGCCATAGTGCGCCAGAACTCCCACCACACACCAGCTTACTGGTGGAGAGGAGACACAATGATAAAGCCAGTAGGTAGCTATGGGGACGGTTAGGAGGCCTTGATGGTCAGATGGCCAATGGGCGAATTTGGCCGAGGATACACCTCTACCCTTTTTGAAAAAGACATCCGGGGATTTTTAATGACCACAGAGAGTCTCGGTTTAACGTCTCATCCAAAAGACAGTGCTTTTTGACAGTATAGTGTCCCCCCATCACTATACCACTATATGCTGGTCACACTAACACCTCTACCAGCAGCATTCCTAGGTGGTCTCCCAAGCTGCCAGTAGTGGGCCATTCAGCACGCCCTCGAGTGCACAGTTGTAAGTTGCCAAAGTTGTAAGGGCGTCTGCCAAAATTCCTTTTTACCTCAAGAAATACACAGATTCTCTCAATGAATCCAATTTACCAGCCATACAGCACACCTCCGTACCTGAGCAGTTGAACGAAACGACATTTTGCAGAAGTTGAACCGAATCTTCCGGGGACACGGTGCAGATGCCGCCCTCAGGTGGGCGATTAGTGGGTTAAAGACAATTCTCGCTGATCCCCACAATCCTACAGCTGGATGAGACACATTAAGACTGAATATATACTCAGTTCCAGGTTTTAGCACATTGGGTCTGATGACAAGGTCTGAAGAGACGTGTCCTGTTGAAGTCGTGGCTTTGCTTAAAAGTAAAATTTCACCCTTCGCGGTTGCGGCAGTCCAGTTATACTGTGGAAAGGAAAAAAATATATACATATGGAAGTCTTTAATTCCTCATTGGATACAAACAAAGCGATTCCTTAAAATCAGGATGCTCAAGAAATACATTAAAATACATTGTAGTGGGACACCTGACTTCTTCAGCCTTATGAGGTCCTTGACAATTGTGTAGGACGTCTTTCCATAAAGTAGTATGAACTTTTTAATTCCTTTCAACTAGGAGACTCAAACCTGTTCCAGCATGACAATGCCCCAGTGCACAAAGCCCAGGTCCAGATAAAAGATTACCTCCCAACCCCCGGGGTCAGTTGGTCCAGGGGGCTGCACATAAATGCAAAATGATGTTATATTTTGGAAAATTACCCCCATATTTGTTCATGACTTGCTCATACCATGGTCACATGACTTGCCTACATCCGTTAACTTTTTAAAGGGGCGGCTCCGGGCGCTAAGACCTAATACATTACCGCTAAATTGAAACCAGGCGATATCTAATGAGGCCGTGAAGCTTTCAAAACTGCTTCGCCACTTGGAGACCAATTATTCTGCATTAAAATACCATGTTTATTTTGGTCGTAGCTCACTGGTTAAGGCATTGATTACAAGGTCAGGACCTGGTATCACCAACCTGCCACTCTTGCGTTTTCGAGCAAAGAACACTCTGATTTATTTTATTGTATTTATCCGCCTTAAAGGCTGGTCTGTAAAAATATTGTCTGATATTAAACCGGGCCCTGTCGCAAAAAAGTCTGATCGAGTGGAACGTTTTCCCTGAAGAATCCGTCCCCAAATGGAGACTAAATGTGGAATGGGATCGTTAAGAATAGAATAGCCTTTATTTGTCGCATATACATTATGGTGCAGTGAAGATTCTTTCTTTGTATATCCCAGCTTGTTTTTGGAAGCTCGGATCAGAGTGCAGGATCAGCCGTGATACCTGGATCTCAGAGGGTTAATAGCCTGGCTCAACAACCCAACAGTGGAAGCTTGGAGATACCGGGGATCAAACCAGTCCAGCCCCTTAACCTCTAATCTATAACCGCCCCCCCGCCCACCATAAGTCAGGTGTCCATACAATGTAAATTGTCTATAATACCTGAAGACTGTCATTGCAAAGTGAACACGTTCCAGCTAAAATGACAGGATGTCTGTAAGTGACAGAAGGAGGAGATCTGCAGGATACACACTTCACCGTCACTGGTAGCACTTCTGATTCAAGCACTTGAACCTGAATTTATAAGACCAATCAGGACGCATTTCTTGCCAATATACAGATATACACTTCAGTAATTGTTAGTACTTACATGCTGGACAGTAGAGGCAGGTGATCTACCATGTTTATAAACTGTCAGTGTGAATGTATATACTCTCTCTGGCTCTAGAATACGCCTGGACAGAATCAGCTTACTGCTGTTATATTGTGTGGAATAATTATCCATACAGGAGGCTGGGGAGTGAGTCGAACTGCTATTATGTTCCTGTAAACGTAAACACAAATTCATTTTTAGAAGCCATGTCCTATAAACAACCAGTGCCTTGAATTCCACATTTTGAGTGTTACAATTTTGCATAGAAATGGACCCTATTTAATGTTCATATTGAATTATGCATGAATTATTTTTATATATTTTTATATTTTTCTCTTTTATATAGCAAATTGTGCTACATTTCCACAATTGTCCTTGTAATTCGTTCATTCATCTTCTACCGCTTTATCCGATCTTCCCTCGGGTCACGGGGAGTCTGTGCCTATCTCAGGTGTCTATGGGCATTAAGGCAGGATACACCCTGGATGGAATGCCAACCCATCGCATGACACACACACACTCACACACACATTCATACAATAGGGACAATTTTACAAGGTGCCAATCAACCTACCAGGGATGTTTTTTGGACCGGGGAGGAAACCGGAAAACCCGGAGAGCAAAACCCTGAGGCACGGAGAGAACATACAAACTCCAAACACACACACATGGCCGAGACGGGAATCGAACCCCGATCCTGGAGGTGTGAGGCGAACATGCTAAACCACCGTGCCTCGTCCTTGTAATTATTTTTGCGTATTTTAAAAATCTGTAATTGTAATTTTACTTAAAAGATTTGCACAAAATCATTTTTATGCATGCCTACTCAAACAGTTTTTAGGCATTTTATTTTGTTGTATTTATCCACCACGCCTTAAAGGCCAGTCCATGAAAATACTGCCTGACGTTAAACCGGTCCACAGAGCAAAATAAAGGTTAGGGACTGAACATCTTCCTCTGAAAAGTGGGGGAAATTATTCAGTGGCACTAAAATGTGGAAAGCAATGATCAAAAATACACATTTACATTATATTTACGGCATTTGGCAGACGCCCTTATCCAGAGCGACTTACAAGTGCGCAATTGAGGGTTAAGGGCCTTGCTCAAGGGCCCACTAGTGGCAGCTTGGTGGTGGTGGTGGGGTTTGAACCCGTGATCTTCCGGTCCAGAGTGCAACACCTTAACCAGTGGGCTACCACCTCCGTACTAGCTTGGTACCTCCCTACTACCTTGGAGACACCAGGTGTCTCCAAACTCTTGGTGTGATTCCAAGTTGTAACCCTAGAAAATGTGGTAAAGTTCAATAGGGTAAATACTTGTACAAGTACATGATTAAAATACCCACCATAATAATATTCCATTGAAACTCCAACAGATCAGAGTCTGGAACTGTAGCATCGGGATCAAACGACTCACTTCCATCCAGTATGAGGTCTTTCTGGTTCGACCAAACTTTAAATGATCCTCCTTTGATCAGCGGAACCAGTGGACTGCCCACTACCGAAAACCCGCTTGCCTTGTGATGCTGTAACGGCGTTCCTTCAAACCAAGTAGAAAACTTTACGCAGTAGTCTCCGACTTCCAGTGTATTCTTTGGAAGAGTCAGGAGAGGTTTGGCAACATCTACAGCCTCATGGAAAAACACTTTCCTTTCTATGCAGTCTGGATCTTTAAAGATCTCCCAGAGGTAGTTCGTCTTGTAAGAAGCGCAACCGTTCAGATCCACGATCGCCTCGAAATAGTTTGTCTGAGATTTCAGGATTCTGGTCTGTTCTTGGACAAGGGTGACATGTGGCTGGAAACATTCCAGTTTCCGTACCAGAACTGGGATGTGTGCCGAAACGTGGCTGATGTTATTGAAAGCAGTTACACGGACCATAAATCTGCCTTCGGCCTTATATTCGTAGACTTCCTTGTTAGATTTTGTAACTCGGATCTCGTCGCCGAAGCTCCATTCGAACGTAAGGTCGCTCCCGTCTCCAACGAGGGCGCAAAACATGACGCTGTGATTTACGAAAGATCCCTCGGATAAGATGGAGAGTGTCACGTTTTTCACGGCCTGCTGGACGAGTGCTGTCTCTGTGATGGACCTGGAACAGGAGTCAGTCCTCGCTTCGACTATCACGGTCAGGGATCCGTTGCTAAGTGGAGAATACGAGACCCTTTGACCCGTCTTTTGTATCGTCCTGAAACCGTCCAGTATGAAATTCCACTTGTACGTCACATTAGAGCCGGAATTTACTGATGCTTCTAAATAGACCGGCTTTGAGACTTCCAAAACAGACGAGCAGCAATCAACCAAGTGAAGACCTTTAAGTCCTTGCACCACTCTTATCGTGACGTTTGCAAATGCCATGCTAACAAGATTCTTAGCAATCGCTTTGATGGTGTGATTTCCAACAGGAATAGACGAGGTGGTAAAATCTTCCCCTCCTTCCAGGGACGATGTATTTCCGCCTGGAAATTCCAGGTAGAAGGAAACGTCGCTTCCCTGAGTGATGGACGGCGTGAAAGTGACCGGTTCGTTCTCGCAGACAGCGACATCACTGGCTCTTAGACCAAACTCTTGAATGGCGTCTTGCACCATTACACCACGTGACACCGACTGCCAGCTAATCGCATTCGATACGTTTAGGGTTACTCGGTGATCTCCGGCATTCCTAAAGGAATAGCGAATGGTTTGATTTTGACCTAAAACAACCGTATTTCCCATCGCCAAACGTCCCCTCCACTCCCAGTGTACGTCGCTTCCTTGAAGGGCGGATCCCTGGAACGTCAATGGAGCGTTTGATGAAATGAAGTAGGGATGCGATTTCCCACTTTATGCCAAATTCGATCTCTGAAACGGATTCCTGGATCAGGAGTTGTTTAGTAGCATTGACCCAACATAAAACATTCCCTACTGATACCTTTACCTCAAAAACGCCAATCGTATTAAAAACATGAAGGACAAAAGGGACGTCCGTCGCTATCAACGTGTCCAAAAACCAAATATACTGAAGATCCGTCCCGGATTTAACCTCCACTGTTATGTTAGTGGGTTTTCCTTTTGCTATTACGTTCAACGATGAGATTTTTACCTCAGACACGAGCTCAACTGCCCTCAGGGCAAAATCGCTTTGCGTTTTCCCAAGGACGTTTGCAACCACTAGCTGGATGGACACATTCCCTGGGTGGATTGTATACAACTGAAAGCGCTCGCCAACACCGGCGACGTCGTTAACTTCAGCTTGATGAGCTAACCAACGATACATCAAGCCGGAACCTCGGCTTACAGAGGCGACCAGGGTGACTGTCTCGTTCGTAGGGAAAGACCTCGTCGAGTTAAGGTTGGTAATTCGGACACCCTGGATTCTCTCGACCACCTCCATGGTTGTTGAGGTTGTGACTTTGCTGACCAGATTTTGTGCCGTGACACGAATGTCAAAGATGCCTGCTTTGGGGAACACGTATTTGTACTCCGGTGTGTCAAGTTGTAAAAAAGTCACAGAGTCTATCGTCCAGTAAAATTCGACCTTCTCTACGACGTTGGTTAAAATTGTGAAAAGGGTTTCTTGGCCTGCTTCGGCATACGCACTGTTGGTATGAATTCTTATATAAGATAGAGGAACCTGGACTTGTACATCGATCTCTTTGATAACTTTATCGAAGACTGCAAGCTATGACGCGATACTGACCAGCAGAAGCGAAGGCATATGACACATTATAACCTTTTTTCTTCAACGAACCCTCACCAAAGTCCCAGTCAATAGCCATGTTATTCCGGTTCGGCTCAGTCCAAAAGTAATACGTCTGATTCACGGTTAACGCGTCCGAGTCACCACTGAGACGTACAGATAAAGGTTTTCGGACCGAAATGGTTGCCGAGGCAGTTTTCTTGCTGACTTGGTTCTGTGTGATTACCATAATCTCATTCTTGCCTTCTTGAGAAAAAACGAAGCAGTGATGTGACGTCCCGTTGACCGGACAATCACAGGAAGAGCTGTTATACCAGAGAAATTGGTAACTTTCAGCGCCGGTTGGAAGCACCGACACGTCAAAACATATCTCTTCTCCCACTTCCGCCACATTCCCAGAAGAGTGAAGGTTCAAGTCAGTAATCGAGTTCTCCACACACAGTTTGGCTTGATGGTCTGCAGATCCTGCTTGGCTGGAAATCTTCACGTCGATGAGGTAATTCCCGGTACCTGAGAAGGTATGAGCAACTGTTGCTATACCGTTGCCTTACAGACACGCCCGTACCATCTCCGAAGCGCCAATGAAATGCTAGCTGAGGAACGTTCCCTCTCACAAGTGCCTGGAGAGTTACTTCACTTCCGCTCACCACGCACTCCAGGGGCAAGATTCCCAAAACGCCAAGTTGATATATTTCTACAACGATATCTGCCCCTTTCGCTACTCACGCCATTCCAAACCGTTACTTGAACGGTATAATTTCCGGTAGACCTATAAACATAGGAGATCTGGTTCTCCTTGAGGTCTTTAAACACAGTTCCATCACCAAGATCGAAGCTCCACCTGAGATCGGTCCCCGTAGACACACTCCCGCTGATTTCACTGACCGAGTTGAGTTCGCTTGGGCTATTAGACCTCAGATGGACACCTGAGACCGTTTCAGAAACATCCACGACCATCCAGGAACTCAGCCTTGACAGGGCGTTGTTGGAAACCACAGAAACATTGAAGGCCCCAGCTTTCCCGTAAGCATGCCTTGGTTGTCTCGTGAGGTCCTTCGACCTCAGGCGAGCCGTCTCCGAAGTTCCACGTGTACACTATTCCGTGTGAAGACGGCTGTGATGAGGCTTCAAAAAGAATTGTTTGGTTGATTTTCGGAAGAGCAGGCGTTGATGTGACTAGCAGTTTGGTCAGCGGAGATCTTACTTTAAGTAGCACGGCCATTTGGATAAAGTCGTATTCATTTCGGGCTTGGATCCTCAGTGTGTAGTCACCTTGGACGAAAATACCCAGCATATATTCATAAATATCATGTATTACACATGACTATAAGCATCATTGGCTAGCATTTATCTGGATTTGCCTATTACACAATGGTTATAACCATGGTTAAAACATATATAGGGTTTTATAAACTGGGTCCAAAACTGGGCTTAAGGTTTTGACATTATGCATGCTCATAGTCACATTATACACAAGATGAACTTTTGGACTGCACAGGCATCTATGGTCATATTATATCTTATAAATACCATATAAAATGTTGCAAAAAGTGACATGTCACAATTGTAATACAGCATGCCTTAATGTGTCATAGCATGACAGTGTGGCTATAATGTGCTATAACGTAATATTTTCAGCACAACGCGCCGCAATGTGACATAACGTGACAATGTAAGAAAATGTGTCATAATGCGCCATAACATGATGTAGTGGACCATATCTTGAAGAAAGCAGGACATAGCAGGACATAACATGATATAACCTGCCAGCCAGCTTTGGTACTGCTAATAAACATGACATAATCAGGACATAATTTGTCTTTATAATATTTACCAGGTGTTGTGTAGGAATGATGTACAGTGTCCTGTAGGTAAAGGTGAGTCGCAGTACGATCCGGTGGTACATCGTCCTTTCGTAGCGGAGAGACGTGTGTCTGATCGACGCAGCTCGAATTATCGCCAAAATCCCACCTGTGGGATCCAAGTTTAGTTCCGATCTAATTCCAAAACACAACCGTAAACAGGAAGTGTTCTAACCTTATTGTGACGCCCAGAGAAACATCTCGTTTCACTTGAACGGTGAAGACGTTCGGGGTGTTTACAGGAACCGCGTCCGTCTCGGAGAGTAACGCCAGGTCGGATAATGGGGTCATCATATCGGCCGTAAGCTTCACCTCTGTGTACTGGGTGCTCACAGGATTCTCTGCTGTTAGCTATTACAGATAATAACAGTGCTATAATGCATGCACACGTCATTTAAAAGGGTTATTAATTAATTCATTCATTCTTTCATCTTCTACCGCTATATCCGATCTTCCCTCGGGTCACGGGGAGTCTGTGTCTATCTCAGGTGTCTATGGGCATTAAGGCAGGATACACCCTGGATGGAATGTCAACCCATCACACACACACACACACACACACACACACACAACACACACACACACACACACACACATTCATAGACATACTAGGGACAATTTTTTACCAAGGTGCCAATCAACCTACCGTGCATGTTTTTGAATTTTGTGGACCGGGGGGAGGGGGAACCTGGAGAACCCGGAGTAAAAACCCCCTGAGGCACGGGGAGAACATGCACAAACTCCACACACACATGGACCGAGACGGGAATCGAACCCGGACCCTGGCGGTGTGAGGCGAACGTGCTAACCACTAAGCCACCGTGCCTCCTGATTAATTATTAATTAATTAATTGTTGATTCCGTGTTTACTTTGAGCGTATGCTCCGCAGGCTTGTTGAAAGTGACGCTGTATGTTTCTTCCGTGTGGGAAAGCTGGAGGAGATCATCAATGACCCAGGTGAACTTCACAGATGATCCAGTGGCCAGTGCTGTGGTGAACGTCTGCGAGCAAATAGAAAGAAAGTCACGTAAGAAACTTTGTGGCTGAAGGATTTCGTGAAGACATTCATCTCGCACCCAGGATTTCAGTGGCGTTCATAGAATGTAAATAAATTAAACCACTCTATGGAATGTCCTAGAAGTACAGAATGTACACACACACACACACACACACACACACACACACATTTTTATGGGGTGTAACATTACACGTATTTATTCTAAACCTTTTCTCTTTTTTTTCTAAAGTTTTTCAGTTTCGCCTCTCACTTTTGTAGAAATATGCACGCACACACACACACACACACACACACACACACACACACACACACACACACACACACACACACACACACACACACACACACACATTTAGATACATACACATCTGTATTACCCAAATGAAATCTAACAACTAATCTATCTATCTATCTATCTATATCTATCTATCTATCTATCTATCTATCTATCTATCTATCTATCTATCTATCTATCTATCTATCTATCTATCTATCTATCTATCTATCTATCTATCTATCTATCTATCTATCTATCTATCTATCTATCTATCAATTTAGTTTATGGCAATTTAACTGATTACTCAATTATATTGTCACATACTAAACTGATTAAAGAAAAATAATAAATAAACAAATAAATAGCAAAAAATCTAAATGTATTTCATAAAGTATTATTAATTATTAATAATTAATTATTAATTTATTAGACCTTTAAAAAATATTATATATTAAATAAATATATATATATATAGATATATATATATATATATATATATATATATATATATATATATATATATGAAGAAGTTGTACATTTTACAGTTTTTTTTTTTACATTTTTAAAATGTAAACTGTTCACAAATAT
>JACRUU010000015.1:1721224-1728724 GCA_030449085.1 Kryptopterus vitreolus | reverse complement strand
TAGACGCCTGAGATAGACACAGACTCCCCGTGACCCGAGGAAGATCGGATAGAAGCGGTAGAAGATGAATGAATTAATGAAAGTTTCCTGTGTAAAGTTTCTGGAAAGTTTCCACCTATTTGAAACCCAGTACACCTGCATTTTCCAGCCACATGTTATTTTTTTTTCCCAAAATAAACAATAATAGAAGACGTCTCTGGACAAAACCGGTCCCATAAAGATTCTCTGTATATGGGTTGGAGTGGAAGATGTCCTGTTAACAACAAAAAATGTCCCAAGCCATTCGTCAAATTTTCGGAGCGTAACTCGTCCCGCAGTTTTTGTCCGATCGTCACGAATCATACCTCATATCGTGCGTCCCGATGGTGTGAGGTGTGCTGTTACTTTTATAAGGAATCGACCTGCGGAATTCCGAACCCGGGGCCAAAAAGCGGGAATTTTTTCCCCATAGAAAATGAATGGGGTTGAAATTTCCTGCCTCACAGTTCGGCTTGTGAGCATCCCACATGCACATATGGCAAATCCACTCGTAGGGGGTCCGGAGTGGATCACGATCATATACCTCCCGAATCCCACACACGTTCGGAATTTCGGGAAATCCGCGACATTCCGGTTAAATAGAGAATGAATGGGGAAATTTGACTCTCCGCTGTTCGGCCCGTGTTCGCCCGACATGCACATTTGACACATCCACTCGTAGGTGAGATGGAGTAGGTCACGATCATATGACTCTCGAACCCCAGACCCGGACATTGTTCCGGTCCATTAAGATGAACAGGGAACATTTTGACACTCCACTCTTCGGCCGTATCCACGTATTCAAGGACAATGACATTGGTGGCAAGGTGGCAAGGACATTGCACTGATATGACACTCGGTCCAAAAAAACACAGGGAATTATGGGTAATCGCGGAAATTGCGTTTTTTTGGCCCCGGGCGAATTTCTACAATAGAAAATAATTATCATCGTTAAATATTAAACGGACCAGGATCTAAGGGGTCACCCCCGGACCCGCGGTTTGCATCGGCAAGCATCACTTAGATTTTCTTCAGGAAATGTCCCATATCTAGTTATTATTATTATTATTATTATGAATATGCAGTAAAGGGAATTTCTCAGCTAATTTTTAGCTAATAAGCTAATTTTTTCACATACCTGGGGGCACTAAGTGATGGCTCGGGCTGCAGTACGGCCGTAAAATCTGAACTTTGGCCACGGTAAGGTGCTGACTGGGCTGAACTACCAGCTCTACAGAAAGCACCTGGCCTCCGTGGCTTACCCATATTCCTGGGAACAGCATCATCTGTGCAAGCAAAGATAAAATTTGGGCGTTTGTTTTTTTATTCAAGGGCAAAGATAAAGCGATATGATTAGAGTACATTAGTTAATATAATATAAACTCCACATGTGTGTTTACCTCAGATCTCTGTTGGTCTAAGTCTGGTGACGAAGGCAGCGGTTGTAACTGGGAGTGTGTGTAAACGCCAGACATTAACGCCACGCCGACGACGTAGGTGTCCTGCGCCAAAGACGCTACAGCAAAGATGAATCTGGGATTAGTCGTTTTTGTCCGATCGCAGGAAAGCCTTTATTTCCTTGTTTGTATTTGTTATTCGTGTCAGAACATCTAGTCTAAGTTAGGTTGAGTAATACCAGTGCAATCTCACGTAAATTAAAGCCAAGTCTAACATTATACAACCCAAAACCGAACTTTAGACTAAGCCTGACCTAAAAGTAATACCAACACTAAACATACCAAAGCATTTACAATATGTCAAATTTAAATCCAGCTCATTTTCAAGGCTAAACCCAACCCATTTTCAAGGCTAAACCCAAGCACTTAACCCAACCCAAAACTAACCTCAAACCTAACACAGCCCTAAAATTACCTCAATCATAAACCATAACCATCCCCCAACCCAGTTCCAAACCATCCCTCAACTCAAACCAAAACCATCCCTCAAACCTAACCCTAACCATCCCTCAACTCAAACCCAAACCATCCCTCAACTCAAACCAAAACCATCCCTCAAACCAACCCTAACCATCCTCTAACCCAAACCCAAACCCTAACCATCCCTCAACCAAACAAACCATCCCTCAAACCAACCCTAACCATCCCTCAACTCCCTCAAACCTAACCCTAACCATCCCTCAACTCAAACCCAAACCATCCCTCAACCCTAACCCTAACCATCCCTCAAACCCAATCCCTCCATCCCTCAAACCTAACCATCCCGAAACCATCCCTTAACTCAAACTCAACCCCAACCATCCCTCAAACCTAACCCTAACATCCCGAAACCCAAACTCAACCCCAACTCAAACCCCAAACCACAGCAACCACCAAACCCCAACCATCTCTCAAACCCAACCCTAACCATCCCTCAACCCAAACCCCCCCTAACCCAAACCATCCCTCAACCCAAACCAAACCATCCCTCAACCCAAACCATCCCTCAACCCAAACCATCCCTCAACCCAAACCATCCCTCAACCCAAACTCCCCACCCCAAACCAAAAACCCCTCTCTCAAACCCCAAAAACCCACACCCTAATTATTAACCCCAACCATCCTCAACCCAAACCCAAACCCCAACCCCTAAAAACCAAAAAAACCCTCAAAAAAAATCCTCCCTCAACCCAAAACCCAACTCCCTCAACCAAACCCCTCCCAACCCAACCAAAGGCAAAAAAAACCCAACCCTAAATCAAAGTTTCAACCCAAACCCAAACCATCCCTCAACCCAAACCCAAGACCCAACAAACCCAACCCCATCCCTCAACTCAAAAACTCAACCCCAACCATTCCTAAACACAACCAAACCATTCCTCAACCCAAACCCAACCCTAACCATCCCTCAACTCAAACCCAACCCTAATCAAACTCCCTCCTCAAACCCAAACCAAACCCTAACCAACTCCCTCAACCCAAATCCCAACCAAACCTCCCTCAACCAACCCCAACCATCCCTTAAACCATCAAACCAATAATAACCCAAACCCCAATCCCAAACCCTAACCCTCAAACCCAAACCCCCGCAAACCCCCTAACCCCCTCAACCCTCCCAAACCCAAACCCCAACCAAACCATAACCCCAACCCCAAACCATCCCAAACCAATCCCTCAACCCAAACCCCCTAAACTAACATCCCTCAACCCAAACTTAAAACCCCAAACCATCCCTCAACCCAAACCTCAACCCCAACCATCGCCCCAACCTCAATAAACCCAAAACCGAAGCCCCCCAAACGGAAAACGCCACAAAAAAAAAGACCCCAAAATAAGGAACGCCTCAACCCAACCCAAAACCATCCCTCAACCCAAAAAATAACCCAAAAAATCTCCTCAACCTCAAACCCCTCCCACCCACCTCCCGAACCCCAAAACAACCCTAACCCAAACCCCTAACCAGCCCCCCCACCCGAATACCTCCCCACAAACCACCCCCGCCCAACCCATTTCCTAACCCCGCCCGTTTAGCCCCCTAACCACCCCTAGCATCAACCCAGCCCCACCCCTACTTCCACCCCCCGCCGCCGGTCAACAAAACCCCTACCCACCCAAACCATTCCTCAACCCAAACTCCAAACCTCAATCATCCCTCAACCCAAACCCAACCATCCCTCAACCCAAACCCAAACCAATCCCTCAAACCCCCTAACCACCCTCAACTAACCCCAACCATCAACCCAACCCAAACCCAAACCAACCCTCCCTCAACCCAAACCTCCCTCAACCTCAACCCAAACTTAACCAAACTTAACCCTTAACCCTAACCCTAACCATTCCTCAACCCAAACAAACCCAAACCATCCCTCAACCCAAACTCAAACCGAATCATCCCTCAACCCAAACTTAACCCCAACCATCCCTCAACCCAAACCCAAACCATCCCTCAACCCAAACTTAACCCCAACCATCCCTCAACCCAAACCCCAACCATCCCAACCATCCAACCCAAACCCAAACCATCCCTCAACCCAAACCCAAACCCAAACCAAACCTCCCTCAACTCAAACGCAAACCAACCAAACCTCCCTCAAACCTAACCCTAACCATCCCTCAATCAAATTCCAAACCATCCCTCAACTCAAACCCTAACCCAAACCCTCAAACAACCCCAACCAACTCAACCTCCCTCAACCCAAACCCAAACCATCCCTCAACCCAAACGGAACCTCAACCCCAACCAACCATCCATCCCTCAACCCAAACTCAACAAAAACCCAACCCAAAACTCCCCATCAAACCCCAACCCTCCATCCCTCAACCCCAAATCCCAACCCACCAAACTCCCCAAACTCAACCCAACCCCCAAACTCAACCCAACCCAAACCCAAACCAACCCTCCCAAAAACCCCCTTCCCAACCCAAACCCCCCTCCCCCCCAACCATCCCTCAACCCAATCCCAAACCATCCCTCAAACTCCCAACCCAACCCTACAACCCTCCACTCAACCTCCCCGCAAACCCCAAACCATCCCTCCCAACCCAATACCCCCCAACCATCCCTCACCCACCCCATCCCTCAACCTCCGCAACCCAAACTTCTCACCGCCCCTACCCAAAACCCCATCCCTCACCCCTCATCCCACACCCAAACCACCCCTCCCGCAACCCCCCTCACCCAACCCCAACCATCCTCCACCCAAACCCCAAGCCAGCCCCCCACCAACCCCTTCAATCACCCACCCCCCCAACCCCCTCAACCCCCTCCCCCAACCCCACCCCAACCCCCCCCCACCCAAACCCCACCCCTCGCAACCCACCCCCGCAACCCAAAAACTTCCTCCACCCACCCCCACCCCTCCCTCCCCAACCCAAACCCAAACCCTCATCCCTCAACCCAAACTTAACCCCAACCATCCCTCAACCCAAAACCCAAACCAAAGACTTTCTAGATTTGGAAATCCGCTCCTCCCCAGCAAATAAAAGAGGCCTAAACTAAACAAATCGTGTCGCCTCAAAACAAGTGCTTCGAATGAACTTACTGATTACCTGATATCTCTTTCCCACAGATAAAGTGATGGTTTTGGTTACATGGGCTGTTTTTCCAGTGTCCTGTACCAAGAGACATCTGAGAACAAGTCCCTCGTTCTTCAGCACGATCATTCGGGTTAAAAGCAGCAGCCAAAAGACTCGAGAGGCCATTTCTCATCCAAATAAAATCTGGAGTTTCTCTGGAAAGGAGAAGTAATGATTATAACAATATACACAATAAAAAAAGGCAAATACAAATAACTATCTGCCAATCAATCAATCACATATATTAGAAAATATACTATATATATATATATATATATATATATATATATATATATATATATATATCATATACTCATATATATATATGTATATAATTAAATTGCTTGGTGGCAGCTGTTTACAGTAAATTTTCAGTAAACATTCAATTAATTTATAAGTGAAATGTGTAGCAGCAGTTAAAACAGATGGCAGAAAAGTCTTGCGCATGTAATTAATTATTATTATTATTATTACAGTATTAATCTGCTGTGATTATTGCAAATAACTGCCCGAGATATTACCAGAATATTAAATGCTTTGTTATTGAACCTATAAAACACAACAATCTATTTACACAACAAAATGAAACGACATTATTTTGAGCTTTTCCAGCCGTATGTACCACACAGTTGAATGCAAACATATTAAATACGTTTCTTATTACTGCTACAGCATGAAAATTTCCCTTTTACATGAACTTACATTTACAGCATTTGGCAGACGTTATTATCCAGAGCGACTTGCAAGTGAGCAGTCTAGGGTTAAGGGCCTTTCTCAAGGGCCCAGTAGTGCCAGCTTTGGAACCTGCAATCTTATGGTCCAGAGGCCAATGCCTTAACCACTAAGCTACCACTTAACACAACCCTAAGCCCTAAACTTGGAGACCCAAACATGTTTCAGCAGTAACGGTGTACAATTATGGTGTACGAATATTTCATTACTTTACTTAATTAGAACTTTGGTTTATCTTTACTTTACTGGAGTAATTATTTTTCAGCTGACCCTTACATTTTCACACAATTATCCGTACTCCTATTATTCTATTACTCATATTTCATTTCCACAGGGCACGGTGGTTTAGTGGTTAGCACGTTCGCCTCACACCGCCAGGGTCCGGGTTCGATTCCCGTCTCAGCCATGTGTGTGTGGAGTTTGCATGTTCTCCCCGTGCCTCAGGGGGTTTTTCTCCGGGTTCTCCGGTTTCCTCCCCCGGTACAAAAGCATGCACGGTAGGTTGATTGGCACCTTGGAAAATTGTCCCTAGTGTGTGAATGTGTGTGTGATTGTGTGTGTGTGTGTGTGTGTGTGCCCTGCGATGGGTTGGCATTCCATCCAGGGTGTATCCAGCCTTAATACCCATAGACGCCTGAGATAGGCATCCCCGTGACCCGAGGGAAGATCGGATATAGGGATAGAAAATGAATGAATGAATGAATATTTCATTTCGGCATGTCATCATTAAAAAAAAAAAAACAAAAAACCCGTATCCAGATAAACGCCTCCATCCGGATAGAGTGAATGTGATTGGATGAGATATAAACATATACAATTCCCACACCCTATTGGTTTGTACTCGATCCATCGCAACCTACACAACGACAACAAATCACATCACACTCCAGCGAGGACATAACCAGTGTTGTAGTCAAAAAAAGTCTTAAAAGTGATTCTTTCTCCACTCGTTTATCAAATATATATCTATCTATACTTCTACCGGAGGAATGAATGGGAATACTTTTGACGCCAGTGAAACATCAGTAAAGGTATACCAGCAAATGTGGATTAAGCATGACATGATCACAAACTTATTGGTGTTCATCCCTACATGTCCAGAACACCTTTTTATACATGGTGTACATGGTCTAGTGTAGGAATTTACACTGAATAAAAAGAAAATCAATATTCCTTACAGGAGAAACGAGTCTCCTATGAACTTCAGAACGCCGGGTTTGTCCGCCATGGCGAGATCTCCACCCAGCGTTTTCTGACATTCCGTCCTCGCCGCATGCCACGTCAATGCTGATAAAGACATCCAGTAACAGCGCAAGCCGTCTCGGTCGATCCGAGCTCCGTATGGGCAAAACTCTGTATCTAGTGGATGGAAAATAAGATCTCACAAAGGTCTCCATGATGAATCTTGGATAGATTAAAAAATAATATTAATTAAAAAATAAATGTAAAAAAAAAAATTTTAATAAAAGAATGAATGTATATACACGATGTTGGGGAGAAACGAGTTACATATAACGGCGTTACGTAATTTAATTGCAAAATAAATGTAACATTAATTCGTTTTGGTAACTCATGAGTTATGAAAATGTTAAAGATTACAAATAGGGTTACATGTGAACACTTTCTTTAAAAACATAGGCTATGTTGAATAATATAATAATAATAATAATAATAATAATAATAATAATAATAATAATAATAATAAGGGGCACGGTGGCTTAGTGGTTAGCACGTTCCC
>JACRUU010000015.1:1711224-1716224 GCA_030449085.1 Kryptopterus vitreolus | reverse complement strand
CCATCTTTTTTTAAGCCAATTGTATCTTAAGCTCGTGATCCAGTGCTGATTTATTCACTGAGAAACTCGAGGCGTGTTTGTAAGGGTGGCTGATAGATTTCGCACATGTATTATAAACCACAGAATCCAGACCTTATGGAAATGATGACGCTTCACATGATTTGAGGTATGAATGGATTTACATTCACAGCGACTTAACAAAGGAGAATTTGAGGTTTAAGGGCCTTGCTCAAGGGCCCTTTATAGTGGCAGCCCAGCTTGGTGGTGGTGGGTCTCACACACACACACACACACACACACACACACACACACACACACACACACACAGGAACAGAATATAGAGAGATAAAACACACATACTTCACATCCTGAAGTGACAGTGAACATTTTTTTTTTCCAAAAATGGTGAATTCTGGTAGGGGTGTGCAAACTTTTGAGCACTACAATTGCATACGATATTTATAATATATATTTATTAACTTAGTGTAAAAAAAACAAAAACAAAAGAAACACAGGGAGAATCTCTCAGCAGGTGTAAAATGTCCCTCAGACCATGTCCACGAGTTTAAAGTGGTTCTCCTGCTTTGTGGGGACGACGCTGATGAAGGACTTGTAGAGCACGGCTCCTTTGGGAAGTCTGGGAATAATATCTCTGGCTTCAGGCGCTCCGGGGAAGAGGGATGTAGACTTCTTTGGTGAAGCGGACCGTCCCGTCTTCCAGAGCGTACAAGGTGTTGTTGGTCCCCATGCCCACCTGGTGCAAATAAAGAGGGCAAATTTACATTATTATATAAATATATAAATAGTATATATTACATATAAACCCATTACAAATGCCCCCCCCCCACCCCCCCCACACACACACAAAAGCATAAAACAGACCTGAGGTAGTGTTGAACGATATACCGGAACTAGAAAGGTATTGCGATATCCTGCTTTGAAAACGATACGATTCATCATTTTATTAGTACGGGGATTTAAAAAATGCTGGCTGTAGTTCAGAGTGTTGGACTGCAGAGGGCAGTGTGTGCACATAGTGTGTGCAGACATTTATTTTTATGAACGGATGCACAGCCGATTTTGAAAGCTTAAGCATGAAACTTTGTAAATAATTTATTTATTTATTTTTATTATTATTATTATATTTTTTAAACAAATAATGAATGTAAAATGAATGTTTTGATATTCAAATTTTGTTATTTTGCCACAATATCGATCTGGTATCGGTATCGCGATATTTAACATAGGTATCGTATCGAAGTCATAATTTGGCTATCGTGATAATACCAGCTCAGGGTTCTACAGTTTATAAAAGTCACATTTTTACATTTAAGTAAAAAAAGGTATTCCTTTTGTAAATTATTACAACTGACAAATTATTTATTTTATATAAAAGGTTCAAAACAATTAAATATACACAGATTTAATATTATACATGGTTATCTAAGAATAGAAAATAATAAAATAAAATAAAAAAAACATTTAGAATGCTTAAATTTAGAATGCTTAGAATCTGCTTAAATCCTAAACATAATATATACTTCATGTAAAAACAATAAAAAACATATATTTATATATATATATTTTACATTAATTATAACCTGTACAAATGTCTTACATGAGCTCCAGGGTGCCAGCGCATGAGCCTCTGTGTGGCGAGGATGTTCCCTGCATGTACAAAGTCTCCTGAAAGAATGCAACAGATCAGATAGAGTGAATATACACACAACACACACACACACACACACACACACACACACACACCACACACACGCTGTACCGATTCCTTGATACACATTCATTACAACATCATTAAGGTTAAAGTGCCTTGATATATCGTTTAGTCCCATTTAAACAAAACACGGCGTTACCAACGTTGTGTTCTGTGGACGGTGTGACAGTGAGATGAGATACCTGAAGAATGAAACCCCCCAGTCCCCTAATAATATATATATATATATATACTATATATATATATATATATGGATATATATATATATACATACATACATATATGTGTCTCCACTCTCATACTGGTACACACATTAACACACACACACAGTGTGTGTGTCCAGACACACATGTCACGGACGTGTGTGGCCCCCGCATACAGGAAATACACACGTGGACACAAACACAGGGTACCATTAGATAGAATAAAGACACAACCCACACATATATCGAATATATAATGATATATTAGTATAATATAAATTCGTATAGATGTATGAACCAAGGATAAGATAATAGTGTGGGGGGGGGTGGAGAGACAGTATATGATACAAAAATAAAGAAACACATAAACACAGGCATACATACATGGAAACATACACACACACACATATAATAGAAGAATATATAGAGATTATATAGATATATATATATATATATATATATATATATATATATATAGGGTAGTGTGTGGGTGTGTGGTGTGTGTGTGGGTGTGTGGTGTGTGTGTCACATACACATATATATATATATATATATATATATATATATCATATATATATATATATATATATATATATATATATTTATATTATTATTATATTATATATATTATAAATGTGTGTGTGTGTGTGTGTGTGTGTACACACACTCTCAGAGAGAGCACAGTTGTAATCGAGTATTAAACTAATGCTTATGCCATCCTTCCTTAGCAGAAATAACAGCCTTATACACTCTGGACACTTCGTTTCCCTGAATGTTCTTCATCTTTGATTTCTTGTTCATCTCAGAGCAGTTCATTAGGATTTCCAGTTTCGCTCCAGTTTCATTTCTAAATAACGCTTACAGAGCTTCATCGTCTGTGTGTATAGTGATTGTAGGGATGCGTCTAAATATTTTCAGATTTACCGTCCTGTTTCTTGAAGCCGTATCTGTGACCCGGACTTTTCCCTCCCAGGTTCTTGCTGCTGCCTCCAGACTTTTTAGAAGCAGGTCTGCATGAGAGCACAGCTGGTGTCTGACAGGAGACGAGGAAACCTGCAACACTGCACAAACACACACACACACACACACACACACACACACACACACACACACGTGTGCATAATGTTATACAAATTATTTATTACAGATATAACTCAGGTATATCATATTCTGAACTGAAAAAGATATACACATGCACTGGCAAACTTGACACTTTTCAGCCCTTATACAGAACGACTTAAAACTGGGGGTTAAGCGCCCCCTAGTGGCAGCTTGGTGGTACTGGGATTTGAATCTGACCCCTTCTGGTCCGGAGCCCAATGCCTTACCCACTGAACTCCCACCTCCCAAAGTGAAAATGTAAGCCAATATCTTGTTATATTTTGAGACATTTCTTTGCAGTGAAATTATTTTTTTGGTATAATTATCATTGTATTAATTATGTGTGTGTGTGTGTGTATTTTTCCAACATCAAAATATAACCTGTGCTCCCTGTTTGCTATAGTTACATATGCACTGTACTAGAGACCCGACGCAAATGAGTGCGGTTCAGGACAAGATATGATGGTTATTATTATCCTGCAAAATGGGTCTTAAAAAAAATGATATAAATGTGTATATATTAAAAAAAAAAACAAATAAACTTGTGAATCTACTGCAAAAAGCAATAAATAAATGCTAAAATAAATTATATACAGGCACAAGGTTGGGAGCGACTTAAATTTTGCCTGCCGGAGAAAATAACATATTTATGCACAAACGAGGGCGGGGCAAAACTTAAATATTGCGGGAGGGAGAGGGACAAAATAGCATATATTTTTGTGGGAATGGGACAAAAACCTGTGGGAGAGCCGGACGTATTTTTCCCCTACGCTGTACAATGACTCACCACTATATAAAACTTATAAACTTATATATACACTTTAAGCACACATGCATTCGCTGACAATTCACACCTTTCGTTCATTTATCTACCACCATCTGCAATTGTGTATTTCTATTATATTGTATTCTAGAGTAGGTGCACGGTGGTTTAGTGGTTAGCACGTTCGCCTCACACCACCAGGGTCCGGGTTTGATTCCCGATTCGACCATGTGTGTGTGTAGTTTGTGCATGTTCTCCCCGTGCCTCAGGGGTTTTTTCTCCGGGTTCTCCGGTTTCCTCCCCCAGTCCAAAAACATGCACGGTAGGTTGATTGGCACCCTGGAAAATTGTCCCCACACCCCCTTCCGCCCTATGCAATTAGAAATTTTACAATTATGAAATTTAATGCTGCTGTAACAACAAAGTATATCAAAGTCTGTATTAAGATTTACTTCTCTGTTATTTGTCAATTAGGATACCGATTTAGTATCAATACCCACGTGTGACATTCTGGAACCATACCTAATATACGGATTTTTCCAGAAAGGCTATATTAAAATAATAATAATAATAATAAAAAAAAAAAAAAAAAAAAAAAAAAACAATGCACGAAACAAATGCATAAAACACATAAGATTTATTACTCGTACCTTCATTCTCACTGTATGAAATCCCTACCCTTCCTCTATTACATTATTATAACTAAAGTCCTCATAACCAGGATATTAAGGTCAGCTCTGTTTTAATTATAACATATATATAACGCATTATAACCCATATATTATAAACACTACACACTACGCCAACGCGCACATGACTGTATGCAATTTATAACTCCGAACGAGTTTTCACGTGATATAGCAGCTTTAAATCTACATAATTATCTTTTATGTGTGTATTTCAAGTTATTCGGAACGTTGTGTTTGGAGATAAATTGTTTTCAAAACAAACAAACAAACAAACAAACACAAACACTCACCCACTCGAGGTCTCAGCAACAAGGACATGAGCGCGGCCATTTTGAATCACGTGACCCGTCCGTGACGCGTGTAATGTGTATTGTATTCGTATCAAATGTGCTCCTGTATTCAACACACACACACACACACACACACACACACACACACACACACACACACACACACACACACACACACACACACACACACACATATATAAAAATAGCGCAACAGTATATAAA
>JACRUU010000015.1:1701224-1708724 GCA_030449085.1 Kryptopterus vitreolus | reverse complement strand
AAAAAAAAAAATGATTCGGTCGGGCCACTAAGTCTTGTTGTATTACCTTGTTGTTATAAAGGGCTTATAAACAGTTTAAATGCATGAAAACAAGGCTGTGTGATGACTGTACGTAGGATGGCGAGCAGCAGCCGAGCAGGATTCGGCGTCGTCGACAGCGACTCGGACGATTCCGAGCGCCTCCCCGTCGTGATGGATTTCTCCCGAAATACAAAGCCCTCGGCTCGGCCCGCTGGAGGACACGTCCTGACCGTCAGCAGCGAGAGCGAGGACGAAGAGGTTTTCATTCCTCTGGCTGTCAGGCTGAAACAGAAGGTCGCGAAGGGCCCGAGCGAGAGTCAGCGGTCGTCGTGTGCGCAGCAGAACGAGAAGCCCAACGAAACGGGTTTTGGCGTCTCCGAGCACAATCCGCGGGGCGGGAAAGTCGGGAACGCTGCGGAGGACGAGCGCGGGATCCGGAAGCGCAAACGCACGGCGGAGGAGATTGAGGCGAGCAGAGAGGAGGCCCTGCGCAGGAAAGCCGAGCGAGAGAAACAGAACGGAGAAAGAGAGCGAATCAGGATGGAGAAGAAAGCGATGACGGAGGCGGTGAAGGCCACGAGGCCGGACGAGTGCATCAAACACATTGTGGCGGTGGTGGATCCCGGTAGGTGGCGCCATTTCAAGCATGGTTACGCAGTGTACAGGTCGACTGATTGATCGGTTCTGTCGATTAATCGGTCCTGATTATTGATTGCGGGAATTATCGTCTAGAATCCATAGGGATAGTTTTTCCTGGTTGCATTATACAGCATGAGAGCGCCCTCTAGAGGCGAATTACTGTTTATTTGGATTTTTTTTTTGTTCATTTTTGATGTAACTCTCTTTATTGATTTTCTTTTTTCCCCTCTCAGTATTTATTTTAAAAAAGTATATATTTTTATTTATATAATTTATCACATTTTCATGAATTTTTGCTTAATTTTTGATGTAACTTTTTATTGATTTCCTTTTTGTTCACTTTAAAAAAATGTTTACCTCTCAATATTTATTATTAAAAATAATATATTTTTATTTGTATCATTTATCACATTTTAATGATTTTTTAGTTAATTTTATACGTGACTTTTTTTTATTAATTTTTTCATCTTTTATTCCCTCTCAACATTTATATAAAAAATATATTTGTATTCATATAATTTATCATATTTTCATTATTTTTTGCACATTTTTGATGTAACTGTTTTATTGTTTCCTTTTTTTTCACATTTTCATCTTTTTTTTCCCTCTCAATTTTTATTGATATAATTAATATATTTTTATTAATTTCATTTATCTTATTTCATGATTTTTTTTTGTTAATTTTTGATGTAACTGTTTTTATTGATTTCCTTTTTACATCTTTCCCTCCCCCCCCTCTCAATATTTATGTAAAAAAATTATATATTTCTATTTATATAATTTATCATATTTACCTGATTTTTTTTGTTAATTTTTAATGTAATTAATTTCTATTGATTTTTCCTTTTTTTTCACTTTTTCCTCTTTTTTTCTCTCTCAAGATTTATTATTAAAATTAACATATTTGTATTTATATTATGTATCATATTTCCATGATATATTTATTTATTTATTTTCAGAAAGTTTTCCAGTGCATTTTGGAAGAGTATGAAAAAGTATTAATATCGTAATATAGTATTAATAAAATACTGTGCACCGAACGTGGTTTGGTTTTAGTATTAATTTGAGAGAATGAATTAGAAATTAATATTTTATATTAATTACATTTTATAATATAATCAGAGATTGTGTGTGTGTGTGTGTGTGTGTGTGTGTGTGTGTAGGCCTGTTACAGATGGAAGGTGGTGGTGATCTCCTGACCTCACTGCACACGATGGGATGCAGCTGTGCCATTGAAAAGCAGCCGCTGCCACGGAGTGTGTCCTGGGTTAGACGCACAACCTGTCCCCAGGTACACACACACACACACACACATGGTACAAGCATCCACAACTATTGATATGGCGTTGGATGCTAGCGTGGTAGTGCTAAGTACATGCTAGCACGTCATCTTACTGCTAGTTGGTACAAGATAATTCCAGTATCGGACTTTCCTAATCCGCGTTTACCACGCTAATCCACTCACACTTCCTAAATTTCCCCATGAATTACACCTACTATCTGCGCATTCACAACAGGTACGATCTCCTCACTATAT
Source organism: Kryptopterus vitreolus (assembly GCA_030449085.1). Classification (NCBI taxonomy): domain Eukaryota; kingdom Metazoa; phylum Chordata; class Actinopteri; order Siluriformes; family Siluridae; genus Kryptopterus; species Kryptopterus vitreolus. The sequence goes on along the minus strand of JACRUU010000015.1, from coordinate 1,706,527 downwards.
TAGCGTATATTACCGTATGGAACCTTACGCAAGCGCATCGCATTCCCAAATCCGTATTACTGCAATAAAGCGCATTTTTACTGAACGCAATAAAGCGCTTCCGTATAACCTAAACACCGTATCACCAGTTTATATGGAAAAGCAACCGGAACACAATTCTTAAAGGAGCCACGTCCCATATTTTACACTTCAAACCAACACTAAACAAAGTAACATTGTAATTAACAAGAAATTATTATTAAAAGAATAAATCAATAAAAAGTCATCAATAATTTTATTAGATTTTCAAAGAAATTGTTATAATTATACTGCGCGATTTAATGTAAGATTAAAGATAACTCGTGGCGATTAATCGCGATTAATTTTTTCAATCTGTTGACATCCCTATATATTATATTTTTAATAGTGTGCTATAATGATTTTGCTTTAGTTGGTATTTTATATGCTGCTGTTCTGAAATTCGCCTGTAGGCGGCAGTGTTTACCAAATTGATGTAAAACCTTTTTTTGGTTACTTTTTGATGCAACGGTATTACGATTATTTATTTGTTATTATGATGATGATGATTATTATTATTGTTATTTATATATTTTTTTATCGTGAGACTGGTTATTTGTCAGCTATGACTGGTTATAAGCACTAAGATAGGCGAGCAGCGTTGCGCGTACCGAATCAAGCGTTTCACTTTTACTACACATCCCATAATATGTTTCGTTCCCAGACGGGAGAAACGCTGTCACTGCACGAACCTCTCGCGGTGATCCAGGTCCCGGTGGACGAATTCGTCGGCATGGTTCACGTCTCCACACAGGTGAGCAGCGCTGCTCTCTCGTTACCGCTAACGAGCCCGTTAACTCCCGCCTTCCTTTATTCCCTGATCGAATTACCCCCCCCCCGATTAAACCTTTGTTTCCCGTGTGTCTTTGTTTTCGATGCGCTGCCCCGTGTGGAGAAGAGGAGCGCAGGAGCGAGCCAGCACGGCGTAACCCTGAGCGCCTGGGTGCTCCGTCTCATGGCGAGGAACGCTGAGCGGACTCTCAGTCTCGCCGTGATCGACATGGAGAAATATTTTAAGTGAGTCCGCCGCCATTACAAGAGCGGCCTCTAGAGGCCAGTCACCGACACTGCGTACCGGTCAGTCCGCATTTTCACGCCTTTTTGGCGTCTCGTCGGCAGGAGTCAGAAGTCTAAAGGCGGGCAGAAGTTTCGGGATGCGGTTCTGGGGGACGAGGCGAAGAAGAGGAAGAGGAAGGACACGGCGCAGCCTTCCTGATGTATCTCGGGTGGAGGTGGAGGAGGCACGTCACGCCTTTAATAGCGTTTGTCAATATTTTGATGTTTTTTCGGAGTGACGTTACAGCAGTTGTATACGTTTCCATAGTAACAAATGATAACGAACATAAAGATGATGCACTAAAGGTGACATAAGCCTGTCATAACGCCGATATTTTACTCTTTAGACATTACTGAGAATCATGGGGTTTCTATGAGCGTGCAGAATAACGTAGCCCATCAACAAACTTCACGCCGACGTAAGCCTGACGTAAGGCCGACATAGGGTTGACATAAGACTGTGTGTGTGTGTGTGTGTGTGTGTATGATACAGAGACAGAGATCAGCGGCCGTTTATCTTTAGTTCAAATTTCTAGTGCGTTTTCAGCAACGATTGTCCCCCTTAATTAATATGCGTAAAAGGGTTGTGATGTCATAATGACATTTTCTGTCATTCCGCGTAAACGATAAATGCTAACGGCTGAACGCTAATCGCCTTTTTCTCGTCCGCCAGGCTTTAGTCGACCTCCAGCTGCACGCAGGGGTCCAAGTGCACTTTCACTCGACCTGGAAAGACTTTACTAATTACGTTACCATGACAACCAAGGCAGTAGCTGAAGCGCCGTTCAAGTGAGTGGGTGGCAGGTGTCCATCTCTCTCTCTCTCTCTCTCTCTCTCTCTCTCTCTCTCTCTCTCTCTCTCTCTGAGTGGTTCAGATGGTCTGATGAAGCTGGAGGTCAGACCAGGTCACCGCTCACTGCTGTGTGTGTGTGTGTGTGTGTGTGTGTGTGTGTGTGTGTGTGTGTGTGTGTGTGTGTGTGTGTGTGTTTAAGGCGAGAGCGAGACCAGACGGGCTTTAGTTTTTGTCTGGAGAGCGAGTGGGCAGGTGGTCAGAAGGTGGATCGTGCAGGGAAAGGACTCCTGCAGGCGTGGAAGAGGCAGATCCAGCAGCTGAACCGCGTCAGCGCAGACATGGCCGCAGCCATCCTCAGCACCTTCCCCTCTCCTCAACTCCTTATTCAGGTGAACAGACACTTCATAACACTGTTACGTCGGTGTTGCGCAACCCGATACGTCGCCTGCTCCAGGGACACGATGGCAGATGAACTGTCGATATGTAGCGAACAGAAGCGTTGCACAATCCCTCTTTATTACACTGTTCGTAACACTACATGTAAACTTCATAACGCCTTAATGACAGCAGACATGCTGCAGAGATTTATACTGATGAATGTGAGTCTCACAGTATATAGGTTAAGTTTACATTGTACACGCTAAAATGCGTTAATAAGGCTGGCGTCAGGTTATGACGCTTTCTAAGCAAATGAACTATCTGCTATACCGGCTTTTTTGCTGACATAAAGCCGACACAAGGCTGACGTAGTGCTGACATGAGACTGATGCAAAGCCGACGCAAGGCTGATTTAAAGCGGACACAACGTTGACGCAAAGCTGACATAGCTCTATCTGCTATGACCTACAGCTCCATCAGACAATTCCCTGACTCATAAGGCTGATGTAAAGCTGACATAAGTCTGTAATAATCTTACATAAAGCTGAAGCAAGTCTGACGAAGATGACATAAGGCTGTAATAAGCTTACATAAAGCTGAAGGAAATCTGAAAAGTTGGCATGAGATTGACGTGAAGTTGACATAAGGCTGTTCGAAAGCGTACATAAGGCTGACTTAAGGCCAATTCAAGGCTGACATAAGTGTGACTTTTGTCTGTATATTGCATACCATGTCAGTCAAACTCTTTGATGTTTTTTTAAAACCCACACACGCAGTGAGAGAGATTATAACACTTATCCAGCACATGCTTATAACCCCCAGGCGTACGCGCGCTGCAGGACAGAGCGCGAGAAAGCGGCGCTGCTATCCGACGTTCTGATTCGCCGAGGGGAAGGAGTGACGTCAACCACTCGCAGGATCGGCCCCGAACTCTCCAAGCGGATCTTTCTGCTGATGATGTCATCGGACCCCCAGCAGACCCTGGATTCCGTGTAAACACACAGTGATGACGTTTCCTTTCATTCCTCTTTTTTTTTCCTCTTTTATCGTCTATTTGTTTTTTTTATCCCTTTGTTTTTATGTAAATAATAAATATTTTTTCTCTCAGTCAAGTGTGAATGTGATCAGATCATCATCTACACCTTCACTCTCACTCTCTCTGTTTCTCTCTCACTCTCTCTCTCTCACTCGCTCTGTTTCTCTCACTCATTCTCTCACTCGCTCTGTTTCTCTCGCTCACTCTCACTCTCTGTTTCTCTCTCACTCGCTCTGTTTCTCTCACTCGCTCTCTCACTCTCTCTCACTCGCTCTGTTTCTCTCGCTCACTCTCACTCTCTGTTTCTCTCTCACTCGCTCTCTTTCTCTCACTCGCTCTCTCACTCTCGCTCACTCACTCTGTTTCTCTCACTCGCTCTCTCTCTCACTCTTTCTCTCTCTATCTGTTTCTTTCACCCTCTCTCTCTCTCTCTCTCTCTCTCTCTCTTCTCTGTTTCTCTCTCACTCACTCTTTCTCTCACTCTCTCTCACTCACTCGCTCTCTCTCTCTGTTTCTCTCACTCACTCTCACTCTGTTTCTCTCTCTCACTTGCTATCGCTTGCTCTTTCTCTGTTTCTTTCACTCGCTCTCACTCTCTCTCTCTCTCTCTCACTCGTTCAGAGAGAAAGAGAGAAAAGGGGTAGAGAGAGAACGAGTGAGAGAGAGAGCGGGTGAAAGAAACAGAGATCTCCATCTGTTTCTTTCACCCGCTCTCTCTCTCTCTCACTCGTTCTCTCTGTTTCTCTCTCTACCTCTTTTTCTCTCTTACTCTCGCTCTCTCTCTCTCACTCGTTCTCTCTCTCTGTTTCTCTCTACCTCTTTTTCTCTCTTTCTCTCACTCTCTCTCACTCACTCGCTCTCTCTCACTCTGTTTCTCTCTCTCACTTGCTATTGCTCTCTCTTTCTCTGTTTTTCTCAGTCTCTCTCTCTCACTCGTTCTCTATCTATCTCTGTTTCTTTCACCCGCTCTCTCTCACTCGCTCTCACTCTCTCTGTTTCTCTCTCACTCACTCGCTCTCTGTTTCTCTCACTCTCTCTCTCACTCACTCTCTCTCTCTCTGTTTCTCTCACACACTCTCACTGTGTTTCTCTCTCACTTGCTATCGCTCTCTCTCTCTCTGTTTCTCTCTCTACCTTTGTTTCTCTCTTACTCTCTCTCTGTTTCTCTCACTCACTCACTCGCTCTCTCTCTGTTTCTCTCACTCACTCTCACTCTGTTTCTCTCTCTCACTTGCTATCGCTCTCTCTTTCTCTGTTTCTCTCACTCTCTCTTTCACTCGTTCTCTCTATCTCTGTTTCTTTCACCCGCTCTCACTCTCTCTGTTTCTCTCTCTACCTGTTTCTCTCTCACTCGCTCTCACTCTCTCTGTTTCTCTCTCTCTTTCTGTTTCTCTCACTCACTCTCTCTCACTCGTTCTCTCTCTATCTCTGTTTCTTTCACCCGCTCTCTCTCTCTCGCTCTCTCTCTTTCTCTCTCACTCTCTTTTTCTCTCTCTTTCTCTCTCTCACTCACTCTCTAGCTCTGTCACTCACTCTCTCTGTCACTCGCTCTCTCTGTTTCTCACTCTCATCTATCTATCTATCTATCTATCTATCTATCTATCTATCACTTCTTTCTCTTTCCCGTCTATCCATCCCTTCTTTCTGTGTTGTTCTCTCTACCTTTCCTTTCCTCTCATATCTCTCTTGCTCCATTTCCCTCTCACCTCTTTCTTTCTCTTTCCCTCTCTTATTCCAGTCCTCTCTTTCTCTGCCCCTTTTCTCTCTTTCTTTACTTTTACTCTGATGTTCTCTCTGATGTTCTCCCGCTTCCCCCCTTTATCTCTCTCTCCCTTAATTTGCTTCTTGCTTTCTCTCTCGTTCTCATCTGTGTTTTTTTCTCTTCACACACTCTCACTCCTCTTACCCGCTCCCCCTACCTTCTCTCTCTCTCTCTCTCTCTCTCTCTCTCTCTCTCTCTCTCTCTCCATTGCGTGTCATTGT
>JACRUU010000015.1:1683724-1696224 GCA_030449085.1 Kryptopterus vitreolus | reverse complement strand
CGCCTCCGAACCTTTCTCAAAAGTCTTACTTTTCTCGGTGTATCATTCTATTTGCACATTCACTTTAAATCTGTCACTTGTTTCTAGTGACATTTTGCTCAGAAGGACTTTTACTCGCAAGACATATTTTCTAGAAATACACTTTTATTTCCTTTCTTAGATTTCAGTTTTTGCAATGCGACGTGACTAAACTTCATCATTCATTCATTCATTCATCTTGTACCGCTTTATCCGATCTTCCCTCGGGTCACGGGGAGTCTGTGCCTATCTCAGGCGTCTATGGGCATTAAGGCAGGATACACCCTGGATGGAATGCCAACCCATCGCAGGGCACACACACACACACACACACACACACTCACATTCATACATTAGGGACAATTTTCCAAGGTGCCAATCAACCTACCGTGCATGTTTTTGGACCGGGGGAAACCGGAGAACCCGGAGAAAAACCCCCTGAGGCACGGGGAGAACATGCAAACTCCACACACACATGGCCGAGACGGGAATCGAACCCGGATCCTGGAGGTGTGAGGCGAACGTGTTAACCACTAAGCCACCGTGCCCCACACGTGACTAAACTTCATTCATTCATTCATTCATCTTCTACCGCTTTATCCGATCTTCCCTCGGGTCACGGGGAGCCTGTGCCCATCTCAGGCGTCTATGGGCATTAAGGCAGGATACACCCTGGATGGAATGCCAATCCATCGCAGGGCACACACACACACACACACACACACACACACATTCATACACTAGGGACAATTTTTCCAAGGTGCCAATCAACCTATCATGCATGTTTTTGGACCGGGGGAAACCGGAGAACCCGGAGAAAAACCCCCTGAGGCACGGGGAGAACATGCAAACTCCACACACACATGGCCCGAGACGGGAATCGAACCCGGATCCTGGAGGTGTGAGGCGAACGTGCTAACCACTAAACCACCGTGCCCCACACGTGACTAAACTTATCTCTAGAAAAAATGTCTTGTTTTTTTCCCCCCCATGAAAGATAAAAAGTCTTAAAAACCCCGTTGCAGAATTACACTATAAAGTACAAAAAAATTCTCCTTGGCGATTAAACTCCTTTTGAGCCAAAGTGCAAGAATGAAGTCAATGTACTTTAGAACGTTGTGCTAATTTTAAGACTAAAACTGCAACGAAAAGTTCCTCTATGAAGAATCTTATGAAAGGATCCAACTTTGTGTTTATAAAGCCTTAAAGGAAGGTAACAGCTCAGTCGGAGGAAGGATCTCCTATAGAGCTGTAAACGCTGTGGAAGGAGAATGAATGTGACTGAACCCCAGGTCTCCTCACCAACATCTGCACTAGAACCCCTGTGCCTGAGGAAGCACCAAAATCACTTTCCAGACTGCTGTGGTACGTCTTCCCACAAGACCAGAGGTTCGTATACATGTGACTGTAGAACCAAAAAGACTGTTGTTCAAAAGGACACGTTCTCACCTAATGGCCAAAAACATGTACAAACAAACAATCCAAACAAAATGTATTAATGTCCCACTTTTGTAGACGGAGTCTCCAGTGTCGGAAACCTCCTGCCAAGCTTTTCCACCACAGCAACATTTGGTTTTCCGATCAGCATGGATTTGCTTTTTGTTGCTTTAAATGGAAAGAAGAGACTGGTAATAGAACAGATGTTTATACAACGTACCTCCAGATGTGCCTTTACGGGAAAGTATTCACCTCTGCTTTACTTTCGCAATATGAAGAGTTTATGTATATTCGTCTTATGGCGAGAGAGAGAGAGAGTCTCTAGAGAGTTGGGATTTGTCAAGGCTGGAAACGTTCCATGGGAATGAACAGGAATATATGGTAGTTAATGGGAATTGAGCATTAGTGTCAGTATCTAAAACATTGTTTATGTTTGTCCAGCAACAATGGCTTGTTTTTTTTTGTGTACATTTACAGAATTTGGCAGAAATCAAGGGATAAGGGCCTTGCTCAGGGGCCCACTAGTGGCAGCTTGATGGTGGTGGTGGTGCCGGTGGTGGTCTTCTGGTCCAGAGGCCAACACTGGGATACCACCTCCCCCGGTGTATGCTATTGGGCACCATAATAATAATAATAATAATAATAATAATAATAATAACAATAATAATAACAATCGAATATCAATAATAATCCAATCCGCTATATCCGATCTTCCCTCGGGTCACGGGGAGTCTGTGTCTATCTCAGGCGTCTATGGGCATTAAGGCAGGATACACCCTGGATGGAATGCCAACCCATCACAGGACACACACACACACACTCACACACATTCATACACTAGGGACAATTTTCCAAGGTGCCAATCAACCTACCGTGCATGTTTTTGGACTGGGGGAGGAAACCGGAGAACCCGGAGAAAAAACCCCCCTGAGACACGGGGAGAACATGCACAAACTCCACACACACACACATGGCCGAGACAGGAATCGAACCCGGACCCTTGCGGTGTGAGGCGAACATGCTAAGCGCTAAGCCACAGTAGCCCCCCACCCAAGTTGAAAATGTCATTTTTAAATCTGGATTCCTGTGCATGTGTGCCATCTTATGACTAAACAAAGTGTTGGTATTTATGTTTGTATATGATTGTTTACATTCTACACACTTCCAATTCATTCCCATAAATTTACATTTACATTTGCGGCATTTAGCAGACGCCCTTATCCAGAGCGACTTACAACTGAGCAATTGAGGGTTAAGGGCCTTGCTCAAGGGCCCACTAGTGGCATCTTTGTGGTGGTGGGGTTTGAACCCATGATCTTCCGGTCCAGAGTCCAACACCTTAACCACTGGGCTACCACCCCCCAAATTCCTGGTCTGTTTCCAACTTGGATTATTCCCAAGATTCCCCAGATGATGTTTCCATGGAAAGTTTCCAGAAACTTGCCACGGATTTGCAACACAAGTCACATCACGTATAAAGACTCACCTTAGACCTCATTGTTTTGGCATTCTTCTTTCTGCCTTTGTTTGTTTCTTCAGGGTGCTTTTTCTTCATCAGTTTTAGCCAAAAACAGGCGGAAGAAGCAACAACAGGTATAAAAAATTCAGAATAACATCAGAATAACATCAGAATAACATCAGAATAACGGTTAATAAAAGTTACATTGATTTCAGTAATTCATCTGTGAAACTTGTATATTAAAGCCTTTGGTTCTTTTAATTGTTTTGATTTTGGCTCACATTTATCATTTAAGTCCCACCAATTCACTCTCTCAAAACAATTATAATGCTTCATAAGCCCAATAAAACATGTTGGCATTATGCTCTTTTACTGTACTCATTACTTGGTAGGGACTCTCGCTCTAGATAAGGGCGTCTGCCATAGCTGTACATGTAACTTCATTTTTGATTGGGAAGGTGGGAGATCAGTGGTTAAGACATGGACCCAGAAGATCGCAGGTTCAAATCCCACCACCACCAAGCTGCCATTAGTGGGCCCTTGAGCAAGGCCCTTAACCCTCAGGTATAAGTCGCTCTGGATAAGGGCGTGTGCCAAATGCCGTGAATATCAAATACGCTTTTTGCTTGTGCGATTCAGCACTGGATCTCCACAACCGTGTCAAAATAGTGACCTTTTAGCTGGATCTTTATCTCTGAGAAAAGCTTGAGGTCTGCAGGAGCCAAAGCTGGCACATTGGCACTTTGCCTACAAATGTTTGTGAGTGGTGTGGAGCTGCCACTAGTGGGCCCTTCAACAAGGCCCTTAACCCTCAATGGCTCAGTTGTAAGTCGCTCTGGATAAGGGCGTCTACCAAATGCTGTACATGGAACTTCATTTTTGATTGGGAAGGTGGGAGATCAGTGGTTCAGGCATTGGTCCAGAAGATCGCAGGTTCAAATCCCACCACCACCAAGCTGCCACTAGTGGGCCCTTGAAACAAGGCCCTTAACCCTCAATGGCTCAGTTGTAAGTCGCTCTGGATAAAGGCGTCTGCCAAATGCTGTACATGAAACTTCATTTTTGATTGGGAAGGTGGGAGATCAGTGGTTCAGGCATTGGTCCAGAAGATCGCAGGTTCAAATCCCACCACCACCAAGCTGCCACTAGTGGGCCCTTGAGCAAGGCCCTTAACCCTCAATGGCTCAGTTGTAAGTCGCTCTGGATAAAGGCGTCTGCCAAATGCTGTACATGTAACTTCATTTTTGATTGGGAAGGTGGGAGATCAGTGGTTCAGGCATTGGTCCAGAAGATCGCAGGTTCAAATCCCACCACCACCAAGCTGCCACTAGTGGGCCCTTGAGCAAGGCCCTTAACCCTCAATGGCTCAGTTGTAAGTCGCTCTGGATAAAGGCGTCTACCAAATGCTGTACATGGAACTTCATTTTTGATTGGAAAGGTGGGAGATCAGTGGTTCAGGCAGTGGACTCTGGACCAGAAGATGGACCACTATTGGGCCCTTGAGCAAGGCCCTTAACCCTCAGTTATAAGTCGCTCTGGATAAGGGCGTCTGCAAATTCCGTGAATATCAAATACGCTTTTTGCTTGTTCGATTCAGCACTGGATCTCCACAACCGTGTCAAAACAGTGACCTTTTAGCTGGATCTTTATCTCTGAGAAAAGCCCGAGGTCTGCAGGAGCCAAAGCTGGCAAAACGTTTGTGATCGGTGTGGAGAAGCAAAGTTCCTGTTAAATGGTTTCTATTTTAGTATAAGCACATGCCGAAGTGTTTGAAATGATCGTACAGTTTTATTTCAATTTTTTAAAATGCATGTCAGATATATGTCAGATATAACGATCAACATCAATATTCGTATATCGTTATAAGCAGCTATAAACAGTGTTTGCCACGTTAGGCTTTCGATCTGTCTTTTCTTACATTTATAAATAGTTTGAGATCTTTTCAGGTATAAAAATTTGCATCGTTTGTTTATTTTTTTTGTTTGGAAAGAGACACCTTTAAATAAACTTTATGTACTGCTAAATATAAATAGCATAGCTAAACAAATAACATACCAACTAGTAAGTGTTTGTTACGCGCCTTTGTATTTGGATCACCATAATTGCTTATATTATGAATTTTTATAGCGTTTAATAAACCGTTTGACTTTTCAATCGGATGTAAAACATTTCTTTGCTCTGTTTTTGCCCTCAAGTGTAGACTACATGCGAAATCATTTAGCAGGAAGTAATTCAGTGCTGTTAGCTAATGAGACTTAAAGCTGCAACCTGCCTAATTATTTCATTAGATCATAAGCGCTTGAGTGGTTCGCACGTGGATTTTTAATTGCGCTGTGTTCCCGAGAAGCCACAAAGGTCACAGAGTAACATACTACACTTGGCAATCAAGATGCGAAGCTCTTTACTGCACTACTAAACTCTAAATTAGAGATGTTATCAATCAATCCATCAGTCAAGAAGTCAGTCAGCCAATAAACAAAACAACCAACCAAATAAGCGATCAATAAGTCAGTCAAGCAACATACCAATTAACCAAATCGACCAACTAACAAACCAATCAAATCAACCAATTCCCAAAATTAACCAATGTACAAACCAACCATACAAAATAATCAAACCACCAACTAAATAAACCAACCAATTCCTCAATGTAACCAATTAACCAACCAACTAAACAATTCCCCAAATTCTCCAACATACCAATTGACTGACCAACCAACCAAACAATGTTAAACAATGTACAAACCAACCAAACAAAAACATTCTCCAAATTAACCAATGTACAAAACCAACCAAGTCAATCAGTAAGTCAGTCAAGCAACATACCAACCAACCAAATCGACCAACGAATAAACCAATGTTCAATATTAATAATCTAACCAATCAAATCAACCAATTCCCCAAATTAACCAATGTACAAACCAACCAAATAAACCAACCAATTCCCCAAAGTAACCAATTAACCAGCCAAACAATTTTAAACAATGTACAAACCAACCAAACAAAAACATTCTCCAAATTAACCAATGTACAAAACCAACCAAGTCAATCAGTAAGTCAGTCAAGCAACATACCAACCAACCAAATCGACTAATAAACCAATTTACCATATTAATAAACCAACCAATCAAATCAACCAATTCCCCAAATTGACCAATGTACAAACCAACCAATTCCCCAAAGTAACCAATTAACCAACCAACTAAACAATTCCCCAAATTCTCCAACATACCAATCGACTGACTAACCAACCAAACAATGTTAAACAATGTACAAACCAACCAAACAAAAACATTCTCCAAATTAACCAAAGTCAATCAATAAGTCAGTCAAGCAACATACCAACCAACCAAATCGACCAACGAATAAACCAATTTCCCATATTAATAATCTAACCAATCAAATCAACCAATTCCCCAAATTAACCAATGTACAAACAAACCAAATAAACCAACCAATTCCCCAAAGTAACCAATTAACCAGCCAAACAATGTTAAACAATGTACAAACCAACCAAACAAAAACATTCTCCAAATTAACCAATGTACAAAACCAACCAAGTCAATCAGTAAGTCAGTCAAGCAACATACCAACCAACCAAATCGACTAATAAACCAATTTACCATATTAATAAACCAACCAATCAAATCAACCAATTCCCCAAATTGACCAATGTACAAACCAACCAATTCCCCAAAGTAACCAATTAACCAGCCAAACAATGTTAACCAATGTACAAACCAACCAATTCCCCAAAGTAACCAATTAACCAACCAACTAAACAATTCCCCAAATTAAACAATCTACAAACCAACCAAACAAATCAACCAACAAAGACATTCTCCAAATTAACCAATATACAAAACCAACTAAGTCCATCAATAAACCGAACCAACCAATTCACCAAATATACAAATCCACCACCAATGAAATTAACCAACCAACCCAAGTCCATATGGATATCGATATGGAACTCCACCCACATCTTCATCATCTTCACGCGTTCCCATATCGATCATACGCTTTACTAAACGAATAAACGTTTGTTCGCTGGATAAAGTGCCGCGAGAAGGAATTGAACGAAGGGAAAACAAGCTGCCTTTAATGAGAACCACTCGTTTATCCGTCTGAATGAACAGATGTTTTAATATGACCGTGATGTAGCAGGCACTGTGTTCTGTATAAATAATAAATAAAAACAAGGCTAGATGCCCTCGAAATCAACGACGTAATCCACGTGTGCTCCATCATCCCGTAATGCCGGAGTGCAATGCAGCCTGAGACGAAGATTTGGGTCCAGTTTTACCTCCTCTTTAATGATTAGTTTTTTTAATGCGACATTAAAAGAGAAGATTCGGAGCGATAGAAAGCAAGATGTGGTGAAGGATGATAAGAAGAAGGAGGTTATGGTAAAGAATGCAGAGGAAGAGGACGGTGAAGGATAGCGGGGAGGAGGATGTGATGAAGGATGAAGGGGAGAAGGATTTGGTGAAGAGATAATGGAGAGGAGGATGTGGGAAAGGAGGATGTGGAGAAGGACGCTGGAGAGGAGGATGTGGAGAAAGGTGGTGGAGGACGATATGGCGGAGGATCTGGTGAATGATACTGGGAGGAGGATTTGGAGAAGGACACTTGGAGGAGGAGGATCTGGTGAAGGATACTGGAGGAGGATTTAGAGAAGGATACTGGGAGGAGGACGAAGGTCTGATGAAGGATACTGGGAGGAGGAGGATCTGGTGAAGGAAACTGGGAGGAGGATGATCTGGTGAAGGATACTGGGAGGAGGATTTGGAGAAGGATACTGGAGGAGGATTTAGAGAAGGACACTTGGAGGAGGAGGATCTGGTGAAGGATACTGGAGGAGGATTTAGAGAAGGATACTGGGAGGAGGACGAAGGTCTGGTGAAGGATACTGGGAGAAGGAGAATCTGGTGAAGGATACTGGGAGGAGGAGGTTCTGGTGTAGGATACTGGAGGAGGATTTAGAGAAGGATACTGGGAGGAGGAGGAGGATCTGGTGAAGGATACTGGGAGGAGGGTCTGGTGAAGGATACTGGGAGGAGGATGTGGAGAAGGATACTGGGAGGAGGAGGAGGATCTGGTGAAGGATACTGGGAGGAGGAGGATCTGGTGAAAGATACTGGAGGAGGAGGTTCTGGTGAAAGATAATGGAGGAGGAGGATTTGGTGAAGGATACTGGAGGAGGAGGAAGGTCTGGTGAAGGATACTGGAGGAGGAGGAGGGTCTGGTGAAGGATACTGGGAGGAGGAGGATCTGGTGTAGGATACTGGAGAGGAGGATTTAGAAAAGGATACTGGGAGGAGGAGGATTTGGTGAAGGATACTGGAGGAGGAGGATCTGGTGAAGGATACTGGAGGAGGAGGAGGGTCTGGTGAAGGATACTGGGAGGAGGGTCTGGTGAAGGATACTGGGAGGAGGATTTGGAGAAGGATACTGGGAGGAATATTTAGAAAAGAATACTGCAAGGAGGATTTAGAGAAGGATACTGGAGGAGGATAATGTTGGAGATGATGGACCAGGATGTGGAGAAGGATTCTGTTTGTATATATGCACACACACACACACACACACACACACACACACACAACCCACACACACACACACAAACCTTTATATCAGTAACTCATATCTCATTTTCTTTGTATTTATTCATTGTCTATCCATATAAAAGCTGTTCTTTGAACATTTGGTCCCCACCAAAATCCTCCACCCCCCCACCACACACACACACACACACACACACACACACACACACACACACACACACACACACACACACACACACACACACCACCCAGAGCAGATGGAATGTGGCTCCAGCAGAAGTTCCTCAGTTCAGCTGAGAGCACTTGCGCAGATGATTGATTCTCACACTGATGCTCTCTTGGATGGATGAATTGTGTACGAGTGTAAATGTGGAGCAGCATACGGAGTTTCCTTTCCTCTCGTTTACATCACAATCACTAAAGATACTGCATTTCTATCTATCTATCTATCTATCTATCTATCTATCTATCTATCTATCTATCTATCTATCTATCTATCTATATCTATCTATCTATCTATCTATCTATCTATCTACTCTAGTGTCTATCATTCTATCTATCTCTATCTGTCTATCTGTCTGTCCCTCTCATGTCTGTATCTATCTCTCTTCTATCTCTATCTATCTATATATCTATCTATTCTATCTATCTATCTGTCTCTATCTATCGTCTCTATCTATGTCTGTCTGTCTATCTGTCTATCTCTCTTCTCTATCTCTCTCTATCTATCTATCTACATCTATCTATCTATCTATCTATCTATCTATCTAATGTCTGTCTGTCTGTCTGTCTCTCTGTCTCTTCTATCTCTTCTCTATCTATCTATCTATCTATCTATATATCTCTATCTATCTATCTATCTATCTGTCTGTCTGTCTGTCTGTCTGTCTGTCTATCTATCTATCTATCTATCTATCTATCTATCTATCTATCTATCTATCTATCTATATCTTATCTATCTATCTAGTCTATCTATCTATCTATCTATCTATCTATCTATCTGTCTGTCTGTCTGTCTATCATCTATTATCTATCCTATCTATCTATCTGTCTATCTGTCCTGTCTGTCCTGTCTGTCTGTCTGTCTCTCTATCTATCTATCTATCTATCTATCTATCTATCTATCTATCTATCTATCTATCTATCTATCTATCTATCTATCTATCTATCTATCTATCTGTCTGTCTGTCTGTCTCTCTGTCTATCTATCTATCTATCTATCTATCTATCTATCTATCTATCTATCTATCTATCTATCTATCTATCTATCTATCTATCTGTCTGTCTGTCTGTCTGTCTGTCTGTCTGTCTATCTGTCCGTCCGTCCGTCCATCCATCCATCCATCCATCTATCTATCTATCTATCTATCTATCTATCTATCTATCTATCTATCTATCTATCTATCTATCTATCTATCTGTCTATCTGTCTGTCTGTCTATCTGTCTATCTGTCTATCTATCTATCTATCTATCTATCTATCTATCTATCTATCTATCTATCTATCTATCTATGTCTATCTATCTGTCTGTCTGTCTGTCTATCTATCTATCTATCTATCTATCTATCTATCTATCTATCTATCTATCTATCTGTCTGTCCTGTCCTGTCTATCTGTCTGTCTATCTATATCTATCTATTATCTATTAGTCTGTCTGTCTGTCTGTCTGTCTGTCTGTCTGTCTGTCTGTCTGTCTGTCTATCTATCTATCTATCTATCTATCTATCTATCTATCTATCTATCTATCTATCTATCTATATCTATCTATCTATCTAGCACTTCTGCACTTGTTTTTATCACTGGTTATTATGTTGAAGTCGTGTTACAGAATGTAGAATGAAATATTTGAATAGAAATGATTGATGTTTATTTATTCCAGATGAGAAATTATAAATTCCCCCGGAGGAAAAATTCCCTGAGAATTCCCACTGGAACACCAACCGGTAAATTCACCCAGTTTTTTTTTTACACTTTGGCTTTTAATTCCTAAAGGATGTTACATTACATTACACAACTATTTTCATTTCTGTTTCTTGACTTATATTTGTGTTGGTTTTAACGAGTAATTTGAATTGTAAAGTAATAAACATGTAAATAAATAAATAAAGCTTTGTTAATGATGTTATTTAAATCAACTTTTATTGATGAGTTTTTACGCATTCAAACTTTTAAGATCTTCAACACGATGTTCCCCTCGTGGTTCCACAGGGGTACTGCAGGGAAAAAAAATTAAACATGGGTAAAAATGTAAAAGATAAAATATTGAATAAAAAATAATTATATTACATAATAATAAAATTATATTAAAATTGTGTTCATATGAACATATAATTCTACACCAGTTAGCAAATGGAAAAATGTATGAAACTCCAAATATAAAAAAAAAGAAAAAAAAAAAAAATTAATTAAACAAAATTAATGGCAAAAAAATGGCAGATAAAAAAAATACAGATGTGTTCAACAACAACAACAACAACAACAACAACAACAACATATTTCTACGTGTCTTAACAGCGTTATATGATTGCTTTGTATGAATATCACTTTTGCATCGGTCCTTGACCCTCGCAGACTCTTCTTTTATATGTTTTGAGCAAAAAAAAAACAAACATAAAACACAAGAAGATCCGTTTTCCAAAGCAGCCTCAGGAAATGTCAACGTGAATAAAGATACCTGATGTATATTTTTATTTCTTCCCAGAATGCACTCCTGCTCCGTGAACCTGGATGATTGCTTTTCTCCTTTATTTATTTATTTATTTATTTATTTTTTAGCTCAGTGTTATGGAAAGGAAATAGGGTCATTGGGCATGCACGATCTGCCAAGGACAGTCAAGGTCTCCGGTAATATAATATAACATTAACCTCGCTTCACCCACATCTTCTTTTCCGAACCCAAGCCTTTGTCTTCATTAGTGGCCCTGACAAGTTTCCTCGGAAGCTCGCCTATTAGCGCAGACAGAAGCTCCGAGGTCTCGCTGGAACTCCATCAGAGTCAAGTCAGAGGTGACTGGATGGAAAAGTACAGGTTTTTTCGCCAAAATAATCGCACATGCGAGTGGTTCTCTCGGCGGTGGGAACCAACGCAGACAGAGTTTGCACTCCGATCCGTAATGGAGGTCAAAAACTAGACGAGACAAGGGTAGGAAGATAAAAGGGAAGCGCTATGGGCCGGACAAGATAACGCGGCTTCCTTTTACATGCTCACGTACGGCTAACGTTCAGCGCAAACACGCCGCCATATTTATACCGCTGACTCCAGAGTTATTGGCGCCCTTCGAGAGAAAGGACAAAAGCGTTATACAGTTATATATCATTCCCCAGTTTCTTTTCCAACGGTGGGAAACAACAAAAAAAGGACGTTTGGGCCGAACCTCGTTTTATAAAACGCAGTTTGGTTCAGTTCTGCTACTGTATTCATGCAAATTATTATTATTATTATTATTATTATTATTAATAATAATAATTTTATTATTGTTATCATTATTATTATTCATTATCGCTTTATACGATCTTCCCTCGGGTCACGGGGAGTCTAGTGCCTATCTCAGGCGTCTATGGGCATTAAGGCAGGATACATCCTGTTTGGAATGTCACACACACATTGATACACTAGGGACAATTTTCCAAGGTGCCAATCTAACCTACCGTGCATGTTTTTGGACCGGGGGGGGAGGAAACCGGAGAACCCGGAGAAAACCCCCCTGAGGCACGGGGAGAACATGCAAACTCCACACACACACACATGGCCGAGACAGGAATTGAACCCCGGACCCTGGAGGTGTGAGGCGAACGTGCTAACCACTAAACCACCGTGCCCCCTAATAATAATAAATAATAATAATAATAATAATAATAATAATCTGACTTAGTGTTCTCCCCGTGCCTCAGGGGGTTTTTCTCCGGGTTCTCCGGTGCCCCCCCCCCCCCCGGAATGGGTGTGCTGGGGTGAGGTCCAAAAACATGCACTGTAGTCTGATGGAAGATCTGGAGGAAGATGTTTGTGTTTGTGCGTGGGT
>JACRUU010000015.1:1671224-1678724 GCA_030449085.1 Kryptopterus vitreolus | reverse complement strand
AAAGTGACCAGTGTAAAGTGACCATTGTGTAACCAGTGTTTAGTGTAAAGTGACCAGTGTAAAGTGTCCAGTGTAACATGTCCAGTGTAAAGTGTCCAGTGTAGTGTCCAGTGTAACATGTCCAGTGTAAAGTGTCCAGTGTAAAGTGTCCAGTGTAAAGTGTAAAGTGTAAAGGGACCAGTGTAAAGTGACATGACCATTGTAACATGTCATATGACCCTGAACCCCACACCGGTTCAGAATTTCGGCTAATTTCTAATTTCTTTTCTTGTTTTTCAATAAAATAGACATTTTTAAACATCTTCCCTTTTTGGGGTAATGGAAGACAGATAGGGTTTGAAAATCGATCCTTCCCCAACTCACAAGTTCGAATCCCACAGCCAAATTACTCATTCAATGTCGGGCGAATACGGGCTGAATGGCGGCGCTTCAAATTTCCCCATTCATTCTCTATGGGGCCGGAATGTCACGGATTTCCTGAACGTGTGTGGGATTCGGGAGGTATATGATCGTGATCCCCTCCGGACCCCCTACCATTGGATATTCCATATGTGTATGTCGGATGCTCACAGGCCCGAACTGTGAGGCACGAAATTCCAACCCCATTCATTTTCTATGGGAAGAAATTCCCGCTTTTTGGCCCCGGGTTTGGAATTCCACAGGGTGATTCCTTATAAAAGTAATAGCACATCTCACACCATCGGCCCGCAAGATATGAGGTATGATTCGTGACGATCGGACAAAAACTGCGGGACGAGTTACGCGCTGAAAATTTGACAGAAGAAAGAGAGTTTATAATAGTGCAATAATACTTTTGCAAGCAGCACTAATAATATATACATTTCGTTTCTGAAACACATTTCACTCGTTCTCTGGCGCTGCCGTTGTTTTGTATTATTCTGTCTTCAGTGAGTGACAGTTCGAACCCCTTGGTACGAGCTCTCGCTGCTTCTTTCATGTGCCTGTGAGAACGGACTGTATTGTGAAGAGAAAGACAGCGAGCGAGATCTCGCCAAGAAAAAACAGGCGAGCTGTCAGAAACCCGGTGCCACATGAAGGAGACTTCCTAATGTCGCTAGCCTTGAGGTTTCAGGGGGCTCTCCTTTCCATCGTCTGAGCTTTGCTCCTTTGTGTGCAGCGAGAGGCCTTCCGGGAGGGCCCGAGTGTCATGTTTACTGACATACCCTGCCTGTACCTCTTCAGCAAATAGGACCCGGACGAGAGAGAGACGGGAATAGCAAAGTGATACTGCGTTGCTTAGTATTCTCTTCATCGCCGTCTCCTTGTAATGCTGGAATTCTGGCTGGAAAAAGTCTCATTCATTATTAAACGTTCATCTTTAATAATTCCTCAAAGCACCTCCCCCCCCAAGCTGTTGCGAATCAGAAGTCCAATTGCACCCCGGACACTGGACATGTACCGGATTCCTTTGACACTGAAAAGCGACAACATTTTTTATTTAAAAAGGGCTCTGTAATATATAGTGACTGCGACATGCATAAGAGAACGCAGCGTCATATCGTAATTATATAACATTCATTCATTCATTCATTCATCTTCTACCGCTTTATCCGATCTTCCCTCGGGTCACGGGGAGTCTGTGTCTATCTCAGGCGTCTATGGGCATTAAGGCAGGATACACCCTGGATGGAATGCCAACCCATCACAGGACACACACACACACACACACACAGAGATTCATGCACTAGGGACAATTTTCCAAGGTGCCAATCAACCTACCGTGCATGTTTTTGGACCGGGGGGGGAAACCGGAGAACCCGGAGAAAAACCCCCTGAGGCACGGGGAGAACATGCAAACTCCACACACACATGGCAGAGACGGGAATCGAACCCCGACCCTGGAGGTGTGAGGCGAACGTGCTAACGTGTTTTTTTTTTCGCTTTGTGTAGTAAACATTCATTACACATTCATTACATTGTTTGTTTTCTTGCTGTTTATTTATTAGGGAAGCCAAATTGTATTTTAAGTAGTTTTTTGTAGTAATCTAACCGAAATCAGAGATGTTTTTGTTTATTATTTTGGCCATGACCCACTCTGAAAATAAGTCATTGTACACTGTGTGTGTGTGTGTGTGTGTGTGCATTTGTGTATAGGTGTAAATAAACCCTTTGTTTACCCGATACCAAAGTTAGTACAATTTACAGTTAGTGTTTATAAAGGTATCAATAATCTTGAATCTTGATCTGA
This sequence comes from Kryptopterus vitreolus, assembly GCA_030449085.1. Lineage (NCBI taxonomy): Eukaryota > Metazoa > Chordata > Actinopteri > Siluriformes > Siluridae > Kryptopterus > Kryptopterus vitreolus. The sequence continues at coordinate 1,676,515 of JACRUU010000015.1, read as the reverse complement.
ATCCATCAAACAATAATCTGTTTTTTTTTTGTTTGTTTGTTTGTTTCAAACACCAACAGAGGGCATTGTGGTTTAAAATAAAACCGGTGCACTTTCAGGAACGCCGGCCGCTCCGGCAGACATTGGCTTTTTTTCACTCCGTTCTTCAGCTGCAGCTTTATGCTGCTCAGGGACGCAGAATATCCCGTGAACGACGTGCCACGAGGTCGGAATACACATGAGTGTAGTCTATCAAAATGCATTCGTTCGAGCGTTTTAGAGCAATAAATCACTAGAGACATCACATCAGACGCAGGATTATCAGGAAAACTTTTAGATCGGGATTGGATTCATTTTCATGTGTAGCTTCAGTTTACGGTTTTTGAAATTATGGACTATAATATATTATATATATATATATATATATATATATATATATATAGATATATATATATATATATATATATATATATATATATCTTGTATGTGGGGCACGGTGGTTTAGTGGTTTAGCACGTTCGCCTCACACCACCAGGGTCCGGGTTCGATTCCCGTCTCGGCTATGTGTGTGTGGAGTTTGTGCATGTTCTCCCCGTGCCTCAGGGGGTTTTTCTCCGGGTTCTCCGGTTTCCTCCCCGGTCCAAAAACATGCACGGTAGGTTGATTGGCACCTTGGAAAATTGTCCCTAGTGTATAAAAAGCGGTAGATAGATTAGATGATTAGAAGATGAATGAATGAATGAATGAATTATTATAATAATAATAATAATAATAATAATAATAATATATAATAATATTATTATTATTATTATTATGGGCAAATGGGGATCCCATAATTCACGCTGCAAATATGAATCCTTAACCTTAATCAATCTGGACCTCACCAAGTGTTCATTAGGTTAATTAGGTTAATTATTTAATTAGTTAAATACGTTAATTTGTTTAAAACCAGGAAAATAAATCCAGGGAGAATACAAACGGGTGGCATGAGGTTTTTAAAAGGGAGGTGTGTAGCTCAGGTTCACATCCCCAATCCACCAATTTACCACAAGTGGGCCCTTGGGCAAGGCCCTTAACCCTCAATTGCTCAGGTGTAAGTCGCCCTGGATGCCAAATGCCGTAAATGTAAATTTAAAAATTCATGCAGGAACTGTGTAAGGACAATTAATATACTGTAAAAACCAATCTATAGGACCAAATTATATCTGAATAAATGCCTAGAACAGGGGCGGGGTAAACTACATTCCAAGGGCCACATCCGGCCCCTTGGTCTTTCGAACGCGGCCTGTTGAAGATCAGTACATCATTGTGCAAATCACAGCATATTATAATTAGGACTGCATTCATTTGATCTCGTCCTGTAATTGCCTGACGTTCCACCAGGTGGCGCATTGTGCACCATGATACATTGAGATTCGCATTATAATAGAATAGCCTTTATTTGTCACATATACATTACAGCACAGTGAAATTCTTTCTTCACATATCCCAGCTTGTTGTCAGAGCGCATGAGGTCAACCATGATACGGCGCCCCCTGGAGCACAGAGGGTTAAGGGTATTGCTCAAGGACCCAAGGGCGGATCAGCAGTCCAGTGCCTTAGACCACTGAGCTACCCCTTCCACATTAATGCCTTTTATATGCTAATGTATGATATGTTTGTACCTGGTGCTGGCCCGAACCCAAAGTCTAAACGTCCACGTGGCCCCTGAACCAAAAGTTTAGACCCCCTTGCACCCCATCCACCACATTAGAGATTACAAGCATCATAAAGAGAGCAGGAATGTATGTTACACCACCTACTGGCTGTTTCAAGGTACTGAAAGGAAAGCAGAGAAAGTTTTTACAGTCAACAACTTCAACAATGGCGTGAAAATCCCAGAGAAAAAACAACACAATCACGCAATCGTTTAAAATCCAGCGTTAAAATACTCCAGGAGCGCGCTGTCTGGAAGTTAATGATTCTTTTTTCACCCCAGAAAGCTATTACACAGACCACCCTTAACGCTTAATGTCTTTATGAATATCTGAGTAATAAAATAAACAAAAACCACAACAGTGAATTCCCTAAACACACGTTTCACTGAAATACAACATTTGTGTTGGGAGTTATTTGAAATCTACAGCGGCGTGAGGATATTACAGGATATCGATCTCGGGCCATGTGGTGATCTATACACTATTATTATAGACGTTACACACTCGTTGTTGACACACTAAACAGCCACTGAATCGCAGCGTTACCGGTTACATGCAGGGCGACTTTTGAAAATGAAGGTTGTACCTGCAGGGGATTGGTTTGTTGCAGGTCAGTGACACTGCAGTTTGTCGTACACTGCAGTGTTTTTTGTTGTTGTTGTTGTTTTTTTTTTTTTTTTTTTTTTTTTTTACGAAGATCAAAAACATTTTTTACGAAGCTCTGTCTATTACTGATAAATAAATAAATAAATACATAAATAAATACCTCATAATGTTATTGGATGTGTTATTATATATATAATATATATGCATTTTAATATTTTTATTTATTTGTATAATTCATACGAGTATTTCTAAATTCTGTATTTATTATTGTGTCTGTATACATACATACATACATTTTTTACCGCTTTATCCGATCTTCCCTCGGGTCACGGGCCAGCCTGTGCCTATCTCAGGTGTCTATGGGCATTAAGGCAGGATACACCCTGGATGGAATTGCCAACCCATCACACACACACATCACATACATACACACACACTCACTCACACACACATATTCACATACTAGGGACAATTTTCCAAGGTGCCAATCAACCTACCGTGCATGTTTTTGGACCGGGGGGAGGAAACCGGAGAACCCGGAGAAAAACCCCCTGAGGCACGGGGAGAACATGCACAAACTACACACACACACACATGGCCGAGACAGGGACTCGAACCCGGACCCTGGCGTAATTCTTGTATTTTTTTTTAAATCATCTTATTTGTACTGACATGTCCATTAAATTATCTCTAAGCATTTTCTTTAATAGTACAATTTTAACAAATAATAGAACAATATATATATATATATATATATATATATATATATATATATATATATATATATATATATATATATATATATATATATATATATATAACCCCCTTTCTATCTCTCTCTCTGTATATATATAATATATTTATATTTATTTATTTATTTATTTTTCATTCATTCATCTTCTACCGCTTTATCCGATCTTCCTCGGGTCACGGGGAGCCTGTGTCTATCTCAGGCGTCTATGGGCATTAAGGCAGGATACACCCTGGATGGAATGCCAACCCATCGCAGGACACACACACACACACACACACACACACACACACACACATTCACACACATTCATACACTAGGGACAATTTTCCAAGGTGCCAATCAACCTACTACGTGCATGTTTTTGGACCGGGGGGAGGAAACCGGAGAAACCCGGAGAAAAACCCCCTGAGGCACGGGGAGAACATGCAAACTCCACACACACATGGCCGAGACGGGAATCGAACCCGGATCCTGGCGGTGTGAGGCGAACGTGCTAACCACTACGCCACCGTGCCCCACTATTTATTTATTTATTCTTTTTTTTTTTTGTTCCTCCAATTTCTTCAGAAGAGGTGTCTCTTATCCCTGAGGGGAAACACAGGAGAGACACGCTCCGTCTCTGTTTACTTCCTCATTACTCCGAAACACAATCCATGTTTGTTTTGTAATGGACTTTCACGAATCAGGGCTTTCGTTTTCTCGCCCGTCGCCTCACTTCATCGCGTCGCGTCGGATTTGACAGAATCATATTAGAGATAGCAAAGAAAAAAGAAAAAAAAAAGTATTTATTTAATGATAAGACTCGTATTGCATTCGTAGATAAGACACTGGTTTGTATTTATCCTGCCATTTCTTTCTATACAGACAAATCTTTGTTGACGCCTGACCATACAATGAGTTTACTCCTTTGGAGCATCACATTCCACATTTATATTCATTTGCAGATGCCCTCATCCAGAGCGACTTACAACTCAGCAATTAAGGGCCTTGCTCAAGGGCCCGCTATTGGCATCTTTTTCACCAGGGCTAAAATGTTGAGGATCACCAGGATTGATTATCCAGGATCCACCACAATCAGGGGATTGTCACTTATGGAGGACGTTCATCCATCTTTGAAATGTCTACACCAGGAGGGGAATGGGGGGGGGGGGCAAACATTTTAGCTCAGGGGCCACATTGACTTTTAAAATTTGACAGACGGGGCAGCACCGGATGCATACATATCAAACATAAATATATAAAAGGCATTAATGTTAATGCTCAATGCATCACCGTGCCCAATGCGCCACCTGGTGGAACGTCAGGTAATTACATGGATAAATGAATGCAGTCATCACTGATCTGATTTGGACAATCTTCGGGGGGCCGGATTCAAAGGACCAAGGGGCCCGATGTGGCCCCGTGGGCCGTAGTTTGCCAACCCCTGGTTTACACCGTTCAAATGTCTTTACATGGGGAGCTCTGGGGTGCAGTCCAGTGTTTTTCATTTCATTCCAGTAGGGGTTGAGGTCCAAACTCAGATCTGCAAGTCCAACCAATAGAAAGACCACTTGAGATATAATGTAATATAAAGAAAGGTTTTTTGGGCCTCTTTCAAACAAGAAAGCATTGCCAAACCGTAACCTCCCTCCATCATGCACCCTGATTTAGTTGCCATTGTTGTCACTTTGTTGGACTGGGTTTAAATACCTTTATTGACTGCTGTGTAAATGCACATCGACAGGGTCTGGTCTGAAAGGGAATTGTAAAATCAAACTTCATCAGACGGCTTGGCAGTTATTTATTGCCACCTAAACACCAAAAAGGAAAGCAAGAATAATACTGGAATTATACAGTTCCAGAGTCCTTATATATATATATAGATTAGAATAGAATAGAAAGAAAGAATAGAATAATAGATTGTAATAATATACTTAATATATATAAGGGGGCACGGTGGCTTTAGTGGTTAGCGTGTTCGCCTCACACCTTCCAGGGTCCGGGTTCGATTCCCGTCTCGGTCATGTGTGTGTGGAGTTTGCATGTTCTCCCCGTGCCTCAGGGGGTTTTTCTCCGGGTTCTCCGGTTTCCTCTCCCCGGTCCAAAAAACATGCACAGTAGGTTGATTGGCACCTTGGAAAATTGTCCCTAGTGTGTGTGTGTGTGTGTGTGTGTGAGTGTGTGTGTGTGTGTGTGTGTGTGTGTAAGTATGTGTGGCCTGCGATGGGTTGGTATTCCATCCAGGGTGCCTTGATGCCCATAGACGCCCGAGGTAG